>OY744525.1:7249888-7467388 GCA_963556195.1 Sepiola atlantica | reverse complement strand
TCTCCTGTGTGCGTCCTCAGATGAGTTTTCAGGTTTCCCCGTTGTGCAAACCGCTTGTCGCAAAAGTCGCACTGGAAGGGTTTTTCTCCTGTGTGGGCCCGCTCGTGGTTATGGAGAAAGAACTGATTACAGAACGGCTTTTGGCAGAACTGACAAAAGAATAGATCCCCTGTGTGGATCCGCTTGTGGTCAGTGAGGCTGTTCTTCTGCGAGAAAGTCTTGCCACAGATTTCGCAGGCAAATGGCTTGTCTCCGGAATGAATTCTAACATGCAGTTTGAGGTTTCCGCGGTGCGCAAAACTCTTACTGCAGATGGTGCAACTGTACGCCTTCTGTTCTGAAATGCCCATGTTGTTCGTTGCATGGTTGTGAAGGCAATAATGGTTTTTCAGGTCAATCAGCTGGAAAAACTCCTTATAGCAAAAAGAGCAATTGAAGGGCCTTACGCCCATGTGAATTCGCTCATGCGTACGAAGGATGAAGGAGTTTGGGAAGACCTTTTTGCAAAATGCGCAGGACAACGCCTTCTCCTGGTTGCTGTTAATGTCGTTAACCGATGATGTTGCGGTGGGTACATTGGAGGCGTTATTCAATGGAGGAGGGTCAACATTCTCCTGGTGGTTGCTATTGCCCACCAGAGATACATTCTCTGTCGGGTTTGAAAAGTGCTTCCGAGCAATGTCAGGCTGTCGGAAATTCTTACCCCCTGTAGCGTGGCTAGGGGTGGTAGTGTTTGCCGAGTTTTTGTCAGGGCCTTTCATGGGATTATTTCGATTTGGGTTCTGATACAGCGGTTGGTCGTACATACCTGAATGGTTACCCATGCTAGGGTAGGTTGACTGAACTGGATACATGATTGCTAGTTTCTATACACTCTTTTATATAAAAACAACTTATATATACACTAAAATATTAATTGGAAAAAGTTTCTCATCTCCAAAGTCCGAAGCAATATCGCTTGTTAATTATAAAATACATACAATAAAAATGTAATTATGAATTTTCGTTTTAAAAATTATAATTATATAATTTAAATATTGTTTATATAAATTTAGAAATTATAATTGGCAAGAATACAATAATAATTACTGAAAACAAAGTTAACTCCCGAAGTCCGATATTGGTTGTATAAATTTTAAAATAAAATAGAAAACAAATCTCTATTATCAGATTTGATTAAAAATAATAAATATACGATCTAAATATATTTGTTTAAAAATAAAATAATTTAATTTTGTACTGTCCGATCATAACTGTTTGTTAATGAAGAAAATCATCCGCCATTATCAACGAAAGCAATAACGTCATCAGTGCGCAATCTGAGTCGGTTTAAATTTTAAAGAGACAAATTTCAAGTTTTGTCAACTCATTTTTGTATACAGAAACTGTTCGCAACATCGTGTTGGACCTACAATATTTTAAAACTTATTATGACTGCTCTGATTTTTTTAAATTTGGAACTATTTTCACTACAATTAAAAAAAGGTTACATGTAAACCAAATATATATATATATATTATATATATATATATATATATATATATATATATATATATATATATATATATATATATATATATCCTAAACTTTCTCTTGATGATACCAAAGGTACTTTAGTGCTTTCATTTCCATGTAAACCCGTTCTTATATAAATGTATATATTTTAAAGATTTCAAAGTATGGGCAGTAGAACTTGTCTAGTTCTGCTTGGAGATCCAGAGCATTTTGACTGTATTGTCTTTAAATCTCCGAAAAAGTCGCTCTGGTCGTCAACTGACGAGCCCTCACTACTCTAACTAATTAATACTACGAAAACTCTAAAAATATTTTTGTAGACTTTCATATTTTTATTTTCCCCCTTTTTAACCACTTTTGTAATCAATTTAGTTTTATGTTGTGTCTATGTCTACATTTTTTTTTCTGTCCTACATGACAGATAGTACTATCTTCACTATATATATATATATATATATATTACTTATGATAATATATGTATTAGCATATACTATCAGTGCCTTTTTATTAACAGGCTCTTTAAAAGATTCAGCTCGATGATTGTCAATAAGAGTGTGTTTTCCCCACATGTGAGTTTTCCCCACATGTGAGTTTTCTCTTTGTTTGTTTTTCTAATTTGTTTTTCGCCCAAAAATGACCCACTGTATAGTGTAGGCTTTTTCAGAACATTTCAATCCAAGAACTTTTTATTCTTTGTGGATTTTTCTGATGATTTTGTATTGTTGCAAAAACGATATTGACATAAAAATGTTGTTCGGCTCACGACAAATGAAACAGACCGTAAAAAATACATCTCACAGAAATGTTATATTTTTTGGAAATGTGAAAAAATAAAAATGATATGGAATATAAAATGAACCTGACTTAATATATATATATATATATATATATATATATATAAAAGACCAAGCACGCTTGAAAAGGATATTACACCTGAACTATGTGTCGCAAATAATATGGAAAATAAATATAAAATACTTTTAAATGTTCGTGTCTTTCCATTTTAACATTTATCTTTTGGTAAATGTAACTTTGCCCAATCTTTTGTCGCGATTCCTCCTTTTCTTGTAAATACAAAAGTTCAAGTTGTGACAGTTCTTTGTACGCTCGACTATTGTTTTGTGTCGCGCAATAAAACAAACTGTAAACATCTACAGTATTTAAAATACACTTTTAATAGATGCAATTATAAACCAAAGAAAACTGTCGAAGGAAAGGCTTATGAAAGGGGGAAATTGCCTTATTTTTAAAATAGTCTCAAGAAGAATTCGGTAGACATTGAAGAAAGTTTTTAATAAGCAGTCATCATAGACAAAAAGAGAAAATGGAAGAAAACTTTTGCTAGAAAATGAATTTGCTTCTGCGTCTTCCAATAGCTTATTATTTTGTTTGAAGAAGATACATTTTCTTAGTCAGCAAAACATTTTTGTTATTTTGCTTATAAATTAAATACTTCCTATAAAATTCTAAAATATAGTTCACTAGTTCCTCTAATAATCTTCAGTATAGTTTATTAGTTCCTATAATATTCTTAAATATAGTCCATTATTTCCCATAAAAATTATAAAATAAAGTTCACTGCTCCCTATTAAAGTCTTAAATATACTTCACTACTTCCTATAATATTCTTAAATATTGTTCATTATTTCCCATAAAAATTATAAAATAAAGTTCACTGCTCCCTATAAAAGTCTTAAATATACTTCACTACTTCCTATAATATTCTTAAATATCGTTGATTACCTCCCTATAAAAATCATAAAATGTAGTTCACTACTTCCTATAACTTTTTTTTGTTTAGTCCATGGTACAAAAAATGCTATCTCCATGTGCGTATCTTTTTCAATTTAAGAATTGATGACGCTTCCATGACCATTGAATTCAATGAATTGACTCTTTGACTCGTATTGTTTATAAAATTTTGGATGAAACCAAAAAGTAGAAAATGTCCACGTAATCCATGTTTGGTTTTGGCTTGAAATTCATGTTGACCGCAAATGGTCAAGAATGAAACAGTAAGAATGAGTTTGGAATAGAAGTACGGCGTTCGATTATGTTCCGTGAAATCTGTTGAAATTGTCGATTGATAACCATTCTTGCTAAATCCACCAAAAAAGTGATTAGAAACCTGGAAAAGATAAAAAAAATATATTTTAAATATTGAATTTATAAAAACAAAAATAATTAAATTAAAAGATATTAAAAAGTGAACTTAGAAATAAAACAACAAAAATTTATTACAAAGAGAAAAATTAAATTATGCAAAAAGATGAAAGAAATATGAAAGTAAAAAATGAAAAATTATCTATTTAGTAAAAATGAAATTTATTTTTATGAGCAAAGGGGAGGCTTATATCTTAATAATACCTGATGATGATGATGATGATGATGATGATGATGATGATGATGATGATGATGATAAAGGAAATAATTTCTCTTACTTTTAATACAGACACAAAAAATATTCCCTTATTAATAATAACAGAATGAAGGGAGAAATTATCTTCTTTTTTTTTGTTCATTAGTTTTGTCTTCTTTTTCTTATCGATTAGTTTTGTCTTCTTTTCCTTATCGATTAGTTTTGCCTTCTTTTTCTTATCGATTAGTTTTGTCTTCTTTTTCTTATCGATTAGTTTTGTCTTCTTTTTCTTATCGATTAGTTTTGTCTTCTTTTTCTTATCGATTAGTTTTGTCTTCTTTTTCTTATCGATTAGTTTTGTCTTCTTTTTCTTATCGATTAGTTTTGTCTTCTTTTTCTTATCGATTAGTTTTGTCTTCTTTTTCTTATCGATTAGTTTTGTCTTCTTTTTCTTATCGATTAGTTTTGTCTTCTTTTTCTTATCGATTAGTTTTGTCTTCTTTTCCTTATCGATTAGTTTTGTCTTCTTTTCCTTATCGATTAGTTTTGTCTTCTTTTCCTTATCGATTAGTTTTGTCTTCTTTTCCTTATCGATTAGTTTTGTCTTCTTTTCCTTATCGATTAGTTTTGTCTTCTTTTCCTTATCGATTAGTTTTGTCTTCTTTTACTTATCGATTAGTTTTGTCTTCTTTTTCTTATCGATTACTTTTGTTTCAATGATTTCAAGTCATGAATAAGAATTACCCCGCGAAACAATAGCGAGCGGGAAAAACCTGCTGATTATTAATGTTTCAAATTTTTTAAAACTAGAATTAATGGGGCCTACATGACCAAATTCTAGCTCCTTCGGAAGGCCTTCTTTCATGCGCAAGCAAAGGATCACTACGCTGGCAATCTGACGGTAAACGCAAATTGGCTCATTTAATGCACGCAAAATCTATGATGTCACGTCAAAGCTATAATTATTTTGTTATGGTAATGTTTTAAGCTCTATTTATAAGAAAGTCCAAATAGGTCAGTTGGTAGAACCTCAGACTGAAGGTCTCAAGGTTTTGGTTTCGATTTCCGGTCATGGCATCCACTTAATTTGTTGGGAATTTATTATATTTTATTAATGCAATATTCTCCTTCTAAAAGTTGTCAAGCTCTTTCATATTTCGAAATTAGACAAATTCCGCAATGTATTACGTTTAAAAAAAATTGTGATTGACGGACGACAAAACGTCTA
Source organism: Sepiola atlantica (assembly GCA_963556195.1). NCBI lineage: Eukaryota > Metazoa > Mollusca > Cephalopoda > Sepiida > Sepiolidae > Sepiola > Sepiola atlantica. Next base: position 7,462,286 of record OY744525.1, on the reverse strand, counting down.
TTTATAAAAGATGTCTGCAAAAATGACATAAAAATGTGAAAAATGTTTGTTAAACTAAAATACCAAATCTCCATTATAATAACGCTAAGTGACATACCCGGCTTTGCCAGGGGCATACCTAGAAGATAATAAAATATCAGTAAACAATTTATTTAGTCACAAGAATGTGCCATTATCACTCACCATGAAAATGTGCAATTATCGGTCATCTTAAAAATGTGCCATTATCGCTCACCATGAAAATGTGCCATTATCGTTCATCATAAAATGTGCCAGTATCACTCACTATGAAAGTGTGCCATTATCGGTCATCTTAAAAATGTGCCATTATCCCTCACCATGAAAATGTGCCATTATCGGTCATCTTAAAATGTGCCATTATCACTCACTATAAAATGTGTCATTATCACCCACCATAAATATGTGTCGTTATCACTCATCATAAAATGTGCCATTATCACTCACTATAAAAATGTGCCATTATAACTAATCATAAAATTGTGCCATTATCACTTACTATAGAAATGTGCCATTATTACTCACCATAAAGATGTCTCATTATCACTCACCACAAAGATGTGTCATTATCACCCACCATAAATGTGTCGTTATCACTCACTATAAAAATGTGCCATTATCACTCACTATAAAAATGTGCCATTATCACTAATCATAAAAATGTGCCATTATCGTTCACCATAAAAGGAAAGCAGGAGAAATGTTAATTTCGTCCGTGACAATTGCCACATAAAACAGTCGTAATTCCTCTAATTAGTGCACAACTTTTCATCGATTTGTCCCAAACCAAAAACTTGTCATCGCAACTAAGAGTTTGGGTTTCTAAGAAATAACCGAGTTTTCCTGCCATAACAATAATAATAATAATAATAATAATAATAATAATAATGATGATAATGATGATGATGATAATGATGATGATGATGATGCTGCTGATGATGATGATGATAGAAACAAACTTTCAAAACCTTTTGAAAACGATGCAAAAATATCCAGAAAAAAAACTGCTGATTCTAAAGATTCCATTGGTTTTGCTCATTGAAAACTGACAGACATTCTTGCACTTTTATATATAGATAATTTGTATACGAAATCTGAGTCAATCAACGTTTGTTTCCCTAAAGCTTTTTCTTATACATTTTAATCACACAAAATACATTCTAAAATATACTTTAGTTCTGGGATTGAGTTATATTTTTTAAATAAATTCTGTTTGAATTGTTCTATTTAGCCATAATTTGTAATTAACTGAAAATGTCACCTATTTCTCTCTGAATTATCTATGTATTTCTCTCACCCCTCTCACTCTATGCTGATTCAACCACTCTCTAATGTTTCTTAATGTTTCTGTGAGCATTTAGAGAAAGAGTGACTCTTTTCTTTCAGTGTTGACATATGTACATACCACAAACACATATGTAAATTAGATGGCAAAATAATGGGTCTCTTTACTTCTATACAAGAATAACAAAGAATAATAATGCCACTCAAATTCCAAAGAAGACCAATTGTAAACGGCTGTTGCGATAATGCAAAGTCATTAGCAAAGGTTATCGAAAGAGGTGGAGAGTGCTGGAAATCTGGGGAGACTTGTTGTCACTCAGACTCTAGGGAACACAAATCACTGATAATGACATGTGTGAAAACTCCTCGCAAGTAATAAATAACAATAATAATAATAATAATAATAATAATACGGAACGATACAGAGAAGATTAGCATGACCCCTGCAAAGGATGACCTGCAAATTTGTGAAGTGTTCCTTATTTTTGTGAAAACCAACCGACATAAACTACGAACGCTGAACAGCCACACAAAAGTTGAAATAACAATAAAACAAAGTTATAGAAAGAACACACAAGCCCAATGGAACTGAAACAATCAGAAACCCCATAACATGACACCATAACATGACCCCACCACAAAAAACAAAAAGGTCAAGGAGAAAAGACCAAGAAGGGAAAGCGCCAACCAAACCTGGGTCTGAGAGTACTGAAATCTTGAGGAGGCTTATTGTCACTCAAATTTCAGAGATTAACAATAGTCGTTGCTCACGAGAAATCAATGGTGAACAGCTGTTGCGATGACGCAAAATGATTTGCAAAAGTTATCGAAAGACGTGGAGAGGGTTGGAAATCTAAGAAGACTTGTTGTCACTCAAACTCCAAATGAAGACCACTTGTTATTGGTGGTGAGCAATCACTGATAATGATTTATGTGAAAACTTCTAGCGAGGAAATCAGAATAATAAGAAAACTCCTAGTAAGTGAATAATAATAATAATAATAATAATAATAATAATAATAAGGATGATTTAGAAATAAAAAGATTTATTATTTTTAGTTATGCAAGAAGAATTTCTTAATTTTTCTTTTTTTTAAAAATTTTTTCATCTTTTTCTTTTTGTTGGAGATGGGGCATCCTACCGGATGCCAGACATTCACCCACTATTTCAGACACTCCAGCCAAGACATCTTTTTAAGGATTCTAACCGTCCCTTTAAGTGCAATTGTTTGTATCTCTCTTTCACTTGGTTCACTGGGTATATTCGCCAGGTAATTTTAAAAATTCTTTTTCATTAGTCCTTTTGCTCCTACAATTACTGGAATGATGGAGATCTTCCTAAGATTCCAGTTTCTTTTCATGTCGTACATAAGACCTTGGTATTTCGTTATCTTTTCCCTTTCAGCTCTGTTTAATCCTGCATCGTTAGGGACACTGACTTCATCTAGGGTTGCTACTTTCTCCCTTCTGTCCCATATTACGATGTCAGGTTTAGCAGCTCCGTTTTCTAGATATGTAGCTGTAGGGATTGCATAGTCATAGTGGATGGTGTATAACTTATTTCCAACTGTTCTTTCTGGTATATGCTCCCAGGACTTGCTGCTACACTGGATATTTAACTTTTTACATATAGTCCAGTGAAGATATTTACACACTCCGTTGTGTCGCATTGTATAATAGCCATCCCCCAGGAGAACCTTACAACTGGATGTCAGGTGGCTCACACTATCCACTTCTGTGTGGCAGAACCTGCACTTGTTATTGTTGCTGAGACCACTCATCTTTTTAAAAGCATTGGTCATCAAGCCTTGATCTTGAGCAGCCATTATCATTCTCTCCTGATTATAGTGGAGTGATCCTCTTTTCAGTCAGTCTACAGAGCCTTCCTTATCCATATATTATTCCTGGAATAGTTCATCTAGTAAATACTTAACACGTTGTTGGTTGGCCCATTCTTTCGGTTTTTTGCGATAGGTCTTGGTGTATTTCTGGCAGCTCTTCCGGGTTATTTCCGTGGCAGGCTTGTTGTCCGTTTCTGCCTCATTTGTAAGGCAGTCCTGTCCAAAATGTTTGATCAGTTTTGTAATAGAGGTTGTTCTGCTTGCTCTGGTTTCTTGGTGTTGGCGTACCATCATAAGGTTTGGCTTCTGGGAGCTCATCACAATAGTGGCTCGATGTTGATGGTCAATTTCTGAGAGACACATACGCCTTGTTCTTCTTGGCAGATACAGTCTTGGTAGACACTGGTTTCTGTACATTACTCTGTACAGTGTCAACATTTTTGTCATAGTTTATGAATTTTCAAATGAAATAAAAGTAGAATAAATAGTCACAGTGGTCGTGACCCAACGGGTCAGGGGAATGTCAGTTTCATTTCTAATAAATAACGCAAACCAACTGAGACAAAATAATCATGACTGTTTGTCATGAACAACTGTATGGATTTCAACCAAACTTGGCATCCAGATTGTGACCTTTGACACTTCCTTGGTTTGGAGCCGATATAAAGGTCATCTAGTGCAACAGCATGAAGATCGTGAAAGGTCAAAGAATAAGGTCATCGAAGCCATTTCTCATGGAAGCGATAACCAACTCAAAAAGTTTAATCAAATACAAAATTTAGAGTGACCCTAAAAATGGGATCAGAAACAATCGCGAGGGGGATGGGTGGATGGTGGAGTTTGCAATCGCACTGAACTCCGGAAAGACAATGTTTTAAAAGCATTTACACACACACACACATTTTTTTTTTTACTACTGAAGTCCTCATTCATCAAGGCCAAGAGCAACTCGAGGATAATAGTGAATGAGATGAGAATGACTGACAACGAAAAGATGAGGAACACTATAGGAGTACTAACACTGATCAATTGTATAAACTGCATTTGATTACTTATGGGGCGTTCTGTCACAAATTTGTTGACATTGGATTTGAAGATGACCAAGTTGTAATCAGTAGGGAAGCAGTCCTGTGGTATTGTGTTCTACAGGCAGGAATGCCTTGGAAAAAAGATCCATCTATGGAAATTTCGCCTGACGCTCGACACATTTAATTTGAATGTGAAGAATTATGATTGCACATTCCATGTTTTTTTGTGGTTAAATTGTATTTTTTTTGTGGTGGTTAAATTGTATTTTTTTTGTGGCGGTTAAATTGTATTTTTTTTGTGGTGGTTAAATTGTATTTTTTTGTGTGGCGGTTAAATTGTATTTTTTTGTGGCGCTTAAATTGTATTTTTTGTGGCGGTTAAATTGTATTTTTTTGTGGCGGTTAAATTGTATTTTTTTGTGGTGGTTAAATTGTATTTTTTTTGTTGCGGTTAAATTGCATTTTAGAATAAATATGCAATTTTGAGTAAAAAGTTTAGGTTTGAAAATACGTAAAAAAATTATCAAATTTAGATGGAAGGGGAGGGGGGATGTAATTTTGACCCCGACATGTAAAACAGACGTTAAACTGAATTTGATGCTGATGATGCTGAATGAGAAAAGAACAACTGGTTTTAGGATGAGTAACACATATCAGGAAAGAACATCCCAAATCCCATCAGATGTTGACGTTAAAAAATAAGAAGCGAAGAGTTGCAAACCAAAAAACAGATCGAGATGACGATTCCTGCACGATTCATGATATCCTGTGATGTTAACCCCCTCTTCAATCACATTACTCGGCCTTAGCTTGAAGACGTCTGATGACAAAGTCTTTAATATATATGCATGGATACCCTCCATTTTTATGAAGCCGTGTTGTCTGTTTATTTATTTTTTTTATTTTATGGAAATCGCTCCAGACAAAGCATGAAGCCACTTGATGTAAAGAGCTAACAAGAACAAATATGATTATCGCAAAGACAGGAGATGCCTATTGACCGTAGTCTTGAAAAGACCAAGATTATAGGTAGGAGGAAAACAGTCAACAGGAAGAGAGTTCCACGAGAAAGGTGATTTAACGGAGGGTGTTAATCTACAAACCTAAATCGCGGAAGAGATTTCATTTTATATTTTTAGCTCATCTGGGAGAATATTAAAAAAAAAGACCAGTAAATTTTTCTATTTTGGAAAATCCAAGGGAAGATGTTGGATCAATTGTAGAATAAAGGCACCATTGGAAAAACTCACCTATTACGATTGGTTTTCGCAGATATATTTTGGATAAAATTGATTGTTTGTCTTAAATTGTGTTCTTTTTAGATCACTTGGCGGAGAAATGTTGTTTTCTTTGGTTTAGGGAGCACAAATGAACCATAATACTTGACTTTAGCCTACAAACTTTAATTCTATTCTAGTCAGAAATTTTATTTTATACATTAATTTAAAGTAGGGGTGGGACGTAATGGGTGAAAATTTCAGATTCATGCGAGTAGTATTTTTTTGTGTTCATTTATACATAAATAACACTAAACAATCAAACATTTTGAAAATTTTGCAAAATTCAGAAGGTGCATTTGGGCTATTTTTCACTAGTTTTTGGCTATTTTACATTCATGAAAACCCTTTCACAGCCTGAAAATGGTCCTAAATTAAAGTACTATATCAGATTTAACCATCTATATCCATTCATAGCTTTTGAGGATGTTTTAGGACCTGCAATGTTGCATGAAACCACTTTTTCACCGAAAAATGATGGATTTTGAGTCCCGTGGAGCCCTAACGGCTATTTTTGGCCTGCGCCTTCTGAATTTTGCAAAACCACTTTCAAATTTCCTACAACCATAAAAAAAATCAGACGCAAAACAATGTACCACTTGATCAGGCAAGTCTTCGGGCCTCAATTGTCAGCAATGGTACACCTCAAGTCCAAAGATAAAACATTTCTATAACCTGTCAGTGGTTAATGAAAATGTCATCAACAGTCTGCCACAAAAGGTGAGTGATGATGGGCCACCCCACCGTCTTGGAGATTTGTAATACAATTAAAGAATGAATATTGATGGCATCCTTATTGAGGTTCTCCGTTTTGGGTGACATGATCGCTGAAGAAGTCTACTGTCTGATATCTGTGTGAACAATTATTATTGATATAAAGCCAACTTCACACGAATGTGAGACGTACCTTTTGTTCTCGGCAACATTCTGATATTCTTTATAGCAGGACGAATTCCAATTAATAAGGCAAACACATTTTCGTAAGCTTCCACATGAGACGTGTGTTTATTTGTACTACTAGCTAAAAACAACAAAGTAAAGAAAAAGAGGCAGACAACCCTGACTCATAATTAACTTACAGTAAATTCGAATGCGTCAATAACAAATACTGACTATAGTGAGTAATTTCAACAATCTGATGCCCCTGTATCTCAGGAATAAATAGACACCGATTCTGATCTCTCTACACAAAAGCTTGTGGTAATTATCGAGGTTATAAGTTATCTTGAAACAGTGGAAAAGGTCTTTTTGAAGCTTTTGCTTAACCAGTTATCTAAATGGGTTAGGGTTAGGATTAGAGGATTGGAATACCAGAGCAGCTTTATGGATATGATCTTTTCCGCCCAACAACTTCAGAAAAATTGCACCTAACAACAAGTAGCACCATCAGGTTTAGGGTTAGGGTTTTTGTGGGCGCAACGAAAACTATCGACACTATTAATAGAGCAGCACTATGGACAATCCTCAGCAAAATTGGATGACCCTCAATAGACATCAAAATGCTTCAACAACTTCACCAACACACGAAAGCATTCTTTCACTTCGGTGGTACATTCTCTGAACCAATCGCTATCGATAACGTTGTTAAACAGAGTGACATTCTTGCACCAACGTCAGTCTCTATATACATTGCGATGATGCTCCCCTATGTTTTTCGGGACTGTAATATCTATGTTCTTATACCTTTCCGAACCACTGACAGGATCTTCCAAATCCCTGCGTAGGAGCTCTTCTACTTTGATGATATAGACTTCGTTGCCCACACTGAGGAGGAGATACAGGTGATAACAGACCTCTTTTCCTGGGTGTCCACCACCTTTGGACTCACCATGAATCTTAGGAAAACTAAGGTAATGCTCACCACTCCACCAAGACTCAAGTATGTGGAAACCAATATCTATGTAAAAGGGATCAGATTTAGCATAGTCGACTCCTTTATATATCTTGGCAGCACCCTCTCCTGGAATGGAACCTTCCATTCTGAAATACTTCTAAGGGCAGAACCATTACCACCAAAACAACTAACTGTATTTAACTGGTGTTACCCAAGGGGTTAGAGAAAAATACTTTAAAAATATAGTCATATTTACATTTTATTTTAAATAGGATTTTTTAAAATAATTTTCATTTTCCCCTTATTTTTTATTTCAATAATACTAATTTCAATGTGTTTAATCCAAGTTACATAGACGCGAGAAACACACGTGATCTTATCTGATAATTTTATAAATATAGAGATAATGAAAACAAAAATGTTCGACAAGATGAGAAATTCGAATGTGATTTTAAAACCTTTAAAATGTGAATTTGAAAGTAATCGGCCAAAGTCAAGTATCATGGTTCGTTCATGCTCCTATGCCAAACAAAAAAAAAAACTATATTTCTTGGATGAGCCTTAAATTGCAATTTTAAACCTGAAAAAAGTAATTTATTTTTTAAGTCTTAAAAATGTAACTTTAATTCAAAGTTTTAGTCGCTGGCAGCCATGTTTCATTAGCGATTCTTGTTGATTATAAACTAATTATGGCTTAAGCATTTTGTTTTCAATTTTAATTCGTTAAATTCTTTAAATTTAAACACGGGGAAGATTTTTTTAGATTTTTTTATACTTATAAGTTACCACTTACGAAGGCCAAAAGCCACTCGAGGATGATGAGAGGAATGGAAACGATAAGTGCAAAGGGCAGTATTTTATTACTTAAGACGACGCTTCGACAAGTATTTGCTGACGTTGGATTTGAAGATGACTATGTAGTAGTCAGTAGGGAAGTAGTCCGGTAGTATTGCGTTCCACAGGTCGGAAGTCCTTGGAAAGAAACTTTGTTCATGGAATTCAAACATTTAGTTAATAATCTGTAAAATAATACATGGCTACCTTCGTTAGTCATTTTCCACTCCAATTTTAACAAATAAGATCGTTCGATCACCAAAGATTAAATTTAACAAAATAATTCCAGATTATCTGGCGTCGCTACGTGTAAAAAATTTAAACTTGACCCATTTTGAAACGAATTGTTCCACAATCGAACATAACATTATAAATAGAATTCTGTCATTGTCATTGACTAATTTATTTAAAGGATATTGAGCTGACAATTATTTTTACGATAAGAAAGAAAAAACAGTAGGGAAGCAATCATGGAATTTCCTCCAGGTGCGCGAGACCTGTTGCCGTCAAGCCTGTTGCCGGCACTAAGGACAAAAGATGGCGGACTACGACTACTCGGCATCGTGAACACTCTCCGTCATCTCGCTTCCATTCCAAAGTGGCCATACATTGTGATGTGCAACTGCTGCGCATGTCATTAGAACATTTATCGCAGATCAACAACAGCAGCAGCAGCAGCAGCAGCAGCAGAATCCCGTGTTGGTTAAGTTGGACATGAAAAACACTTTCAATTCAATTCGATGGGACCATTTTCTTGAAACCCGCTTTTGCCAGCCCCTGCTCTTCATTCTTAACCCTAACCCCTGCTCTTCATTCTTTGGCCCACACTGCCTATGCCAGTTCCAGCGCCCTCGTCATAATCAGTCACACCTGCCCATCTCAGTGTGGTATTCAGCAGTGTCATCCAACAGGACACTTTCTTTTCATCCTCAGATTTGAAAATGTCACTTGTTCTGTGACAACTTCTTTGAACATCTGGTACCTCAACGGCGCAAAATTCGAAGGCAACTCGTCTAAAGTTGTTGATAAAAGTTTCAAATTGTCTCAGTCCAAACTGCCATTGGTCAACCCTGCTAAGTCTAAAGAAACCAATATCAACTGTTTAGCAGACTCCTTCACAGCGGCCATCTCGGTAATAAGCGAAGGTCTTAATGGGGTTCGCATCACTGATCACAATGAACTAACAAACATCGGCTCACTCGTCTTACTACTATTCGTAGGATAGTCAGACAAAGAAAGGCACCGAAAGTTTTCCCTTACCATCGACTCACATGTTATTTTTCTCTAAATTCTAAATGTACTTAATAAATTTAAATGTACTTAATTATTGGTATATATATATAGTCTCGGAAGTTTCTCAACCATTAAAACTATATTAAAAAAAACAAAAAAACTTATAGTCCCAAGTCTTTCAGTGGAAAATCACTCATGTAAGTCAATTTATTTTTTTACAGTTATTATATTAGTTTGTTTCTAACACTATTTTAAGGGATCATCAGTTGTTTACCATATATATATATATATATATATATATTACATTTACATTTCTGCATGTTGGTACAGTTATGGAAACAGGGAGCAGGGAGGGAATTTCAAAGGCATGCAGTTCGACGAAAAGAAGCTATTAGAGTAGAACGCCTTTCAGCATCTGTGGATCTCTACAGTGAAGGGGTGGGATTTAGCTGATTGTTGGGGTTGTCGGGTGTATTTACGTTGAGAGGGCACCAGAGCAGCAAGTTCGTCGGCTCACATTCCAATGCAGTACTTGTAAGACAAGCACAGGGATGCAACACTGCGGCGATGGGACAGGGGCCGGAGCTTGGTAGACAGTGTGCAATCTATTACATTAGAGACTCTTTTTTGGACCGTGTCCAAGGGGGAGAGACTAGTGGTTGGTGCACCAGCGCAGATGTGACAACACTACTCCATGGATCGGTGAATGGTGACTTTATAGCGATATAGGATACTGAGATGTTTTCTAGCACGGTAAAGGGAGCCCACTTTCTTTGCAGCAGCCTGGGCAGTATCTTCTGTGTATTTGTTAGCTGTGAATGTGTCGGGTGCTATTAGAAGTCGATTGTTTAGGTTTCTTATGAAGTAAAGGAGTTTCGTCTTCGTAGCATTAAATGTTACCATCCATCTACGTCCCCATTTAACTACAGACCGGAAGTCATTTTCTAAGGATTCAGCCATTGCCTTGGATATGTGCTCATTCGTTTTGCTCACATGTCATTAATTCACTTTTGACCAAAATGTTCTATTTTTCAGTTCAAGACATCGCTGGCTTGAACTGGGCAGTCTCGACAGAAAGGGGTTCAAAACGGCTCGACAACCCGACGGTATTTTCCTTCTCAAATAACAAGTCGTTAATATGAGATGTGACCTGTGTCGGCACGTTTACGCCATGGTCAATAATGGAATCGATGACAAACCCTGGCGATGTGGGAACGTCAGTTGAAGGTTATTGGAATTTATTAACGTTCCCCTCGCTGACTGGCTGCAGCTTTGTCCCAACCCCTACTCCCTTAGGGGTCACGTGAGTCAGCCCATAAAAACACTTGCACGCTGTGTCCCGGCCACTTTTCGACCCACCTTTTGAACCTGGTAGGACCGCTGCTTGATTCTTCTGAGACAAGGCCCACGACGGCAGTCGCAGAGAGGCCCCACTCCTTCCTGTTACCAACCATCTTGGACTGAAGTGACTACATCTCGACAAGAGCCAGAATTGGAGGCGGACGCATGTGCAACCTGTTACTAGAGCTCCCACAAGATAAGTTCGCGAAGCACGTTTTCGCAAACCTAAATTAACTTCCGCCTTTCTGAACTTTGAACTCACCATTTGTTGTATATATTTGCTCTCATTTTTTCTCACAAGTAAAACGGTTTTAAACTTATATACGATTGTTGTGGTGTTCCTTCTCACAAAAGCTGTTGCCCTGTTTCTATTTTGCACTTATCTACATAATTGTTACTGCATTCTCACGTGCGAGAATTGAACTTTCTTCCAGGGATATTAAACCCCAACATGGCTGCAAGTGATTAAAATATGATGATCTTCTCGACTGATTCGTATTCTAACCGATCACTGTGGAGACAAGTGGGGCGATTGGCCCCCGCCATGTGGGACTTTCTCAACCACCTTAGTCTAACAATGTTGCGCCACATGCTTCAAGTTTGCCTTTGCTTAGCAAGCAACACAGCCGATAAAACTTCATGATATTCCAGATATATCCACAAAGGCTTTTTTAATTTGAACCAGATTATTTAGAATCGGACGGCAACAAAGTAAATGGTTACATCAACTTTCTTTTTGTATAAAATTGAACTTACAAGTAATTTTTGTTTTTTAATGTTTTACAGCCATTTTCTTTTTGATAATTTATTATTCTTAAATTTCTGTTCAGTCCTCGGTTAGTGAATCAGAACTCCTTCTAGACCGAGGCAATTTTAATTTTTGTCCTAATCCAGAGTGCTCTTTTATGGTGAGCTGGAGTTTCCCAACATTAAAAACCGACCTTGTGTATAGCTCTACCCTCGTGGGGAGGCAAGTAAATAGGGACTAGTAAGTTTTGACCCCCTTCATATTTTTTTTAATTTTAAAGTAATATTCGACGAGAATCGCCAACAAAACATGGCTACGAGCGATTAAAACTCTCAATTAAAGTCAAGTTTTCAAAAGAAATGTTCAATTTTATTTTAGAACTAAAAATACAATTTAAGACCAACAACCAATTTTAACTAAAATGTGTGCAAAAAACAACAAAAAACAACGAAAGGTTAGATTTATTAAGAGTCCCTATTCTATAATTGAACCTAATGTTTACTGTTAAAGGCACTTCTGCAGATTACGGAAGGGTCGAAATTTATTTGTTTTCATTTTAGAAGAGCTCAAATAGTGTAAGGGGCCGACAACTCTCTTTTTGTTTCACTTTTAAGTACACAATTTCTCCAAAAATGAAAACTGAATTTTTTAAATAAGAAGTAATGCAAATTCAATTAATTAATGGAACATTTATTGAAGAAAATAATTTTTTTGAAAATCAACAGTATATTAATAGAGGATTTATTGACGAAAATAAAATTTGGGAAAATCAACAGTATATTAATAGAGGATTTATTGACGAAAATAAAATTTGGGAAAATCAACAGTAATTTTTTTCATTTCAAAACGAACAGTTTAAAAATTTAAATTAGAACAGTTTGGTTTAACACATTATTTTATTTTTTATACAGTTTAAGAAATTACTTTTTCTCTTGTTTTTTTTTTGTCTTTTAAACGGGATACATTTCAGAAATTTGTTCAAAAAGACACTTCAGGGTGGTTAGTGGGGGAGGAGGAGAGTTGTTGGCCTCTTACATTATTGGAGCTCTTCTAAAAGGAAAACAAATAAGTTTCAGCCCGTGCCCGCTTAAACACTAAACTCTGTGTAGTTTTTTTTTTTTTAACAAATGTCCCGCTAATTAATAAATAAACTTAAATGTAGTTCTACTCCAGCCATAATTTTGCGACCAATTTCTTCAACCAAATTCCTCAACAGCCCAAAAAAAACTTTGAAGAAGAAAAGGGTCAAAGTGAAACATTTTCCCCCCCTTTTTTTGTTGCTTTTATTCACTTGTAAATTCCCAGGGAGGGGGGGGGGGATCTCCCCAGGCATTATTTCCCTATTTTGGAAGAGTGATTAGTTTATTGGCGGTCGTCTGAGGTACTCCTAATGGAGAATGCCGACCGGGCCCCAATCACCGCAAATTTTGCAGCCATTCTTCAGACTGGCCCCATTTTATTGGTGGGTGGGGGGGGGGGACAGATTCCCCACCCACTATACACTGACGTCCTCAAGGAGAAGACAGGTAAATAAACAGAAATCCACCCTCCCAGGCATTATCTCCTCCTTCAAGAAGGAGATTAGTTTACTGCCGATCGCCTAAGGCATCCCTACCAGGGAATACCGACGAGTTCGCTCATCACGATAAATCTTGCAGACGTCAGAAGAGCCCCCCCCCCCCTTAAGGGGAGGGGGAGCTGGATTCCCTCACGTTAAAACGATTTCGTATCACCTACATTCTTCGTGAGGAAAAAATGTAAAAAAAAAAAAAACTTACTTGTAATTTTAGATTTCATGCAAATCTTACGAATAATAATAATAATAATAATTTTTTTTAAGTACTTACTTAGTAAATAATTTAACAAATCAATATTTTAAACGTTGGTCTTTTTTTTACACAAAGATGACCTCCGTAATATTTCCTTGATCCATTTCCGTAAATCATTTTTTTTAAATATCTGAAAAGTTCCTTGAAATATGGTTTTCTCTTTTTAAAACGTTTATCAAAAAACGTCAGAATGGTCCGGTATTAATTATTCGACCAATTATTATTATTGTGCTCAAAACGTACAAAGTACAAATTCGAATACGATCGGGACTTCTTTTATTAAATTTCTACAACACGCAGGAAAACGTCATTGAATGTAAATATTGCGATAAAAATAAAATGTAGTCTAAAAAAAGCAGACAGGTTCTTGTAGCGTAACCGAATAAATGTCGGGTTTAACAGTAATTTTTATTTCATTACGAAATTAAAATTTCACTTTTATTTCTAAAAAAGAAGGATACTTCGATGTTTAAAAAACAAAAGGGAGAAATAAAAATGGATCTTTATTTTTTTTGTTTTACACTCAGTTGTAGGTTTTTTTGACCGACCGGAATAAACATCCAGAGAGACAACGTCATCACCGAATGAGCTACAACCCTCGCCGTGCATTTGAAATTTATTATCGTGATAATTTCTGCCGGTTTGTTTATTATTATTAATAGAATTTACAATTATGAAAATTAAAGTGACGAGTTGTGGAGAAATCTGAACGGGGTTTAGTGTTAAAGTAAGGCTTGTTCAAAATCTGTTGTTTTTTTGTTCTAGTGCTAAAAATAAGGTTAGAGATTTTTTGTAAGTGCCAACGTCTTTATTAGATGAGCAACCGCGGCTTTCATTCTCACTCAACGATGGTTGCGTTTCCATGCATTTCACTTATACTTAAAAAGGTCGTAAAGCAAACAAAAACAAAAAAAAGGGGGTTTATTTACTCCTACCCAGGAGTTAGGCACAAGGCCAGTTTTATCTTACTCCCACAAGATCGGGTCGAGAAAGTGGGGTTTGAAAAGCCAGCGCTCGAGAGGTGAGCACTCTGGCCATTTAAAAATTGCCTGGGCAGCCCCGTCGGCATTCCCTGGTAGGGGTGCCTCAGACAGTAAGCAATAAACTTACTCCTCCCCAAAGAGGGGAGGCAAAGCCTGGGAAGGTGGACCTCCTAGAACTGCACAGGACAGTGCAGTATCCATCGGAACAGATACTACACTTTGATCTTAGCCAAAAGGCCAAGAAGACTGGAAAGAAGTATGAAGATTTAAACTAATGAAAAGACGGTTGTCTTCTCACTTTCTTTAATTTTTATAAAGTCTTTTAAACTAGGAACTGACTTGAACCACCAGCTCCTGCGATCCTTCTTTGTCGGAGTGACGTATGGTGGTCCGGCTCGGTCCTAGAAGGTGTACCATCTCAGACATTACCTCCTCCTTCGGAAAGAGGGGTTAGTGTGTTGCTCATCGCTTGGGGCACTTCGACTTAGGCATGCCGACAAGTTGTTCTTCGTCACTTTTGTACCCGATCAAAGCGCCCTTTCGGGAGCAGGTCTTCCCCACCTCCCTCAGCCTTGACCTTAAAGTGTGTTGTTTCTCATACCAAGTCGAGGATACGTCATCGGCAATCAGTCCGACAGATTCTAGTACATTTTTTTGAGCTAGGTGGCCTTTTTTTTCTGTCGGACTGAGGTATGGTTCTGTTTAGTTCCAGGAGGTCCACCATCCCAGACTTTATCTTCTCTCTTTAAGAAGAAGAGATTAGTTTATTGCTAATCGCCTGGGGCGCCCCTACCTGGGAATGCCGACGGGGCTGCTAAGGCATTTTTTGTAGGCCAGAGTGCTCCGCTTCTTGGGCGCTGGCTTTTCAAACCCACTTTCCCACCTTGTGTCACATCTTCCTGCGATGAGAAGAAAGTAAATATACTACCCCCCCCCCTCCCGGCCTTGCGCCACATTTTGCTAGAGCAGGAAGGAAGCAAGTATTAAATGCAACCTGACATACGTGTAAACCGCGGCACATTCTTACACTAGGGTCAGGTTTGCCCAGGGGCCGGAGCTTTGGGTCTGCATGCGGCATGATTCTGTTCTGTCCTAGAATGCCATCTTCCCAGGCATTACCTCTTCCTTCGGAAGAAGGAATATATTTATTGTCGGTCGTCTAAGCCGCCTCTACCGAGGAATGCCGATGGGTACGATTTCGACTATTTATATAACCTTTCTGAGTGCCCCATAGGAGGTAATTGCCCCCCCCCCTTCTATACACCCCCACCCACCCACACACGTGCACGCACATTAAACTGACTTCAAGTTTAATCTCGCTGCATTACAAAGTCCATAAATACCTCTGGCCCTTCGGACTGGGATCAAACCTCTTTGATGCTGGTCCTTTTGGGCTAAGATCAAAGTGTAGTATCTGTTCCGATGGATGCTACACCCTATAGACCGGTACCGTCTTGGCCTTCGAGCCTTGATTCCGCCGGTCTGTGGGTTTGTCCTGAGCAGTTCTAGGAGGTCAACCCTTCCAGGCTTTACCGTCTCTCTTTGAGAAGGGGTTAGTGTATTGCTAATCGCCTGAGGCGCCCCTACCAGGGAATGCCGGTGGGGCTTTCCATGCATTTTTTTTTAGGGCTAGAGTGTTCCGCTTCTTGGGCACTGGCTTTTCCTTGAAACCCACTTTCTGACCTTGTGTCACATCTTCCTGCGGTGGGTTAGGGTTAGGGTTAGTAAATAAATACTAATTACGAATGGGGCAAAATGCGTCTAGTTAAAAGTAGGATAGACAAAGGATGTAGCCTCACATTTTTGATGGCCTTGTGCCTAATTTGTAAGTGAAGTTCATTTTTCTTATTTGCGAATAATAAATAATTCAAAATGTAGTATCTATTCTGTTCTTGGTCAGAGGAGGAGAAATCCCTTTAGACTGGGGCAATTTAAATTTTTGTCACAATCCAAAGTGGACCCTTTTAGGGGGAACTGGATTTCCCTCACTTATCAACCACATGAAACCCGATCTTGTGTATAACTTTGCCCTTGTGGGGAGGGGCGAGTAAATGGGGACAGAGACGACCCTAAGAGTTTTAGTTTTTTCTTCAGGGCATCTGACCCCTAGACAGGGAAGAAAGAGGTGTGTATGGTTTAGTCGCGGAATTTGTTGGCTTCTTTTTCTTCCTCAAACTTCCTCAAAGTTTGTCAGATTTGAAAATTTTTAAATAAAGTTAAAAGTTGCTTGCAACTGCGGGCACAGTTTTGGCAATGTGCATTTTTAACATTGCATTTTTTTAAAAACTTTGCATTGGTAATTATTGTGAAAAAGAAAACAAAATTATATTTCAACAGAATCACTGAAAACAAGAAAATAAAAAAAATTGAAAAAATAATTTAATTGAATTAATTTTTTTCGAATTTTTTTTTATATACTTTTATTTGGGTGTTATTTTTTGTATTGTGAAAATAACACTGTATAATAAAAGCAAATCAAATAAAATACAGGGAAAAGTTTGACAAAATTAGGGTTTTTTACAATCCTGGCTTTGAACAAATTGACTTAACTGTGCCATTATTAGATTAAAAGTAATTTAGTAATAAGAAATGTAATAAAAATTTTAAAAATTACAAAAAATATGTAGTTTTAAATTCAATTGTTTGAATGCTAGCTGTCCCTACCTGGCGTTGCCCAGGAAGTATTTTATTTTCACTTTTGTTTTGCTTGTTGTTTAATATTCCAACTCTGACGTTTTTTGTTTTATTTAGCAAATTATTTCTTTTTTTGTTTACTTTTTACGGGAATTCTTTTAAATTATTACAATATCGTTTGGTCATGCAATTATTTATTGAACCAAATTGTTATAAAACTAGAACGAATTACTGTCCGTGGCGTTTGAATCTTTATTCAAAAAATTATCCGATACAAATAGCCGTCAAAACTTTTAATTAAATTAAATATTTTTAAGCCAGTTTAAATGACTTTCTATTCGGCAGTTTAAATGCTTCCGAATTCCTTTACAATTTCGAGGGAATCACGTAATGATTCATTCTTTTTGTTTCATCTATTAACAAAAGATACAAATGGCTTACTTGTTTACGAAATAATCGAAATGCATTCTGGTGGATTTAATTTCGTCATTAAATTATTTTTTAAAATGGGAATTTTTAAAAGTTCGTTTTTACTTTGCGCTATTGCAATTTTTATTTCAATTTAAGATTATATATATATATATATATATATATATATATATATATATATATATATATATATATCGAGCATCTCCTTATCACGATATAATCTAATATAAAATATTTATCTTTATGTGTGTGTGTGTGTGTGTGTGTACAATATTATTAGAATTTATACAGACCTGGCGATTAGTGAATCCATATAACAATCAGCACTTTATATATATATATATATATATATATATATATTGTGAAGGTCCTTTGGCTGGCAAAACCGAAAAAGCCCCAAGGTAGAAGGGGGTCCAAAAGTCCTCAATCTTTCAAACTAACAAATAAATATGTACGGATGAAGAGTTGGTCTGTCTGATACGATCGTCAAAAAAAATAAATAAAAAAAGTCTGTAGCGAAAATCGCTTTTAAAATAATGCTGAGAAACCCAACATCGTTAGAAAGCAAAACGACGAACGGTCACCAAAAACCCCCAAAAAACTTGTTTCGTTAGATTTCAGAACGATTTAGGGACCATTTTTCGATAGTCTCCCTCAAAGAAGAAGAACTACATGAAGAGTTGGAGATGGAATTCTTTTTTGAAAAGCCGTTTTGTGTTGTTTTGGGGTTTTTTTTAACTTGCATATTGTACGTACGAGTATGTGTAATTGGATGTAAATATATACTATATGGACGGTGCGATATCTACATACATTACATATATCCGAATCTTTGTATATCTATATAGGTATATTTTATAGTAGTACACATATACACGGATGTAAGCATATATATATATATATATATATATATATATATATATATATATATATATATATATATATATATATTCCTTTTAATATTTTACTCTGGCGAAATTTGAGCCTGTCTTAAGGTTTAGTTGAAATATGTATGCATATATGTAGCCAGAAATGTTTGTATACATAAAAATTTATACTAATATATATATATATATATATATATATATTCCTTTTAATATTTTACTCTGGCGAAATTTGAGCCTGTCTTAAGGTTTAGTTGAAATATGTATGCATATATGTAGCCAGAAATGTTTGTATACATAAAAATTTATACTAATATATATATATATATATATATATATATATATATATATATATATATATATATATATATATAGATAGATAGATAGATAGATAGATAGATAGATAGATAAATTCACGTATGCTTTTCGTAATGTCAAATGTGTTTTTCGGCTAAAAATGATGAATGGCTTCACATGCAAAAAATAAAGATTTATGGGAAAAATAAAAGTATTTAAATCATAATTGTTAATATAATTTTTAATAGTTTTTCCACCCCTTTTTCTTTAACGTATTTTTATATTATTTTTTTGATAAAAAAAAATGAATGAATGAATGTGAAATTTTTATGACCATTTTCAACTACGGACCGGACAACGTTTATTTCAACTGTCCCTTAACTGTACCTACACGCGTCCGACGGCCACGCGTGAAAAGAGAATTTCTCTTTTTTTTTAATCTTTTTTTTTAAAATTAATATTTAGTTTCCAACGCAATCGCTTTCATTGTTCTTATTTACTAGCAAGTCATTTGTCCAAAGCTTAAACTTATATCTCATATTCCAGGTGTCGTTTTCCTCGTATATTCTTGGCTTGACGAAAATTTAGCCATTTTGGGCCATAATCAAAACATGCATGCATTTGTGTAGAACGTACATTTTTGTATAAATAAAAATGTATACGAAATAAATATTTATCGAGAGGATATATTCGGGGAGGGGGGGGGGGTAATAGATCAAGGGGAATAAGGAGAAATTAGACACACAGACAGACGAACGGAACAGGTTCTTTTTTTATTATTATTTATCTAAGCCCCCCCCTTCTTCTTTTGAATTCAACGTCGTCGACATTTTCCCGAACGTAACGCCCCCCCCCCTTTTTACATATATAAGTAAAAAGTTCGTTTTGATGTTTTGTTTGAAATGAGATAAGACGCGCAGACAAAAAAAAATAGCAATTAAAAAAAAAAAAAATTCATGTACACCAAAAAAAATGTATTTTTTTTTTCATTTTTCATTTTAATTTTTTCTACCAGCCGAAAAAGAGGAGAGAAAAAGGTGCTTCTGCGGTTTAACAATGACATGTTAGGCCTTTCTTACAAAAAAAAAAAAAAATAGCTAAAAAAAAAATGTATAAACTTTGTTATGTACTTACGTGGTAGCTGGAAAGAAGGCTGTACACCAAAAATTACGCAAATTCATCCAGTATTTATTAAATTTAAATTAAAAAACGGTTTCATCTCACGGACGCCATTTTTCTTATATTTTGACTTTTTCCGAAAGTTATCTCCCTTGGCTAATCAGTAAGCTGAAATGTCTACAAATACGTAAGATCGTTTTTTTTTTCTTTCTTATAATTGAATAAATACTGGATGAATTTGCGTATTTTTTTTCTGTAACGAAGTTTATACATTTCTTTAAATATTTTGATGCCATTGTTAAACAGAAGAAGCACAAAAAAACTGTCTTATTAATCTTAAAACAGAACCTACTAATTTGCTTTAATTGACAAAAAAAATGATTGAAGAAACTAATAAAATGATAACTAATCCTAGGAGCCCATTTTTAATTTGTGAATGAATTGTAGTTATAATTTTCTCAAATTCGATAACGTTATATTTTTTATCGGTAAATTTCAAGACAGTATGAGTATTGCCATGGTAGTCACATAAATAATTTAGAGTAAGATAAGTTTCTGCATTATTCTCAAACAACTTAGTGTTACTATTTAATAATAAAAACAGTAATTTATAGCTAGTTGAATTGTCTGCGAGACACGTTAAATAGCTTGTAGAAAAATGGCGTCCATATCAAAGCTGTAGTTTCAGAAACAGGAAATGCCACTCAGTTATCTCCCCTTGATTTTTCTTTTGTTCGGAAAGACATAAAAATCTGAATTTAACATCCTCTGTGAATATAACAACCAGAATGATAACAGTAGTCCGAATAATCCAAATAATAAAAATTATCAAGCCTCATCTAAAAAAAAAAATTTGGCACTTCTGCAGTCTTTATGAAGCAGCTGCCGATTAAGAAATCGAAATTGAAGAGTTCCGTTTTTTTTTCTCCAAGTACCATTCATTCAGAATTCACCGGAAGTTGAATTTACCGGGAGTTGAAGTAGAATTTAGTTTTTAGAAAATGGAGTTAAATGAGTTGAATCTTCGCGACATTGGTAATTTAATGAACCAGACGCAAAAAACAATAGATTTTTTACAGGCACATCGCCTGATTTCTTGCAGTCGGACATGCCGGTCATGTCAAAGACAGATGCAGATGGCAAGCCACAATGGAAGTGATGGATTTATTTGGAAATGCTCACGGAGGAACCAGCCGCAAAAAAAACAATAGATTTTTTACAGGCACACCGCCTGATTTCTTAATGTTAGGGTTAGGGTTTTTTATTTAAAATCTTTTTACTTCATATAATAAAAAAAAGAAATTGTTAATTGTTACCCAAAAACAAACCAGGTTGTAAATAAGTCACTTCCGGTTGAATTACTTCCCTTTATTTTCAGTAGAAGGACAGAAAATCTGCTGCTTCATAAAGACTGCAGAAGTGCCAAAATTTTAAATCGCGAAACGTATAAGTTAATTGTCTTGGAATAAATTCCAAAACTAAATAATTTAAGTGACTGAAATAGGAAATAATTAAAGATTGTTATTAACATCTATGATACGAATTCCTGTAAATACAGCATTCAATAACTAATATGTCGTTTTATTTAATTATTTAAGGATATTGGAATAATTATAATTTACCAAGTAAATATTTAAATTTTAAAAATAATCTTAATTCCTTTTCGGGCGGCCGTCGTCGATCCAATAATAGGCGCGTTCTCTTTTAAATTAAGGATTAAAAATAAATATAATATATTCGTTCATCTTCTTTAATAAAATCTTATTGCATTTTACTCGTGAATATCAATTATTTTTAATTTATTAATGTTTACTAAGAAACATTTATAGAAAAAAATGAATGTAAAAAAAGTAAAAGTACAGCGGGCACTTTTGCGACCTTCCGCCCGGTTTCGTTCGGCCCGGTTTCGTTTCGACCCGGAAGTTTAATTTTCTTCATCCACGAGTTTATTTGTTTTTTTAAGAAGTGTCATCATTTGTTTGTATTGTTGTTGCTAAGCAACTGCTTTAATTAAAACATTTGAAATGCTGTTGCCTTCCGCATTGGTTATTTTCAACTTTACGCCAACCTCCTTTTTAAAAAGAAATTGCTTTCAACGCCATCCACAATTTAAACGCATTTATTTATGTTTTATTTGTTTTTATTATTTTTTTTATTGGTGGGGGGGGGGAATAAAATGGTAACCCGACGTTTTGGCCAAAGAACATAGGTTATCCTATTAACGGTGCTCCCACACAGAAGAATAAAAAAAATAGTAAAATAAGTTATATATATATATATATATATATATATATATATATATATATATATATATATATATATATATATATATCTTTTTTTCATGTTAGTTTGATTAAAATCAATGTACTATTAATTAGTAAAATAAAAAAGAAGACGTGTTAAAAGACATCGCTTTGAGGGGGGAAATATCGGACGATGCGATAGAAAAACAAAATTGTTGACCTGGAGAAACGAAACGAAGCAAAGCCGTGTGTAATTATAGATATATATTATTTTATTTCAAAAATTTAAATTAAGTATAAAAATTATTTAGTGTTAACAAATATTATTCTATTAACACTTCTTGTAAACTTTATTACTTTCTGTGAAGGGTTCGTTTTTCGTTCAACACATTCCGGTCGATCTAAAACGTGACACTTGGCGGCCATATTGTCCTCACTTTGGATTATTTACGAATTTCTTCGATAGTTCAAGTTCATAGATTTCAAACGTGCCTTTCGCACGTTTTCGCACGTAATACTACTTGGATTTTAACTCGAAATGATTTCTCGGTTCATATTATTTAACAAAAACAACAACATAATACCATTCCTAATACTTATGCACGTAATTTGTTGCATTTTGTGTGGAAGCACCGTTAGTAGGATAACCCAATACTCACAATTGACAACTTTTTACAATATATTTTTTTTTCTAAATGTGGAAAATTTCTTTCACTCATAAATGTCATTATCAGCTTACGACAAATTTTCATTGAAAAAGGTTCTTTCTTTTTCGTTAAAAAACATTTAAAGCAGACGACAAATTTTCATTGAAAAAAAGCTCTTTTTAAACAGTTATTTGAAGAGTTGAACAAATATCTGGCCACTGGCTTTCTTCATTTTTTTTTGTTTTTTCAAGTAATAAATTTTGTAATATTACTTGTGATTCTGCAAATAAAATAATTTTTATCTCTTAACTTAATTAATACTAATATTAATATTAAAAATAATTATTACTCCTCCTTTTCCTTTGAATATTAAAATGTGAATTTCTGGGCGGCAAACTTTAAATTAAAAGTACGATAACTTCACTTTCACTTTATTTGTTTTCCTTCTGATGAACAAATATTTAATTCAATAAATATTTTAAATAATTAGTCGTTTTGACTAAATAGAAAATATTCCGGATTCTTTTTTGATATTTTCAATAAATCTGGTTAATTCGGATTCAGTTTTCTAAATATAACCTAACATTTAAATAATGACATTGTTTCATGAGTTAAAACAATAGTTATTATTTGGGGTTTCTAAATATAACTTTTAAACAATGACTTTCCAGTCATACATATTTTATAATTTTCGGAAAATTTCCAAGAGAATAACTTTAAATTGTCATCAAATTAACAAAAATGTCGGCGCTTGTTCGTAATTCTCCACCACCCGTTTTTCTTAACTTTTTTACCGACCAATTCTTTTTTTTTTTTCGGTGTACAGTTACCTATCATGTCGCTCTGTGAAAAAAAGACCATAGGGAGGGAAGAGAAGAGGACATCCCTCACTAGATTCTAAAGTCGATTTTGTACTCTGTCAAGGCAGAAGAGAGTACTCTGAGCGACATCTCCCGAGATCTGACAACACTACTCCATCTTAGGCTGTATCTGACTCTTATACAGGCAGAGGATTGTGTCAGGAGTCAGATACTTTCTGGAGCGGTAGAATGATCCAACTAGTTTTCCAGAGAACTTAGCAACAGATCTGGTGTAAGTCTTCCACTTCAGATCTCGGGTAAACGTTAGTCCTAAGAGCTTATAAAATCAGGGGGTCTTCTCAAAGCAAGCTTCATCAATTTCAACTGGGGCAAAGTGAGTATCCGAGTGTTGGTGGTGAAAAGAGAGAAGCTTGGTTTTAGATGTATTAAAAGTAACATGCCGCTGTTGTCGCCATCGCACAACATGCTCCAGGTCGGAAGGGAGAGAATCAGAAAGATCTTGATCATTTATGCTCTTCAAAGTGCTCCCAAAGATGGTTGTGTCATCGGCATAGATATCAACGAATGATCTTAGAATGTGATTTGGGAGATCATTAATACATATCAGGATGAGGGTTGGGCTTAGGATGGATCCTTGAGGCACGCCAACGTTGATACACTGTGCTTCAGACTTCTGACCATCAACAACTACTTTTATAAACCTATCCGAGAGAAAGAATTTGATGGTTGAGAGGACATTTTCAGATATTCCGTAGCTAGCAGGTTTGTGAAGCAAACCTTTGTGCCAAACCCTAACAAAGGCCTTTGATATATCAAGAGCTATTGCTCTAGAAATTAAACCCTCATCAACAGATTTACTGATACTGTGTAATATTACAGTTAGCACGTCAGTTGTTAATCTTGCAGGATGAAATCCATATTGTTTGTCACTGAGTAGATTGTTTTTGCTGAGGTGGCTGACAACTCCTTGATTTATCACAGATTAAAACAATTTACTCATGACGCATAGGAGACTGATTGGTCGGTACTGAGTAGCAGACGACCGATCTTCAGTTTTTTTAAATACTGGACAAACTGATGACGTTTTCCAATGTGATGAGAAGCTTTTTCCCTTTAAGCAACGATTGAACAGCTTTGTAAGAATAGGTGCTAGTTCTGGTTGCAGCTTCTTAAACATTATGATTGGAATGTTGTTAGGACTATAAACATGCATGTGTGTGTCCACTGTACAGACCATCATCGTCCTGCTCATTGTGCTGGTCCAAAATTGTTGTTCGGTTCAGTCGATACTGCAACAAAAGAATTCTCCCTCCAAATAAAACCACGACTCCAGTTTAAAAACAATTAACAGAGGTTTATTTTTGTAAAAGTTACGAATCGCACTTGTTTTCTTCGGTTGATTAGCAGACGTGCAAAATGAGATTTTGCCCCGACCAAATCAAAACATAAGTCCAACCTGACACAAACAGATCATCTGTCACCGAAGGCCACCGAAAACCAACTGACTCTCAGACGTCCAACTTTAACTGACTGCCTCACGACCCGGACGGCTAGTTCTAACTCTCCTCCCTGCCCATAAGCTGGAATATATGAATCGTAGACTTCAGACTTTCTCAGTCATCCACATTCAACCATCGAGAGAATGACTACGCAAGATATCCACCAGAGATAACGGTTAGCCAGTGTCCACTCAAAAGGGCTTATCTGCAGACAATCTAGGACATTACTTATCTCAAGTAGGATGCTCTCAGTATGAATCCCCATTTTATGAGGTACTTATTTTATTTCAAACAAAAAAACATTTTTCGGGTGGTCTAACTCACAATCAGAGATATTTTCAATTCTTTTCTCCTTATAAAATATTACTCACTTGCAGCAAGTCTGCTATTCGCATAGTTCATAGTTACAGGATTAGTTGCTGGCGTCGAGGTTCTTGATAAGTTTCGACACAATTCCGGACAGATAGATGGATGTCGCTCAAAGTGTTTTAAGTTCTAAGCGGGAATAAAGGGGGTAAACGGCAAAGGGTGAAATTGATGCAATTTTTTTTCGAAAAGCTTGGCTTTATCAAATGCTGAGGAGATCACATTGATGATGGTTGGAATCGAGGTCTTATATCTGTTCAGAACCCTATTTGTTATTTGCTAAAACTCGTCGGAAACTAGTATCTGCTCAGCCACTCTAGATTAAATAGATTGAGCATAGAACTCTTTCACGTTTTGCGGCGATTGTGGGCAATCCTAAAGGTGGCTTTGGTTTCAGAGCATCTATTTTGTTGAAAGCAATTGAAATACTAATTTCTGTGAGCAATGGCAGTGCCACATTCAGGGGCTTACCACAGCTAACTATTTGGTTTCTGTTGGAATTTCTTGGAGTGTATGAAGCTCTCAATATCAGCAATTAACTAATCGGTTATATCGGATATGATACATGACACATTCTTTCTGAAAATGGAATTTAGAGAAATTTTTTGATATAACGGATCTGAGGCTGTTCCAACCAGCCCTAAGTATCGATACGCGCTACAATGGAAAAGGACATCAGAGGTCTTACTGCACTTTGTTTTGATCTTCGCTGAGACAACTGAGTGATCGAAAGATCCCAGCGGAGAAAGAACAACGGATGAGTATTATCCAAGACAAGTTGTCAGAAAAAGATCAAGAAGACTTGCAAAATGTCCGTCAGCATCGGGCACATGAGTAGATTTGTCAACAATCTGTGTTAGATCATAATTTAGGGTTAGGGTTATAAAACCTCCCTTCATCATCGGTTTTGTTTGAGTGGACTAACCATCCAACTTTGTGAATATTAGTCATCACAGACATGGATGCTGGCAGAAGAGTAAACAGACAGGATAGGGTCAATTTTCTCAGAGATACTCCGTCATTGTGAGAACAAAGATGAATTCTGTGCTGTTAATAAGTCCTACACAGAAACGCATATAGGACAATTTTGGGTCTTCTTCGGAGATGTCCCTACCACATGGAAAGCCGTTCCTTAATGTAGGCACAAATTCGATGTCCGTGACGATCTTGAAGGTCGGGTTTTGATGCCATGTTCGAGTAACCTGTAATTATGAAATCGTTAGTGGAAGCTGACGGACCACTGCCCATTTCAGACCGATATAATAGGTCCGGTTTGGTCTCCTGTAAATAGATTTCCACCTCTGTAAGGTTGGAACATAGACCCCTAATCTGGGCTGCTGTATTGCCATTTGGTGATTGGAGTCTATACTCTGCAGTCGTTTTGGGTGGGGCCTCACGATGCCATATTAGGGGAAACTGCAACTTCTGACTCATTCTCTCTGTGTTTCGTCTCTCTACCAATCTACTGATCTCTTCCACAATTTTTCCAATCCCAACATGAAAAGTCTAAAAAAAAGGGACAAGCTGAAACCCAGTTCCCGAACTTCTAACGTGGATCCCTGCTACCAGGTCTCCTTTTCCAAGATTATAATGCGGGGAGAATCCAGCTCCCCAAAAAGGGGCACTCTAGATTTGAACAAAAATAAAAATTGTATCTACTCATAATATAAGGAACACTTTCTGGGTGTGTGGGTGGGTGTGCGAATTATTTTTTAGGGGGACTCATAACGAAACGATCATATTCGATTTTTTTCGTCACGGGAAACCGTAACACAGATGGAGAAGCATCAGAATTTGTCAGGAGAAACATTTAAAAACAGTATTTTTGTAATAAAATACATTAAGTAACGGAATTAAAATGGAAATAAATTAGATTTATTGGAGTAACTTTGACATCATATAAAATATAAAAATAGAAAGTACAGTTTTAATGGGTTTGGTATAAGTCGCATATCACCTCCACAGACGCAGATCTTCGCACCAGAAATTAGTATGTGCATTTGTAAAAAAAAAATCAACTAACTACGCCTCATCTCTAGTTAAATATAAAATGTCTTCAAGATGTAACGCATTGACGTCCATTTTCGGAAAGTAAAGAATAATAATTCGAATTATCTCCCCTTTCGATTCACTCTTCTAGAAATGAGGAAGGAATTTTGTTTGTCGCCATTTTGTTGCCATAATGCACAAGCACCGCATCATTCTCCCAATAAATTTTCTTTTTTTTTTTTTAAAGATATTCTACCCCAAACAAGGCAGGACGCCACTGTATACGTAAGGGACTACTCGGAATTAGGGAGTAGGTTTAGGGTGTCATTCTAAGTTGGGAGCTGTGCAGCGAGATGTCTGTTTACATTAGTTTTAAACCTCTGAATGTCGGTACTGTCGGGGGAAACAGGGGGCAGGAAGAGAGTTCCAGAGGCCGGCAGCACGAGGAAAGAAGCTATTGGAGTAGAAGGCTCTCCGGCATCTGGGGACCTCAACAGTGAATGGATGGGATTTAGCTGATTGTCGAGTTGGTCTAGTGACTTTATATCGAGGGGGCACCAGAGTAGCCAATTCATCGGAGCATATTAACCAGTTTTTATTGTGATTTATTTTGTAGCAGTTGTATGAGCAAACTATTGTATCGGTCCTACTTGATCAGCGATTAGGGATTGTGATTCTGTATGGTGATTATGTAACCATCGCCTCTTCACCACATGGACAAGCAACACGCCGACGCTCAATGAGATTCATACGCGATTAATCGTCTTGGCACGAAAACTAAACCACGTGATGAACAGAATGATTTCGTTCCGGTCTTAATTTCAAACAGACAAGATGTAGATACTGCGCGCTCTACTGGGCCAGCGGTAGACGAATCGAGGAACTCCAGGATAAGATTATTTCGTCTTGTCAACTTTAATCAACCCATTGTACAACCTTCATTTTGTTCCCGCAAATAAAACTGCATATCTATTGAGTTGTGGAGCCGTTATTTATTTTGTGGAAGAATGGTGATCCCTTTTTTTTTGCATACGTAACATTTCTATTTCAGTCAGATTCGGCCAGACGTATTACTCTTCCAAGTAAGTTCGTCATTCTGATTTTCTTCCCGATTAAAACCCCGACGCACAAACCTAAAATTGGTTCCACCAACTAAAATGTGTTATTTAGATATTTGGTAATTTATAACGACAGCTAACAGAAAGAAAAAGGGGTGAAAAAAACAAAAAACAAATAGGCAACAACTAAATGTTACGAAAGGCAAGATAAGTCACTCTTCTACATACCTGGATAAGTTTATTTGTGTTTTAACTTATTTTAAAGTATTTTTAGTTAGATTTAAAACTAGTGTCTTGATGCCATGCTAAAATTGAAAACACAAAATCGCCATATTTGACCACGTGATATTTCGACCCTAATTTTAAATCGAACTAAAAAACGCTTTAAAATAAGTTAAACCACAAATAAACTTATCCAGGTTAGTAGAAGAGTAACTTATCTTGCCTTTGGTAACATTTATTTGTTGCTTATTTGTTTTTTGTTTCTCTTGTAATTTACAAAGCTCGCAGCACCTGGGGGATGGGCCTTCGGACCGGATCAAAGCTCGTATGTTCTGGTTTCTCTCAGGAGCCATCCTCCCAGGCAGTATCTCCTCCTTTGAGAGGGGGGTATTATCGATCGTTTTTAGGCACTCTCACGACAGGTCCCGATTCAACAACCTTTTGAGAGGAACGAAATTACCAACTGTCACTGACCTTGTGTCCAACTTTGCCGCAGTGGAAGGCAGTGCGGGTATGTAGCGTAGGAGCGGTCAAAATTGGCGGTTAATTCGGGTGGAAACCCCTTACAGTTGCAAAATATTCTTTTAAGTTGAAAACTTCGTTTCCAAATTTTTAAACACGCATTATTTATTAAAAAAAAAATGAATACGAACATCATTATGGACTTTGTTTACAATTTCTTAAAATAGCGTACATATGGCTGGGGGTGGGGGTAAAAATACTGGACTTCCGGGGGGTGAGAGTGAGGGCTGAAGGGTAGGGTCGACGAGTGAGAGAGGGGTAGGATTATTAATCTTATCTCGGGCGTTGTCAATGCACGCGTTCACCTATCAACTTACTACGAGAAAGAAAAACATCTTCCGGCTTTATCAAAAAGAAAATCATGTCTGCTTAATTTTAATTTCTTTAATTCATCTAAACAGCAGATTCGATAAAGACATTATCATAAAAAAGAATCGATTTCTTAAAAAACTTAAAAAATAATCAAACAAAACAAGTGCAGTTTTTAAATGTTTATTTGTCCCGGAACATTATTAAATGAGGGACTAAATTTGAGCTGTCACCGGTTTCATTGTTTAAAATTACTTTTCCCCTCCTTTAACTTTTTTGTTTATTTTTTTTTCTAAATTCGCGTAGATATTTTACTTTTTAATTTAAATGCGATATTTTAAAAGTTGATGGTGAGTATTGTTTTAAAACATACTTTTTTTTCTTTTAAAATAACTATTTTGTTTTAAATGGACAGAAAAATTAAATATTTTTCTCAGAAAAAAGAAAAAAAAAGAAGTTTAAAAACTTTTTTTCTTCTGTCAAGTATTTTTTTTTCCATTTTTTTGTCAAATTATTTCTAATTATTTGTATTTAAAATTATTTTCTAAATTATTTTTGATTTAAAATAGAATTTATGAATTAAGAAAATAAAATTGTGTAAACTTATTTTTTTTAAAATCGAAAAAATGATTTAATTTCTTTTTAAAAGAAATTATAAACTATTTTTTTTTTTTTAATTTTTACTGTTTTATTTTTTTTTAAGTAGACAATGAAATTTATTTTTGAATTAAATTTATTTTACAATTTTCCGTTTTGCCGAAGCAACCACCGATTATGTCGGTAAAAAAACTTAAATGAAGAAATAATTATAAAGAAAGAGACACAACCATTCCTCGCTTTATTTATTTTTATTTCAAACTCATAATATTTTCGATTTTTACTATTGATTGTTGATAAAAAAAAATGTGGGTGAACGTGTAGTTTCCCGACAAATGTAGATTAACACCCTCAGCAACCCCCGTTCCCCCCAAAAAATCAGATTCTACTTTTTTAGGCGATTACGTATGATCACCTGAAAAACTAGGCGGGAAAATGTATTTAGAATTTATAGTAGGGGATCAGTATCGCATATAAATTTAACGTAATATCATCCTCATTTCGTGCCATTCTAGCATTTTAGGGCAGCAACCAACAACTTTTTTTTTGTAATGGGAGATAAATTCTGTGCGTTTTCTGGGGGGGGGGGGTCCTCTACTTTTTATGACAGTTATGTGTGGTTTTATGACTTGCTACTCGTACTTAGGGTTAGTCGTAAAAAATATAGTTAACTGCCATAAAAAGTTAGAATGACCCCGAAATGGATAATTTTACGGTAAATTTATATACGAAACTGATCCCCAGCTCTGAATTCTAAAATAACTTTTTTTCGGTAAATTTTTACTATCTTACCCGGCGCAGTTTAAAAAAAATTCTACTTTTTTTGTGTGTGATTACATTTAAACAGCCTAAAAAATATCCGCGAAGAAGGAATAAAAACAAATATATAAAATTAAATATTTAAGATTTTAAAGTGGGGATCACTTTCTTTTATAAATTTAACGTAAAATGAGCACCCATTTCATGGCCAGTTAGCGTGAAACGAGACATGTAACTGACTTGACTTTCCCAATTTTTTTTTTTTTTTGGGGGGGGGGGGGGTAAACTTATCCAATAAAAATACGTAGAAATTTAGCCCATTTAGAGATGTAATCGACTTGAATTTCGAATTAGGGGGGTAGAGGGGTGCCCTAACGCCCTAACCTTGATTCCTTAGCCCTAAATTCGTACCCCCCCCCCAAATAAAATTGGCATGTGAAATTATAGATTAGTTAATAAAGTCCCCCTCCCTCCACATGTTAAGAATGGGTTTCTAAATAATAACGTTATTATTTCAGCACGGTTTGTAAACTGCAGAAGTACCAAATGTTTTAAATGCTTTTAATCTATGTATTTCTTATCGTCACTTTCACTTCGCCAAACACAAGTATTTTTTATGGTTGATTTTTTTTTTTTTTTTTTTTTTTTGCTATAATTTGCTAATTTCAGATTAAAAAAAAAAAAGCCCCCCCAAATCATTATATTTAAACCAGAAAAGAAAACTAAATTGGCTACATTTCTACGTGTTTTTATTAGATAAGTATCCCCTCCCCCCAATTGTAAACTCAAGTGCTTATTTTACATTCAATTTTTAAGGACCAGCAAGTCTCACTTCTCGACCTGTTCTTGACCTCGCTTCCCAAGTTTTGTGTGACGAATGCCCATAGCCCGCTCAGGAACGCTGATCACCTTGTGGTAATGATTGATATAACCCTAAAATCTCATCCCAAAACTGATGAGCCGTTGCTCAAAACGACGAGATACTACAAGCAGGCTGACTTTGATTCCATCACGGATCACATCAGATACTCCCCCTGTGAGTGAAATTATTTTTGTGCCTGCTGATCAGTGTGCAAATGAGGTAACCAAATGGGTCAAAGTAGGCATTGAAACACATGTCCCCATGCGAAAATTCTACAGCAAGCCCTACTTTTTACAATGGTCTACCTCGAACAGCACGGCTGTTATTGCTCAGAGGCAGCAAGCATTCCGACAATTCAGCCGCCATATGTCAATTACGAATAGACAGAAATCTATGGCGTCAAGAAAAAATTGTACGACTGTGATAGATGAAACAAAGAGAAAGTATACAGAGATGACCAGAAAACACATTTAATCGCAGAAACTAGGTACTTGCGATTTCTGCAAAATCTACAATAGTGAGGTGAACAATAGACAAACAATTCCTCCGCTATCCAACCACAATGATGTCATTTGCACGCCAACTGATAAGGCTGAACTACTCGCCTAGTGTTTCACCTAAAACTCCACTTTGGATTCCGCAAACCACTCCTTCCCAAATTTCACATTGCAGACTGAAGCCACACTTGATAATTTGACCATTACCCCATCTCATGTCCAGGACATCATAAAAAAACCATGACACCTCCAAAGCATGTGAGCCTGATCTTATATCAGTAATAGTAATAAAGAAATGCTCTGCTGAGCTGGCCCCTGTCTTCTCCAAACTCTACAACAAATGCCTTGCCAAATCTTGCTTCCATGATAGCTGGAAAATTACCTCTGTGGTACCAGTCTTTAAGAATTCTGGAGATAGAACTGACCCTCAAAATTTTTGCCCCATCAGTCTACTCTCACTCTCCGCTTAAGTCTTTGAATCTTTAATCAATCTAGCGGTAGTACGGCATCCCATTAATGCTAAACTCTTTCTGACACTCAGTACGGATTTAGGTAAGCATGGTCTACTGCGGATATCCTAACAGTCATCTCTGAACACATATACCACACACTGGACAAGGCAATCAAATAAACCAGCACCACCATTTTCCTTTTCATTTCCAGTCCAATCCAGTTCATATCTTGCATTTTTTCCCACCATCATTCTATCAGATGTAATTCTTCAACGAGTTTCTTGGACACAACACAGGTCAATAGATCTTCTCCCAAGAAACTCAACAATCTCACAAGACCTTCCATGTAATCTTCCAACTTTTTAAATACATTTTCTTTGGAAGGCATTTCCTGATTTGAGACAAGAACCCAACACAGCTGGACAAAATTCATCAACATAGTGGACATCCTCGAATCAGACGAACATTATATTTTGTGCGTAGAATCGACCCGTCGGTGTCTAAAGCGGCAGTAAAGGCAGTTATTCGGAATTGTGAGGAATGCCAGACAATAGACCCAGCTCCAGTGCAATGGAAAAAGGGAGGACTCGGTGTGCAGGAGGTATGGAACCGGGTAGGCATGGACATAACGCTTTACAATGGTTGCCATTTTTTGACACTGATCGATTGTGGACCTACGCGGTTTTCAATCTGGCGGCCACTACAACGGCAAGACACTGCACATGTGATCCGGCAATTAGAATCGGTGTTTTTTTAACGTGCCCCCCCCCCCCCCCCCCCAGCCGAGATTCTGGCTGATAATGACACTGCCTTCTGCAGTCAACAGTTCAGGCAGTTCATGAATGAGTGGGGTGTAAACTTCCGACTACGATGTGCATACGGGCCATAAGGAAATGGTATTATAGAAAGGTGTCATAGGACAGTGAAGAGAATTGCTGCACGAAAGAGCTGTCCTATTATGAAGGCTGTGTATTGGTACAACGTTACCCCCAAGCATGATGTGTCCGTATCATCAGCACCTGCCAATTTGTTGTACTCATACCAGATCAGAGTGAAAGGGGTCAATGGTGTGCCCCATCTGAATCAGCATGGAATCTCTGCACTTGATAAAGAGGGGAACACAGTTTGGGTGAAAAATCCACAAGGACGTTGCACGTCGAAATTCAAACCAGGTTGTATCACCGGAGTGATAAGTCCACAGTCGGTGGTTGTCAATGGCACGCCTCGACATGTAAGAGACGTGCTCCACGCTTCAGTTTAGCACCGGTAGTGGGCGACATTGATCATACATCATCAGAAAGTACTGAATGGAGAGAACCAGATTCCGATACAAGTAGTATTGGTTCTGCATCTGAAAGTGAGGGAGAGGACAGACGTTCCTTGGTTGAGCTGCCTTATTCCATTGCCAATTCAGGTCCTGGTACATCTGATGTAAGAGAGGAAGAAATAACTGTCCTACTACGGAGAAGTACTAGGATAAAGCGACCAGCCACCATCTGTCACTTGTGTGATCATACGATCAGGAGGGAATGTGACAATAAAGAAGAACACTCACCATCAGGAAAAAAAATGAGGTGATTTACGTGTCATGTCTGCAGAGTAAAAAAAAAGGGCTTTTCTTCATAAGTGTAAACTTTTATAGTGGAGTCTGATTTGCATATGTGGAGATCAGCTGATATAAGCGAAGAGGACAGCTGGGAAACACGAGAAGCGATTTTTATTGCGGAGAGAAAGTGGCGGTACTGAAAATCGGTTGGAAGTTGGATTGCCGTTAAAATGTTATTTTTAAAATTATTTTCTCGCACGGTTTGGTAACACACACTGGTTAGTACAGTTTTGAGTCGCTGCTAGTTTCAGAATTTGTACCCAGAAACTAATATTTAGTAACACGAAACAGTGATCGAGCTTTTTGTTTCCTTGGTACAATTGACCCTCAGCCAGCGCGTTCTAGTATCTAAAAGTTACAGGGGGATGAGTGTCTGATTAAAGAAGGATCAGGTTAGGGTTAGAAAGATCAGGTTTAATAGTACAATCGGGATTGGTTTCTTCTCCTTTTTTCTTTTTTTTTTGCTAGGGTATGGTGAAACAAACAAATAATGAACAAAAACATTGCGGAGATGGTGTCCCTATTTACTTGCCTCCCCACCAGGGCAGAGTTAGACACAAGGTCAGTTTTTAATGCCAGGAAGATCCAACTATCAAAAAAGGGGCATTCTGGATTGGGACAAAAATAAGAATTACCTCAGTCTAGAAGGATTTCGCCTTCACTGACCGAGAACAGGAAAGACGAAGTGTAGTATCAGAACAGATACTACACTTTGTTCCTAGCCAAAAGGTCAAAGACCATTTTGAAAAAGGTATTTTCTGTGTGCATTTTTAACACAATCCGATATTTGGTATTTAACTATTTGGTACTTCTATCGAACATGTACCAGTTTCCGTGAACTTCGTGTCGGCAGCGTTCGGGCATGCTACGTAAACACCGATAAATTTGGTACGTTGCTGCGTTGTATTTATTTTTGTTTTATTTTCGAGAAAGATAGCAAATAACAAAAAAAAAAACGTTCCACTTCTTACGGAATTCCAAATTCTACATTTAGTGTTTCTAAATCTCCATGAATACTTGTCCGTTATTCCTTTTCTTGCTATCAACCAACACATTTAATAACATTTCGGGCATGTTTTTTTTTGTTTGTTTGTTTTGACAACAGCTTTCTGTCCTGACAAAGAAATGACTCCTTCGGGAGATTTAAGTCTTCTTTTGGGATGGTGTTCATCTCCGCCGTTGCGTTCCACATTATCTATTTTTTTGCACCCTCTCAACAACAGCTGCACTCCGAACGGTTTGGGGCCTGCCAGAACTCTGGTCACTCTCCGCTGATGTGTGGCCATTTTTGAATCGGTTGAACCACTCCGTAATTTGTGTTACACCCATCGCATCTTCTCCAAACACCCGCTGAATCATACGCGACGGCGGAGATGAACACCATTCCAAAAGAAGACTTCCAGAAGTGTTTCCGACAGTGGATGGATCGGTGAGCTAAATGTGTGCAAGCACAAGTGGCCTACTTTGAAGGGGATTAGGGGCCCAACCCCCGTCACGTATTTGAAATATTTTTTATGGCCTACGGTCAGATACTTTTTAGACAGGCCTCGTACAGCTTTATAGGTGTGTTTTGAAGGAAGAAGTCATTGAAAAAACGGCCAAAATGAAGAAGAAAAAATGCTGTTTCACCAAGACAATGCACCATGTCACAATTCAATTGCAAAACGACATGAATTGCACTTCGAATGACGCGTTCCATTAATAGCTAAGACTAACGTAATAATTAACATTTCTACTCGGTCATGATGGAACGAGAACAATCTACCGTTATCGATTAAATAAAGAGTTCAGTTCAACATTCTGTCCAGATTCCCAAGTTCGAAAAGATGCACCTGAAGAATGTCGGAAGTTACATCATCCGAATCGTTGTGAAAATAACAACCAAGATGAGAATAGTAGTCCAAATAATACTAATGTAGATGTAATTGTCTGTATTTCTGAGATGAGGCGTTTTTATTATGGATTTCAGTGTTCGGACCAACTTGGCTGCCATACTCACAACATTTCGGACGTTCTGTCCTCCGGCCTTCATCAGGTGTCCTGTATCGAACTCGGAAACCGTCTGTCTAAACTCTCGAACCCAATCCCTTAATTATCACTAGTGACACATGGCCGTGAGATCTAAGCCTTTGGTTCGAAAGTTGCAAGTTATCTGGAGGTACTAAGTTCAATCCTGGGCGAAGGCAGTGAAAGTAACAATCAACGACAGCAACAATATGGCGATAAGCAGCAGCAGCAGAACTGAAAGCAACGGAGAATTATCGAGTTTGTCCCAGAGCCAAAAAAATGGAATCGGAGCATGGTATCCCCCGTGACAATAAAGAGATTGAGTTCGAAAGTCCAGACAGACGGTTCTCGAGTTTGATACAGGACACCTGATGAAGGCCGGAGGGCACAACGGCCCAAACGTGAGCATGGCAGCCAAGATGAGAAAGTCAGTCCGAACACTGAAATCCATAATGCTAATATAGATGTTTGTAATTTTTTTTAGGAGTAATGTGATTTTGCCGAATGTTTAAACATATTTCATCTCATAATTGTTGCTTTCATTATAATTAATTTTCATGATGACATTACATTTGTATTGAATTATCATGTGTTTGAAACCTGCATACACTGTGACCCTAACTAACCCTAAACCTGCATTTTTAGTTATACACTGAAATTTGTATTCTAAACGGGTCAATATACTGATTGGCCCTAAATAATTGCAACATTTTGTTTTTAGTGGTTTTGTGCTAGGTTAGGTCTACTAAAAGTTGGACAAGATCGGACTACGGGAAAGTGTCAAATTTCGAATATAACTTTTTTTTGTTTACAAGTCATTTTCGATTTAAATGTGAAGCACTAACTCGGTCAGTTTTCATGATAAATCAATACATTTTTTTGGATTTTTACCCAAGTTTTCACATGAAAGGGTTACCAGTGATGCCAATGAAACCCTTATACAATATCAAGGGGTACCCCTACACCCATTACCCTTATTGCATCCACCCTGATTCACTTGCGTCCCAGTACTTTTTCAAAACCTTTCACTCTTCATCATCATCTTCCACTCAATCATTTTTCATATTGTCACAATTTCTGTCTTGGCAACGTCCACATGCATTGGTGCATTCTAGTCCATGCCTTCTGCAGGTGCACTTTAGGGTATTGCATCCTTCCAAACAGTTGCAATGAATAAATGCATCTTGAGCAAGGCTTTTGTCCGTCCAAACTGGAACAAGTTCGTCCCCTTTCACCTTCCACCCCACTCAGATGGCACAATTTCATCACTACATCCCATCTATACCATCACCTGGTAGTAAGTCCGCAAAGAATGAAATTTACAGGCAGAAGACGTTGGTGGGAGCCGTTCTCGTGTGACGAACGTCTTAGATCTTGCAACTGTCTTGCAGAGCATATTGTATCTAATAGATGTAAAGGAGTCCTTCTGATCCGCATTGAACAAAGCTACCATTGCCTTACAACCATTGGTTTCCACTAGAGTTGGGCGGTTTTGAAATTTTGGTATCGGTTTCGTTTTTTTTCCCTTAAAACCTCGGTTTACGGTTCGGTTTTTTGAAAAAAAATTTTTTACTATGGAAGCTATTCATTCTCTTGTGTGATGATTAGTTATTATTCAACGTTTAGTTGAATTATACCACTGTTTCGATAATTTTGTGACTGAATCATTCTCCATGATATGAATCATATAAGTTTTAAGGTGTTGACTGTTGTAATCAAAGTTCTGATACCTTTTCAACAGTTAACTCGTTAAAACAGTGACCAAAGATTCATGAAAGATTTCTGAAGAATAAAACTGAGTTTGAATATACATTCTATCTAATTCTTTAACCCATCAGAAGCTAAAATATAGGATGAGGAGAATGAGAAACATTTAAACAAAAATCTTTAACATCAAAAGATAGCGTTAGAAAATGAGCAGTCACAGACATATATGAATCATTAGCTCGGCTGGTCCAATAGTCCATTGTCAAGGAAATGGACTTTATGTCTAACAACTGCCGCCGAATGTCAGTACTGACCGACTCATATAAATCAGGAATTAACATTTCTCTAACATGTCGTCTGGTCGGCAACTGATATACAGGTTGTAGACATTTGACGAAGGATTTAAATCCTTCATCCTCTACAATGCTCACGGTTTGGAGATCTTTGCATGTCATTTCTACAAGACTCTGGTTTGCTGCTCTTGTTCTTGGGTTTGATTTGTCCCATTTAATTATCGAATTAACAAAAGAAAACATGTTCTCTTGCTTCACTGTGGGAATTGTGGCAGCAATCTAAAAAAGAAACAAAAATATGCAGGTTTAACTAAAGTAATCATATCATTTAACTTGGTGGTTGGAGGGAGGGGGAGAATCTCCTGTTGAAGTCAACATGCTTGTTTGGTAGTTGGGGATTTCATTTAAAGTTGTTGTTTTTTTTACTAAAAAGCAGCAAATTGAATGTTGGTATGCTTTGGGAGGTGGGCATTTTTAGTTCCATAAAAATATATTCATTTACAAACGTTATTAAAGGGGAGGGAAGACGGTGAGCCCTATAGTCAAAATATCTTGGCGGAATGGAAATTTTATGACCCGCCCTGAAGGTCATATATTTCTTAAAAATAAATGGACCATTCCTCATTTTTTTAAAATCACCCAGCTTAATCCTTATTATGCCACAGAAATTAGTTTCAACAAAAACAAAAAAAATAATCAATTTTATAGCGTTTCTGTTTTGCAGACATGAGTTTTCTCCCTTTAATTTTCTATAAATAAATAATTAGCTTGGATGTACTGTTGGATTAATGGGACGCATTTGATCGATTTTGAAGAAAATTAATTTAAGTTGGGAATTAGTTCAAAACAACTTTTTACAACTTATTTTTTCTTAAACTCAAAATGCGTGAGGTGTTAAATTAAATCAGCAATGTTTTTACAATAATTCTATCATGTTCTGTTATTTCAACCAGGGCCTACAAAAATACAATGTCATGTTGTCTGTCGTATTTCTCTTTTTTTCATTTGAAAATTCAAAATGTTAATGATAAACAAACTGTAAACAAAGATTTCTTCCTACAAGTCAATTAAATGTTTTTATCATATATTTGTTCAATCTGTCTTCTTACTAATATAACATTTTTTGGTAATATTCAATTTTATTCAAATCGGAAAATCTTTTCAACCGTGTTTCCTTGTATATGGTGGCTTACTGTAGT
Organism: Sepiola atlantica; assembly: GCA_963556195.1. Classification (NCBI taxonomy): domain Eukaryota; kingdom Metazoa; phylum Mollusca; class Cephalopoda; order Sepiida; family Sepiolidae; genus Sepiola; species Sepiola atlantica. The sequence goes on along the minus strand of OY744525.1, from coordinate 7,423,018 downwards.
AAAAACACAATACCGAACGGTTACAGTTTAAAAAAAAAAAACGATTCGGTATGGAGACGAAACCGTAAAACCGCGGGTTTTCGGTAAAACCGCCCATCTCTAGTTTCCACAACATCCTGGCTTTGCTTTGGTAGGGAGAATGCTTTTGAACAGTCTGTCATTGTCTTTTCTCTCTTGATGATTCATTGGAACCTCACCGTTTTTCCTATTCCGAATAGCCTGGATACCGAATCACAAGATAACTTGGATGATCAACGGCTGCGAATATTGGCAAGCAGAGACGGCGCTAAGATGCAGTTCCCAAGACCCCATTCGATCAGCTGCAACAAGTGCCCTAGCAATTCCTAGCATGTGCTAATAGTTTATCCATAGTTTGCTGGTTTTTGGATGCCCTTTCCAGTTCATCCCTTTTTCAGAGTTAGACTGTTGTAAATCCTACCAATACAGTCCGATTCGAACAATGACTTTAAGTTACATTCACCAGTCTCCATCAGCATGTACAGCTGCTCTTCCTCTACTTGGTCCTGAAAACCAGGTTTATCCTCCAAGATTTTTACAACAATCTGACGTGTAAGACACTGATTCACCAGTAGGTGGTCACAAAACACTTGTTGCACATGTGTGCGACGGCATTTTCACCATATACTGCCTCCATGATCTCCTTGAGTCCACGGCCATTCATCACCGTCCCAATAGCGCCCAACACATTCATGAAGGTATGAAATGTGCCAAGCAATCGTATCACATTCCGAATTGGAGTTCCACCTGCAACAGCGTTCACAATTTCAGAGGCCTTTCAAAACAACAGTTGATCAAAGGTAATGACAGTCGGCATGTTGTGTTTTGATGGAAGACCGCATAGGTAATCTAGGGTGGACACGATACAGGTTTTATCTCCTGAAACTCCTCCCACTAAAGTCATTCGAGACCAGGCGCGCCAGACCTGACTCGATATTTCTCAATCTAATCCGACGAAAAGATAAGCACTTTTTTATTTATTTCTTTTTCTTTTTATTCCTATACTCTTTGGACACTCACATACAAATTCTAATGTGTACTATATGAATGTACTTAATTTTGTGTTTGACTTAAATTATTGATATATACTGTCTTATTGCCTGTCTATTGATTTACCACTGAAGAAATTCTTGAAATCCCACGCTGGCTGTCTTTCTCTTATTTGTACTTACTTGCGAAAGGGAAACCTATTTTCAACCTTCTGTTCCCTCAGCAGTGTACAGTGAACTTCTATCTACATATATATATATATATATATTCATATATATATATATATCTGGAAGTCTTTTTTTAAATTTTCTTTTTAACTTGCGGGAGCTTGGAAATACCCAACTAGTAGACGGGCGCAGGCTATGTTACCCCTCTTGGAGTGTTGGACCCGTAAGACCTTGTAAGGCTATCCATCTAAGAGAAGGAAATCTCGGACAATAAAACCTTGCTACCAACTACTTACGCCGTGGCAGTAAACCGTTGGGGAGGGAGGCCTCCTTAGTCCTGATCGACAACCTTCCTAGAGTTGGAATCTCGATCAAAATATCCGGTTTGTAAACCTACAATTGCTTAAGGAGTAGATAGGTTCTGCCTATCGCCGGCCCTTGCACTCCTTTGTTTATTAGTCAGGCGCAGAGGTAACAGCGCTTGGACGCCTCTAAACACTCAGTGCCTAGCCTTGTTTCCTTACTAGGACAATGAACGCCGTTTCTCTTTCTCTCTATTTGGGCAACTTGGGGAAAGTTTTTTCGTCACTAAGTCTTACATGACCAGTCTGGGTCACTTTTGTTCCGACAGGTTGAGGGTACAGGTTAGACAGCTTGTCTAGCTTCTGTTTCCGACTGACAGGACAGGAGCCCAAACTCTTGGGTAGCGCTAAGAACGGCTGCTCCATCATCAGTTGCATAATACCGTGGATAGTTGTATCTGTCATGTCGCGCATGGAAAGGGACCCTGCAATTTTCTCCGATGGCTTTCCCGAGGCCACAACCCCCATGGACCAGGTCGCGACTAATGGACTGGTTGTGTGAGCTTATTGGCACCTAACAAGCACCCACTTCGCCCTCCCCCACTCTATCTCAAAACAAACATGAATTTACAAAATAAGAAAACCAAACCTAAACCAGACACCCAACAAAAACACTTTCGCATTGAGACTCGCATTCACAAATATCCGAGGAGTTAGGTTTCTACGTCGTTGATGTTGGTTCTATCTCCTGACAAACTCCCCGGATATCCTAGCACTCACTGAAACAAACCTTCAATCCTCAATCTCCTCTCACCACTATGACATGACTGTCTACCTCCCACTCTACCGTAACATATGCACGGGCTAGGAGTTTATGTTCGGAACACCCTTCCCTTGACTAGAGAACATAGGTTAGAATCAGATGACCACGACTACATGTGCTTTAGATTGATTTTACACCACAGCGTCAGTTACTTATATTTCTTATACTGTTCCCCTTTCGACCCAAGACTGTACCCTGCTAAACTCTGTCTCTGAAAGCATAGATAGAGCACTCTCACTTGGCTCGAATGCCCAGATACATGTAGTTGGGGATTTTAATGCACACCACTGTGACTGGTTGGGATTCTCCAGCCTTACTGACGCAGCCGGCAACTCTACGTATAATTTCTCTTTAGCTCACTCCCTCTCTCAGACTGTCAATTTCCCGACCCGCATCCCCAATCGAGTAGACCAGCAAGCCTCACTTCTAGACCTTTTCTTGACCTTAATGTCGGAGGCTTGTGTGATGAAAGCTCATAGCCCACTTGGGAATGCTAATCACATTGTGCTAATGATTCATATCACCCTAAAAAGTCGTCCAAAAGCTGATGAGCCGTTGCTCAAAATAACAAGATACTACGAGCAGGCTGATTTTGAGTCAATCAGAGATCACATCAGCGACGCCCCATGGAGGGAAACCTCACTCCCTGCTGACCAGTGTGCAAATGAGTTAACTGAATGGGTCAAGGCAGGCATTGAAGCCTATGTCTCCATGCGAAAATTCTTTAGCAAGCCTCACTCTCCCCAATGGTTCACCTCGGAATGTGCAGCTGCCATTGTTGAGAGGCAGCAAGCATTCTGTAAATTTGGTCGCCGTAAGTCAGCTACTAATAGAGTCAAGAAATAATTGTAAGGCTGTGATAGGTGAAGCAAAGAGAAGGTATAATGAGTTAACAAAAAAACGCATTCAGTCACAGGAACTAGGTACTCGCGATTTCTGGAAAATCTACAATAGTGTAGTGAACAATGGTCAATCAACGATTCCCCCACTATCAAGCCACAATGATGTCATTTGCACAGCAACTGATAAGGCTGAACTACTTGCCCAGCGTTTCGTCTCTAACTCCACTTTGGACTCAGATAACCACCCCCTCCCCAGATTCCCTTTGCTGACCGAAGCCACACTTGATAACCTAGTTATCACCTCATCCCAGGGACATCATAAAAAACCTTGACACCTCCAAAGCTTGTGGGTCTGATCTTATACCAGTAATAGTAATAAAGAAATGCTCTGCTGAACTGGCACCTGTCCTCTCCAAACTCTACAATAAGTGTCTAGCTGAATCTTGCTTCCCTGATAGCTGGAAAATTGACTCTGTGGTACCAGTCTACAAGAATTCTGGGAATAGAACCGATCCTCAGAACTACCGCCCAATCAGTCTACTCCCGATCTTTGCTAAAATCTTTGAATCCTTAATCAATCTAGCGATAGTACTACACTTAGTTAATGCTAAACTTCTTTCTGACCGCCAGTATGGATTTAGACAAGCACGATCTACTGCAGACATCCTAACGGTCATCTCTGAACGCATGTATCATACACTCGACAAAGCAGGCGAAGCTAGGGCAGTAGCGCTTGATATATCCAAGGCCTTTGACAAGGTATGGCATAAAGGGCTTCTCCTGAAAATACGCTCGTACGGTATTATTGGGAAATTACTTAATATAATTTGATCCTTCCTAACCAAAAGAAAGATCCAGGTTGTCCTCGATGGCCAGTCATCTAAGCAACATGACATAAATGCTGGTGTACCCCAGGGATCTATCCTTGGACCTTTATTGTTCCTGATCTTCATAAACGATCTCCCTGATGACATAGTGTCTGAGATTGGTTTATTTGCTGACGACACCACGCTTTACTCTCGGCATGTTGGCAAAACAGACGCGATCATATCCGAAGCAATGGCTGAATCCTTAGAAAATGACCTCCAGGCTGTAGTGGATTGGGGTTATAAATGGTTGGTAACTTTTAATGCCGCAAAGACAAATCTCCTTTCCTTCAATAACTACAAGAAACCTCTCCAACCACCGATTGCCATGGCCAATAACACCCTACCTGAGAGTTCATCATTCAAACTCCTCGACCTAACCTTCACAGGTAACATTAATTGGAACAAATACATTGAAGACATTGCCAAGGCTGCTGCAAAGAAGGTTGGCTCCCTCTACCGTGCTAGTAAACTCCTCACACCTGACATTATCCTGTATCTCTACAAAGCCACCATCCGCCAATGCATGGAGTATTGTTGCCACATCTGGGCTGGTACATCATCTACTAGTCTCTCCCTCCTTGACAAGGTCCGAAAAAGAGTCGCCAACCTAATAGGTCCCTCACTGTCAACCAAGCTCCAGTCCCTGTCCCATCGCCGTAATGTAGCATCATTGTGCTTGTTTTACAAATACTTCAATGGATTATGCTCTGATGAACTTGCTGCTCTAGTGCCCCCATGACATAAAATCACTAGACCAACTCGACAATTAGCTAAATCCCATCCATTCACTGTGGAGGTCCCCAGATGAAGAAGAGCCTTCTACTCCAAAAGCTTCTTTCCTCGTGCTGCTGGTCTCTGGAACTCCCTCACTGCTCCCTGTTTTCTTGACGGTACTGACATGCAGAAATTTAAAAGTAATGTAAACAGACATCTCGCTGCGCAGCTCTCAATTTAGGTTGACCCCCCCCCCCACGGTCCCCCCAGTAAAAAAAAAACCTTCTCCCTTTTTTCTCAGTAGCTCCTTACGTCTACAGTGGCGGTTTTCCTTTGTTTGGGGTGAACTATGTTTAAGAAAAAAAGAAAAAAAAATTTTTTAATTCATGTCTATCATTGGAAGAAACTCTACCAATAATTTTCCCGGATATTCGTTCTCCTTATGCATCAAGTGCATTGTGCATTGTGCATCAATTGCATTGTGCATCGAGTGCATTATGCATCGAGTGCATTATGCATCGAGTGCATTATGCATCGAGTGCATTATGCATCAAGTGCATTATGCATCAAGTGCATTATACATCAAGTGCATTATGCCTTGCCAGATGAGAGTAGTCTGGTTGAAGCGAACGAACCTTTCCCAGTAAATGTCCACTCTGCAATCAAAGACATCAGATGTGGGGAGGGACTGAAATTCAATGCCATGGTTGACATGCTTTGAAAAACGGTAATCTATGATATCAATCTTCGTCATTTCAACAAGTTTCAGGTTCACCGTTTTTTGTCTTGGTATACCATGACTGACTTGCTTCCCTGATAGCCGCAATCATGGCCATCGCATGGAAGGTACTTTTTCCATCCAACGTTATGATGTGGTCATCCATGTTGTCTCCGGCAAATAACAGGAACTAATCAAAAATTTCCATGTCACTGCTTAACACATCTGCAGCAAGGGAACATGCCACGTTCACTTCAAACGTTTGTACCTCTGGGTATGATGAAGCACATCGAGTGGTTGAGAGACTATCGATCAAGAATGGTGACCTGTACAAATGTTGCATTTGTACCGAGAAACCGCAGCTGTAATGGTGCAATTACAGCTTTTAGACACACTGCTTGAACAACAGTATGTTCTAAGTCAGCAACCTTTGTGGATGCATCCTTCCCAACAAACAGATGCTGCAACAAGAACCGCAAACGTGCAGGAATTAAGTCTAATGCTGCCGCTCGTTTCAGTTCGGCCGTTGTTGGATACGTATACTCCACTGGTGCCACTGTCGTCTTCATGCCAGCTTTGATGAGTTTCGCTGTGATTTTCAGAATTGCTCATTTTGTGCTTCCTCATTGTCTGTCGAAGATGAATTGTAGTATTTACGAATAATGTCACAGGTTTTTTTCTTAAATGTCACAATGTTTGCGACACACAACGGCTTTCGGTCACAAATTAAGAGTTTCCATATCGACTTATCAGCTTTTTCTTGAAGTACTGATTTCCATATGCCGTTGATTAACAACCTCATAATCACATTTTAGCGACAAGGTTCGATATTGTTATCTTTTTCTCATCGTTTTCCTCCAGGAATACACACACCCTTTCGTCCTGATCGCTGTCTTTTGGTTTTTCACTTTTTCGTCATTTGGTTGATTCAACTGACATGAAGTGTCTTGGAATGCTTCGCATTGTACGGAAGTTGATGTTACATGACTGGTGGTACACAAAGTCTGCAGCATGAAGATCACCACCAAAATATTCGATCCGACCTTGAACAGCATTGGCCCACTCATGAACCAGCAGAGTTTGAGCAGATACATCAGTCTTCACATAGCAAATCCTTCTCTCACTTTTTCGTTTATATTCTTTTTTCATAATATCAGTTCCACAGAAAATGTGTTTTACTGTCATATCGTCCCAGAGAAACGCGCGTCGCTTTTTACTAGCCGAGCAGGATCATCCTTTTTTGAGGCTAAAGCAATGTCCTTTTTGTTTATGTGGTTAACCCAACCGGCTTCAACAATGACTTTGACACCTCTTTCAATACTTGAATGGTTGGCGCCTGCAGCACCCTTTTCTCGAAGCATCACGGTCTCATCACAGTCCAAATCCCGTTCACATAAAAGACAGGTTTCTCTGCTGGCGGCTGAACTCAGGTTTGACTGGGAAAATATATGAAAATATATGTGTATTAGTACATGGTGATTAGTATGGAGCTAATGAATTGTTTGTGAGGGCAATATCAGGGCAGTTTTGAGTGGGGTTAAACGTGGTCTCTTTGGGGTTTTCAGTTGTTTTCTCAGGAATCCTATACCCTAAAGAACAATTTCATTTATATACAGAGGTAAGAGGCCCGATTAATTGAAGAAAATACTAATTCATTACTGGTATCCATATAAAAATAATCACCCATATGTCTGGGTGAATGCAATAAGGGGTTTAGGGATAGAGTACTCCTAAATATGGTATAAGGGATGATTTGACATCACTGGTAACCCTTTCATGTGTAAACAGACATCTCGCTGCTCAGATCCCAATTTAAGCTGAACCACCAATCCTTCCCCCCCCACCTTTTCCTTTTTCTCAGTAGCCCCTTACGTTTACAGTGGCGTCCTGCCTTGTTTGGGGTGAACCATGTAAAAAAAAAAAAAAAAAAAGATTGACCTTGAAAACCTGGGTAACAATCCAAGATTTATTGAATTATCATGAAAACCGAAAGAGTTAGTGCTTCACATGTAAATAGAAGATGGAAACTTGTAAACCGAAAAAACTCATCTTCAAAATTTAACACTTTCCCATACTCCGATTTTTGTCCAACTTTTAGTTTGTTGTAAACTAGACCCAGCCTAACATAAAACTACAAAAAAGCAACATGTTGCAATTCTTTTAAGATAGTACCCTGGCAGTATATTGACCCGTCTATTCTGTACCAATAGCACACACAACAAGCAAATTTTCTAATTTCCAACAAACTTTGAACAGTCATAATTCGGTGTCTAATTGTGTTAGCAAAATAAATTTTATACCATTGTTTATGTTTTGTAAAGATCTATGCGCCCACATTAAAAGTTTTTAGATATAATGAAAATAAAATTTTTATTTGGGATGTGATATGGTTTGATGATGACTTGATGATTGCTTAGAATGTTTTGTTAACCATCATGTCATCATCCCCCCCCCTCTTGTCAGTAATTATTTTTATTTTTAATGTTTAAATATTTTTTTTTTTTTTTTTTCAGGTTGTGTTGCAATGAGTGAAAATCTTTCACCATGTGGAGCTGAGTACCAGAATTGTTTGCGCTATTCGATGAAGAATTGGTCGATTTGTTGCAAAAAAAAAATTTTTTAATCCTCCCTCTGCCCCTCCCCCCCCCCCACGTAATCCTGTAAATAAAATTTGATATAAACACGAGAAAAAAAAAAAAAAGAAACATGGATAAATTTTCAAATGAAACTCCGACTTCTGTCCCTGAAAAAATTCAATTTCCTTTGCAGTCGTTCAGTACTAACAGAAGCGGATATAGTAACCCTCTCCCAGCCCATGGAATGTCTACGATCGATGAGAAACCCTTTCAGAGCCAGTTAGCATTCATCAACCAATACGCTCAGAGCTATTACCTCCAGACGCACGGCCTGCTCCACACCAGTGAAAAACTCTACTCTTCAGACACGTATGGAAAGCAGTTTGCCGCTCCGGCATACGTTCCCTTACAAGAGCGACCCGCAGAGAACCAGACCACAGAGGATGATAACGACCAGAAAGTTAATGTGGTCAACCTGAGCAAACCGTTGCTTTCCAGTTTTCCGAAATCTTCCGATGTTGTGGATAAGGCCTTCCAATGCAGCTTGTGCCCAAAGCAGTTTGCCCGTCGGAACACTTTGCAGCTGCATCAGCGGCTGCACACTGGGGAGAAGCTGTTCCACTGTAGCTTCTGTGGCAAACGGTTTGTCCACCGCGACAAATTACAAATCCACGAACGGATTCACACGGGAGAAAAACCGTTTCACTGTGAGTTCTGCCCTAAGCAGTTCTCCCGTAAAGACAAGCTGAAAATCCACCGAAGCTCACACACAGGAGAGCGCCCTTTCCACTGTACGTTTTGCCCGAAGAGGTTTGTGCAGAAGGATAAGTTACTGATTCATGAACGGACTCACACAGGAGAGAAACCTTTCCACTGTGAAATCTGCTCCAAGCAGTTTGCTCGTAGCGATCGACTGCAGATTCACCGGAGGACACACACCGGAGAAAAACCTTATCATTGTGATCTTTGTCCAAAGCAGTTTGTACAGCGTTGCTACTTAAAGGTCCACCGTCGGATCCATACAGGAGAGAAGCCTTATGAGTGTGACATTTGTCTAAAGTTGTTTGCTCGAAAAGACAAGTTGCAAGTCCACATGCGTACCCATACAGGGGATAGGCCATTCTGCTGTGATCAGTGCCCCGAACAGTTCCTATATAAGGTTCAGCTTCAGTCGCACAAGAAACATGTGCACCACGCGGTCGAGCGGCCGTTTGAGTGCGATCTTTGCTTGTTGCAGTTTGAAGAGCAGGACGAACTGCAAATACACAAGACAACACATGCAAAACCCGCGCCAGCGATACAGTGTGATATGTGCCCCAAATTTTGTGCTACGCTCGACGACCTGGAAAGCCACAAAGGAACGCATGGGCCCGTCCGCAACAATTTTCTGAAGCCAACGTCGTGCAAAAACCTAAAAGATTACACCCCAATGAGCGCACGTTTGCTGCAGTCGCTTAAGCCCTGACACTCGGAAGCAATAATGTCTGTATAAAATTGAAGACACTTCTTTAGTTTAGCTGTGAATCAGAATTTTTTTGTTTTCAATTTTGAAAACAGAGGCAGACAATCAACCGGAAATAATATAGAATTAGAATTTTTTATCCAAAAATAAAGCGAACAATCTTCTTGGCCTTTTGGACAAGATCAAAGTGTAGTATCTGTTCGGATGGATACTACACCCTATAGACCGGTATCCTCTTGGCCTTCGGGTCTTGATCCCGCCGGTCTGTGGGTTTATCCTGTGCAGTTCTAGGAGGTCCACCCTCCCAGGCTTTGCCTTCTCACTCTTTGAGAAGGGGTTAGTTTATCGCTAATCGCCTGGGGAATGCTGACGGGGCTACCCAGGCATTTTTTGTAGGCCAGAGTGCTCATCTTCTCGGGTGCTGGCTTTTCAAATCCCAATTTCCCGACCTTGTGTTCACATCTTATCGCTATGGGAGGAAGATAAATCCCCCCCCCCAAAAAATAAATAAATAAAATAATAGCAAACAGTTTTTTTTAATAATGTAAAATTTTATAAAACGAATAGTCAACAGTGATTTTTTTTTTTTTTTTTTTTTTTTTTTTTATAATTCAAAACTTGATAAAAACGAAGAGTTTGTCTGATTATTTCATCAAACAAACAGACAACATTTTTTATTTTTTTTGTATAATTTAAACTTTTCGTTTTATAAAAAATAATTTTTACTTCCGGTTGATTGGGTTAGGAGTGAATGTAACTCTTCAAAATTGATTTCTGATTCACAGCTAAACTAAAGAAGTGCCGAATTGAACATATTACGGAATACAAACTTAGCAAATTAGTTGGAGCATTGGACCGGTAATTATGTGATCATGGGTTCAGTTCTTTTTTAGAATATTTACGCAGTTGAGAAATGCTTTTTTTTTTCTTTCTGTTTTGTTCTTTGGTTTTAGGAGCGCAAACGAACTGTAATACTTGATTTTTACCTTAGAGGTGGTGATATTACCAAATATTGAACGATATCCGTATTGCCAATGATTTTATGAAAGTCGAGCGATATTCTTTAAAGGGTTAAGAGAAAAAAAGTCTAAACAGAATAACTTAACGTGATTTTATCGAACTAACTTGTTAGGTATGTCTGACAATTACGAACAAAATTTTAACATGGATTGAAAAACACTTCCAGATTTGCTTAAAGTTAAATTTTTAATGGTCAACATTTGAAACATTAGTCAGAGGCAATGCACAAAAAGTCCGAAACATTAGTCAGAGGCAATGCACAAAAAGTCCGAAACATTAGTCAGAGGCAATGCACAAAAAGTCCGAAACATTAGTCAGAGGCAATGCACAAAAAGTCCGAAACATTAGTCAGAGGCAATGCACAAAAAGTCCGAAACATTAGTCAGAGGCAATGCACAAAAAGTCCGAAACATTAGTCAGAGGCAATGCACAAAAAGTCCGAAACATTAGTCAGAGGCAATGCACAAAAAGTCCGAAACATTAGTCAGAGGCAATGCACAAAAAGTTTGAAACCATCTTCTGACTAGATTTAGACACTTTGTAAACACCACATTTTTTAATATTTGCTCGACTTCACAGTTTCTCATTCGTCTTGCATGCCTTCCTTTCATTCGTAATTGCTTTTTCCCTCTGCTATTAATACAATTCGACGTGTTTATATAATCATTCGAAGCGAAGGATCCGCGCCTTTAATGCAATCACCCATATGCAAATTGCATCATACCCAATATTCTCGCACCTCAAAGATTAATCTGTAAAAATCGATTATTCGGTGAAGTTGCAGTCAGACATTAATTTGAGGCTTTGGGTCCAATCACAAGAAAGTCGAACTTGTCTACACCCACACGTGATGCATGTTGCTACGCAAATTCTTTTGGCGTTTGGCAACCAAAGTTTTCCCTCCGTATTTGTTAATAATTTGCAAAATAAAAATGAAAAAAAAAAAAATTCGACCACCAATTAATATAGTAAATTGGAAAATCAGACATACCTAGTTGATAAATTTTGACAGCTAACCGCTTCAATTTGGTTGTGTTTCACTGTTTTTAAAGCATAGGCGTCTGAAAGAAAGGCAAGACGCAAAAAGTCAGGGATAATCTTCGATGAGATACAGACATTGCATTTTCAAATATCTGCTTGACTTTACACTGCAGTGTTTCTATGTTCACCGGAAGTCAAGCATTTTGACGTTTGATGCAATCGCGCGTATTCAAATTGTATCACTCTTCCAAGATTCTGGCAAAATCATCGTCAGCCGTTAATTTTTGAGATCCAATCATGATGAAAACGGGATTGCCTATACCTACGTGCAATGTTGCCATACAAATTCTATTGGCGGTTTATGACTGAGGTTTGCTGTCCGTATGAAACAAAGCGGCATTCACTCTAGGTGGGTTCGACTGGCTTCATCTAAAGGAGGAAGTTTCTAGGGAATATCAAATTCAGAAGCGGGCCCCAAGTCGCATGTATATCCCGGTTAGGGGGGATGACGACATTAGGTATTTACAGTTCTTGCAAAGAAGTGTCGATGTTTTCCTACGTACAGCGCCTGGTATTCTCAGGTGGTCACCCAATTGGTACTGACCAGGCTCAACGTTGCTTAAGTTCGGTGATTTTAACGAGAACCGGTTGCGTGTCAACGGGATTGTGTTGTTGGTAGAAAGAGTGAGAATAAAATTTTTAAAATGGTTGAAGAGGTGAACGACAAATAAGTATAAAACAATGTTTCTCAACCTTAGCCTTGTTGTGGCCCCCCCCCCCCACCCCTTCAATCCAACGTGAGTTCTTTATGGCTCCGTCATGTCAATTTGAGTTCTTATAATCTCACTGCTCGTCCCTCGACTTAATACATCTAAGGGTGCACTTTGGATAGAACTATGGCATCAAAACACGAACTCCAATTGTAAATCAAAGAATAATATGATTTGAATAAATTTTTTTTCTCCTTCTTAAAAAAATGTTTTTCTTTTTTTTTTACACTAAAGGTCACCACTTATCAAGGCTCAAAGGCCGCTCGAGGATAAGCGTTTAAGAGTTTGACTGGTGGACGGTGAGACAACATCGCGATCACCAGCACAATGGTTCTAGTAGGGCAGAAACTGATTATTTACGGGGACGGTTCAACAAGAACTTGTTTACATTGAACTTAAAGAAGACCATATTGTAGTTGACAGGGAAGCAGGCTCGTGGCACTGTGTTCCACAGAAGGGCAGTTCTAGGAAAGAAGCTCTGCCTATAGAAGTTTCGTTTCATCTTGGGAACTCAGAGGGAGAAAGGGAAACCATTGACAGTGGTAGTAGCTAGGCGGGTTCTTATCGTGAATGTTTTAAATTTTCTAATCTTCAAAAATATTCAATAAATAAATAATTTAGCAAAATATTTTTGTTTTCAGTTTAAAAGTTAATTTTTATTCAAAAAGTTCACATAAACACTTACTTTGTTACTGTCCCATTCTAAATAATGTCAAATTTAAAATAACCTTTTCAATTTAAAAGTTCAATTTTATTCACATTTAAAATTAAAGTAATAAATATTATTTTGTTCACGTCGGATTCTAAAATAATCTGTTTAAACTGTGAAATTTAAAATAACCTTTGTGGATATATTCAGAACATCAGCCAGTTTCATCAGATGTCCGACTGGCTAGGCAGGCCAAGAGCAGGTTCAAAGTATTTCTTAGAATAATCGCAATGGAGTGCCACTCGTAGAGCCAACTGATGATTATCCCCCGTAGTGGCGTTAATATTTGGTTTACATAAACTAATTTATTTACTCAATCAAATATTTATTCGCAAAAATAGGTTAATTAAAATTTAATAAAAATTAAATTAAAAATAGGTGAATTCAAATTAAATAAAAAAATAAATTAAAAATAGGTGAATTAAAATTAAATTGAAAAATAGGTGAATTAAAATTGAATAAAAATTAGGCGAATTAAAATTAAAGAAAAAATTTTAAAAATAGTTGAATTAAAAATAAATAAAAAATAGGTAAATTAAAATTAAATAAAAAAAATAGGTGAATAAAAAATAAATTAAAAAATAGGTGAATCAAAATATTAATAAATAATAGGTGAATTAAAATTAAATCAAAAATTAAAAATATAGGTGAATTAAAATTAAATCACAAATTAAAAATATAGGAGAATTAAAATTTAATTAAAAAAATTAAAATATAGGTGAATTAAAATTAAAACAAAAAATTAAATAAAAAATAGGTGAATTTGATAAAAAATTAAATAAAAATGGGTGAATTAAAATTAAATTTACAAAAATAGGTAAATTAAAATTAAATAAATAAAAAAATAATAATAGGTGAATTAAAAATTAAATAAAAAATAGGTTGATTAAAATTAAATTTTAAAAAATAGCTGAATTAAAATTAAATTAAAAAATAGCTGAATTAAAATTAAATTAAAAAATAGGTGAATTAAAATTAAATAAAAATAGGTGAATTAAAATTTAATTAAAAAAAAAATAGGTTAATTAAAATGAAATAAAAAAATAGGTGAATTAAAATTTAATAAATAAATCAATAAAAAAATAGGTGAATAAAAATTTAAACAAAAAATTAAATTAGAAAATAGGTGAATTAAAATTAAATAAAAATAGGTGAATTAAAATTAAATTTTAAAAATAGGTAAATTAAAATTAGATTAATAAACCAGGTGAATTAAAATTACATTTTAAAAATAGGTGAATTAAAATTAAATAAAAAAAATTAATGAATAATAGGTGAATTAAAATTAAATTAAAAAATAAGTGAATTAAAATTTAATTAAAAAAATAGGTGAATTAAAATGAAATAAAAAAAATAGGTGAATTAAAATGAAATAAAAAATAGGTGAATTAAAATGAAATTAAAAAAATAGGTGAATTAAAATGAAATTAAAAAAATAGGTGAATTAAAATTTAATAAATGAAAAATAGGTAAATTAAAATTAAATTAAAAAAATAGGTGAATAAAAAATAAATAAAAAAATCTGTGAATCAAAATATTAATAAATAATAGGTGAATTAAAATTAAATCAAAAATTAAAAATATAGGTGAATTAAAATTAAATCAAAAATTAAAAATATAGGAGAATTAAAATTTAATTAAAAAAATTAAAATATAGGTGAATTAAAATTAAAACAAAAAATTAAATAAAAAATAGGTGAATTTGATAAAAAATTAAATAAAAATGGGTGAATTAAAATTAAATTTAAAAAAATAGGTAAATTAAAATTTAAAAAAAAAAATAATAATAGGTGAATTAAAAATTAAATAAAAAATAGGTTGATTAAAATTAAATAAAAAAAATAGCTGAATTAAAATTAAATTAAAAAATAGGTGAATTAAAATTTAAATTAAAAATATAGGTGAATAAAAATTAAATAAAAAATAGGTGAATTAAAATTAAATTAAAAAAATAGGTGAATTAAAATCAAATAAAATATAAATAAAAAATAAGTGAATTAAAATTTAAATTTAAAAAAAAATAGGTGAATTAAAATTTAATAAAAATAGATTAATTAAAATTAAATAAAAAAAATAGGTGAATTAAAAAAATTTTTAAATTAAATAAATTATAGGTGAATTAAAATTAAATAAAAAAAAGGTGAATTAAAAATTTAAAAAATAGATAAAAAATAGGTGAATAAAATATAAATGAAAAATAGGTGAATTAAAATTTAATAAAAAAATAAAATTTAAAAAAATAGGTGAATTAAAATTAAATGTGACAATTACAGAAAATGAAAAATTACAAAAAGGAAAATTAAGAAAAAAATGGTGGAAACTAAATTTAAAGAAATAAGTTTTTAATTTTTATAAATTCAAATAAAAGAATCAGCCATTTTGTAAAAAAATCAAACATAAAAATTAGAATAAAAAATGGTGTATTAGATTAATAATAAATTTATTATTATTAGATTAATTTAATAATAAATTTATTATTAGATTAATTTAATAATAAATTTATTATGTTTCGGAATTTTTGAGATGAGGGTTGATAATTCGTAGAATTTGGTATATTCTGACTACTGTTCTCATCTTGGGTGTTTTTATCACAACGTTTCGGCCGATGTAACCTCCGACCTTTTTCAGGTGTACTTTGTCGAACTCAGGAATCTGGACGGAATTTCTATAGTGATAAGTAGTTAGATGGTTCGAGAGCATGCTACCCCCGTGGATTTAATAAAGGGTTCCGTTTGAAATTCCGTCCAGATTCCCGACTTCGACAAGGTACACCTGAAGGTTACATCGGCTGAAACATGATAAAAACACGCAAGATGGGAACAGTAGTCCGAATGCACCAAATTCTACAAATAAATTTATTGTTAATAATAAATTAATTCTTATTCGATTAATTTAATTCTTGACTTAATAATAATTTTAATTTTAAATAATTATTAATTACAAAACGCTCCTTATTTATACTTTCCTCTAAACTTTTTGTGGCTCCAGTGCTCCCCCTCCCTCCCATCCCATTTTTGAAATTTGGTCTTATGCCACCTGTTCTCCCTCACGCACACTTAAGGGGCTATAACTTCTTTTCGAGGGAGGCTGGACAAAAGAAATAAAATTGACAATAAGAAAATAATGCTGCAGGTCTCAAAAACGCGGCCTTCCGTTTATCATTCTGCCGGCCACAGGAAATTATTTTCCTCGAATTTTAATAAGTTTACTAAATGGGCCTCTCACCCGTTTCATGTTGAACTTTGTCGCAACATGTGCAAGCAGCACTAGTTACTAATTTTCATATTTCAGTCGATGAAGTTAAAAAAGGAAGACGAAAGAAAGCGAGAAAACGTCTCAAATTGGAAAGTTATTAAAATTTATTTATGTATATATTCAACTTTTCACATATTTTCAAATATATATATATATATAGGTGTGTATATATATATATATATACAACGTGGGAGCCTCTGTGTAGCTTAATTGGCATGAATATATTTTCATAGCTTACTACCTAGCTCTACTTACGTATCGAGCACTGTTGAAGTAAATACTGAAAATTGATACATAAAAAATTATATCTCCGTATAAAATTTTATGTAGATACATGAAATACTAATATATATGTATATATATATATATATATATATATATATATATGTATAGGTGTTAAAAGCAAATGCACAAAAAGCAAATTTGACACTTGAAGATGATTCGATGAAGAATCAAAAACGTTCGTGAAACCTATGGAACATTTATGAATTTTTTTGATTTTAATACAAAAAAGACATCAGAAAAATCGAAAACATAAAAAAGGTATCATTAAACAGACGAATTCTGTTATTTTTAACAATGTTTGCATAAATGAGAAAATGCTGCCTAAATACACACAATATATATATATATATATATATATATATATATATATATTAAAGCCCCCTTTACTAAGGCCGTGCACTGTGAGTGAGTTTAATAACAAGCAATACCACTAGCTTCATTGCGAGATCCGACACAATTTGTTGTTGTTGATCACTCTTCACTGCTTGTTGTAAATACCTGCCAACTTGACATCTACACAGTTAAATTCCTCCTAACTTCCAAGCTAATTTACGGTGACCGACGGGTAAGTCTCTTGACTGCGAATCAGTGGCGATTTGTGATCAGAGTTCGCGCCCGCCGACCATCGGGAATTAACTCCCTGCACTGAAGATTACGTAAGCATGAAACATCGATGTCTGTAGGAAATAAATAATTAATATTTATTTATAAATATTATATATATATATATATATATATATATAATAATGTCCTAAACTAATGAACTGATCACTATGAATTTTGGAATATCTAAAAATTACGTTAAGTAACATGGACACATTATTATTACTAATTCTTCTCCAGGAAAAGGAACTCACCCCCTCGACCCCCAACCCGAAAATTACACAACCACCCACCATTCGCCATCTGTGGATGGTATACAAAGTAATTTTCATACCGCACCCTCTGGGCTTTATTACTTCCGTCCTCGGAGTTGATGTCATCCCGGTGATGTTGTCTGCTGCATCTCTCCCTCATCATGTAATGACCCCCTTTTGTGTCCGTCAGTTTTGCGATCCCCGTCGTTCGACTTTTTCTTTCACTTCCTACTTCATTAATCTTCTCGTGTGCCCTGTGTTTACGCATCTCCAATGGCGTCTAAAATAGTTCGGACCTGCAGTTTGGCGCTCGGAGAGAGAGAGACTTCATCCACAAGGTCCTTCGCTCCCTGGTTGGTGCAAACATGCTGATGGGCGGCAACAATCAAAGACAACCGCACAGCACTATCTGCGCACAAGCCGTTGGTCTTCGACTATGAATCGGAATTGGCTCGCCATATTGTGTGATTTAGCCGAGGATCAACGATAGTGAGCATTGATTGTCAGAGACGCTGTACGTACATGGTTAGGATGAAGCCAGTTCAACCAGGGTGATAGCCGTTACAAATACACATGTAATATTGATATTGAGGCATCGGCTCAAAAAACGAAGAAAACAATGAAACCGAATCCAAAATTTCAATACCGTCGTCCATTTTGCTTATAAACTTTTGTTCGTGCCAGAAATGCTTTTCTATTTGGCAAACTTGTGTTCAGATTTCCAAAAAAATCGTTTACTTTGAAAGTGATCGTTTTTTATATGGAATTGGATGAATACCCGTCCCAGGGAGGGTAAAAGTAATTCATCAAACAGAACAGTTTTGCACCACTTTTATGTCCCCTTAAAAAGATTAAAATCAAGATATAATGATACTAAACCTTATGTCTAGAATCCTTATTTCAATTAGAATCAAAATCCATTACATGATTTTTATTCTAGCAAATGTCTAAAATTTAAGTTTAAGGGGTCTTGAGAAAAGATTGACATTTAGGAAATTTTGCTTAATTGGTATCTAATGACGATGGATCAAATTTAATGTAAATCTGAAATATTTGAATTTTCAAATGAGTTTTTGCCCATATTATGCCCCCTAAAAACCCTTTTAAATTCTCCAAAGAAACTGAAATTTGGGTAAGATTTATTAATTGATTTATTAATTGATTTATTAATTGATATCTATTGTTAAAAATTATCGGTTAGGTCCATAAAATAACTTAAATATATTAGAACGTAAAAAAAAACAAAATTAATTTTTTTTCAAATAGATTTTCTTCGTTTCATAAAACAAAAAGTAAAATTAAACAAAGAATATCTCAAAGAATGTATTTAAAAAAAAAAGGTTAAAACATTTCAATAATTATTTTTATTGCGATTAATTTGCTTGTTTTTATTTTAAAAAAATTCATTTTCTGTTTCATAGCTGTATTAAATTTTTCTATTTTAAGTAACACCACTGCGCTAACAGTTTTTTTTATTACTTGACCTCATATTACAAATGTTATTTTAAACTTTTCTTTCAAGGAAAAAATTGTAAATACAACGATAGTTGAAATTATTTTTCACTAAAACTTTTCAAGCGGCAATATATCTTTACAAGCGGCAATGGCGGGTGAAGATCACTAGTTTTTGAATAAATTTTTTATTTTATTTTAAAGAAATGGTTAGGGTTAGTTATTTTATTTTAAAGAAATGGTACTCTTATAGATAGTGCATCGCGTTTCCGTGACTTCGCGTCGTCGACGTTCGGGCAGGTTACGGAAGCGCCCGAGAGTTGACGATGCGAAAACCGCGAAACGCTAAATTGAAAACTGGCAGTCGATAAATTAGGACAAAGAAAATCAAACTAAAATACATATATAAAAATAAAGAACGAACAAACCATCGCTAAACAACTGTTATTAATTAGATGTTTATTTTTATTTTTTGTCAAAAGGAACCATTGTTAATCAAATGTTTTTAAATAATGTTTTTTTTGTTTGTGCACCGGAAAAATTATAGAAATTCTTTTTTTTGAACGCGAATCGTTTCTTCGTCAACTGTCGGGCACTTCCGAGATCTGACTGAACGTTGACGACGCAAAGTCATCTATATGAGTACCAAAGAAATACTTCCGAAGTAATGATGCCACATCATAATAGTGGCTTTAAATTCATATGTCCATAAAATAAGGTGATTTTTTTAATTTTTTTTTTTATTGTTTTTTGTTACAGACAAAATCGAAAGATACACGCAATGTCTATTATAATAAAAGATTCGGTGCCTGTGAACTGTAGGTCCGAAAAAAATCTTTTCATCTTTTAGTTGAGGAGAGTCAAATAAGGGGGAGAGAACTCTTTTTTCAAGTTTCAACCACGATTTATCTGAAAATGGATTTTGCTATTGTAATTATTAAAAAATGAAAAGTGATTTTGAAAAATAAAATGATTTATTCAAATAAATTATTAAAGAAAGAGAAAAAAACATGAAACACGGAGAAATAAAGTATTTTAAATAAATGAGTTTTACAAAATTCGGCAATTTGTTGGAAAAAAGTTCCCAGTGCACCCACAGTTCACAAGCACGAAAATTTAATAAATCATTTTATTTTTCAAAATCATTTTAAAATCCATTTTCAGATAAATCGTGGTTGAAACTAGAGTTCTCTCCCCCTTATTTGACTCTCCTCAAATTAAAGATAACAATTTTTTTTCGGGCCTACAGTCCACAAGCACCAACTATTCTTCTGTTTATTTTGTTCTGCAATGATTGTATGTTGTGCGGGGTACGGGTGAGCTTCTCACTAAACAAAAAGACTGACCTCCGATTCCACAATAACCCGTCCACTGCTTTATTTAGCCAAAATGACGATTGGATTTTTTTAAAAAAATGTTCGGCACTTCAGAAAAACATCAGACTCTGAGTATTGATTTACTCCTCTCCAGGAGTTAGGCACAAGGCCAGTTTTTATCTTACTGCCACAAGATGTGACCCAAGGTCAGGTCGGGAAAGTGGGGTTTAAAAATTGCCTGGGCAGCCCGGTAAGGGCGCCTCAGGCAGTAAGCAATAAACTTACTCCTCCCCAAAGAGGGGAGGCGAAGCCTGGGAGGGTGGACCTCCTAGAACTGCACAGGACAGACCCATAGATAGGCGTAAATCAAACCCCGAAGGCCAAGACAATACCAGTCTATGGGGTGCAGTATCCATCGGAACAGATACTACACTTTGATCTTAGCCAAAAGGCCAAGAAAAGCGTGCCGCTATTCCGAATTCACAACAGCAAGCTGCAATCAATGGATTGTCTCTACAATCATAATTTTCCAAAAGTCAAAATCTTTTTAATGTAAAACTTTATAATTAAACTTGCTGGTAAATTTGTTTAAATAAAAATTAAATACAAAGTAAAAATGGATTTTCTTTAATACCTGCGATCCGACAGCACTTTGATGATTGGTAGAAAAATTAATATTTCAATGTTTCGAAAAAAATTGATTGCGGCTTGCTGTTGTAAATTCGGAATAGCGTCAAACTGACTCAGAGTCGAATGTTTTTCTGGAATGCCAAATGTTCATATGAACAAATATAAAAACTGGATATTAAAAAAAAGAAACTGTTTTGGATCCAATCTGTAAACGGAAAAAAAGATGTCCTTTCCAATTCACTCGGATCATGTAATTCGGATTAAAACTTTTATGTATCACCATCATACAACATTTTGCTTCTGTCGTTGGAATTTTTCTTTTTCTAGAATCAGATACTTTCAGTAGGAAGCCGTGTGAAGGTTGCCAACATCCAAGAATGAAAGTGGTGCTCTGGATCTGACTGGATTTGAACTTGGCACACCCAAGTGGTCAGTGTCGTTTACCACTTCACCAGGGTTGCCTCCCAATTCAGATTATCCTCGCACAATCCTTACAAGCATTTTATAAAAATCACATTTTTAGAGTTACCCGAGTTACGACTGACTTGAAAAATAATTTTATTTGGTTTTCACGTCCTTTGCATTTGTTAATAAAAATGTCAAAAATATCTTCTTCTTTTTTTCTTTTGGATGAATAAAAAAAGAAGAAAACAAAATAAACTTTGTATATTTTTAATGAATTTATTATTATACTAAAGCTGAGTCAATCAACATTTGTTTCCCCAAAGGATTTTTTCCTATATTTTAATCATACAAAAATATGTTAACTCAATCCCAAAATCAAGGAATATTTTGTGTTTTTTTAACTTTCATTCACCCCAAACAAGACACATTGCCACGTGGATGTAAGGGGTTACTATTAGGGATCATGCCTACAGGGACACTAATTAGGAAGTTGAGCAACGAAATGTCCGTTCACATTACATTTACATTTCTGCATGTTAGTACTGTCAGGGAAACAGGACGGGAATTCCGAAAGCTAGCAGGTCAGGGAAGAAACTAGAGTAGAAAGCTTTTCGGAAACTGGGGACCTATACAGTGAAGAGGTGGGATTTTGCTGCTTGTCAGGTTAGTTTGGAGTATTTACATCGAGGGGTGTGTCACATTCCATTAAATTACTTGTAAAACAAACACAGGGATGCAATATTTAATCCCATCCGTTCACTGTGGAGGTCCCCAGATGCCGAAGAGCTTTCTACTCCAAAAGCTTCTTTCCTCGTGCTGTTGGACTCTGAAACTCCCTCCCTGCTCCCTGTTTTCCTGACAGTACTGACATGCAGAAATTTAAAACTAATGTAAACAGACATCTCCCAATTTAGGTTGACCCCCCCCCCCCTCTTAAAAACAAACAAAAAAGCTTCTCACCCTTTTTCTCAGTAGCCCCCTTACGTCTACAGTGGCGGCCTGCCTTGTTTGGGGCGAACTATATTAAAAAAACAAAACATTGCAGCGACGGGACAGGAGTTATAGATTCGTTGACAGTGAAGGATCTATTAAAAGTTAGCGACTCTATTTTGGACCTTGTCTAAGAGGGAGAGACTAGTGGATGATACCCCAGCCCAGATGTGGCAACAATACTCCATGCATGGGCGGATGGTGGCTTTGTAGAGATATAGGATAATGTCAGGTGTGAGAAGTTTACTAGCACGGTAGAGGGAGCCCACCTTCTTTGCGGCAGCTCTGGCAATGTTTTCAATGTATTTATTCCAATTCATGTTATCTGTGAAAGTTAGGCCGAGGAGTTTGAATGATGAACTCTCAGGTAGGGTGTTATTTGCCATGACAATCGGTGGTTGGAAAGGTTTCTTGTAGTTATTGAAGGAAAGGAGCTTTGTCTTTGCGGCATTAAAAGTTACCATCCATTTTTTACCCCAATTCACTACATAGAACGTTTTCCGCATTCTTCTTTCTCCAGCATTTTTGTTCATTTGCTTTTAACACGAGGATGATTCGACGAAGAATCGAAAACGTTTGTGAAACTTATGGAACATTTATTACTTTATTAGTGAGGGACCTATTAAGTTGGCGACTCTTTTTTGGACCTTGTCTAAGAGGGAGAGACTAGCAGATGATGCACCAGCCCAGATGTGGCAACAATACTCCATGCATGGGCGGATGGTGGCTTTGTAGAGATACAGGATAACGTCAGGTTTGAGAAGTTTACTAGCACGGTAGAGGGAGCCCACCTTCTTTGCAGCAGTCCTGGCAATGTCTTCAATGTATTTGTTCCAATTCATGTTACTTGTGAAAGTTAGGCCGAGGAGTTTGAATGATGAACTCTCAGGTAGGGTGTTATTTACCATGACAATCGGTGGTTGAAGAGGTTTCTTGTAATTGTTGAAGAACAGGAGCTTTGTCTTAGTAGCTTTAAATGTTACCATCCATTTACGTCAGGGAAGCAGAGAGCAGGGAGGGAATTCCAAAGTCTGGCAGTCCGAGGGAAGAAACTATTGACGTAGAAAGGTTTCTGGCATTTGGGGACCTCTACAGTGAAGGGGTTAGATTTTGCTGCTTGTCAAGTTAGTCAGGGGTATTTATGTCGAGGGGGCACAAGTGCCACAATTTATAGGTTCGAATCATGTGACCGGCAGAACAATCATTCTCCACATTGATGATTCCTGAAATAGGATGAAACATGTGTATGGGGATATGAATTTAAAAAAATATTTATCATAATATTGTTTATAGGCCCCTTAATGCTAGGACGGGCGCTTTAAGAGAATTATAATACGGCTGGAAGTGGACACTTTTTTGGCTGGAAGTGGACACTTTTTTGGCTGGAAGTGGACACTTTTTTGCCACTCACACTCGACAGAACACCATTTGCGATTTCTAGCAGATAGAATAAACTCTCTCCAAGACTTGAAGATCTTGGCTCCGTCTCTCCGTTGCTCCAGGCTAACCCGTAATCTGAAAAGTGCTGTCGCACGTGTGAGAAATGATCGGTAATGACTTTTGTGAAAACAAGAAATGTGTTTACAAATGCGAGAAAGAAATATAAAATATGAAATATGAAAAAAAACTTTTTTAAAAAAGACAAAAATACAAAATATAAATTGTTAGCATCAATAAGATTTTTGTACTTTATTTTTTCAAAAATGTTTTTACACCGGCTGAAAAATTAGAAATGTTTATATTAGAATGAAGATGGTTTTATTAGAAAGTGTGGGAATCCAAGAGGGTTTACGCATTGTCGACACTGGTAAATTACCAATGGTAAAATAACCAATAGAAATTTATTTTTTAGATGCATCCGCGCACATCTTTATAAGATGCCATCTGTCTGTCCGTCCGTCACAATTAAATCTGATTTTTATCATTAAACACGCAGATTACATGGATGTATCTTGAGAATGGCCCCGTTCGTGTTGTTTTCGTTTTTTTTTTTTTAATTGTCCTTTCGTGACTTTCATTATTTACGCACAAACTATTTATATATTTATTGTTGTCTACTTAGCAATAATCAACTAATCCAGAAAAAAAAAAAATGGCACAAAAAATGTTACAAATGAAATAAAAATTTGACAAAAAGGTCATAAATAAAAAAAATGAGAAAAAAAAGTAAAAAATAAAGAATATTCAGAAATAAAAAAAATGTCACAAAAATGTCAAATAGAAAAAAATGTCACAAAAATGTTACAAATAAAATAAAAGTGTCACAGAACGTCACGAATAAAAGAAACGTCATAGAAAATTTTCTAAATTAAATGTCACAAAAAGTCACAAATAAAAAAAATGTCAGATAAAAACAAAAGTTAACCAAATAAGTGTCCATTATAGTTCTCGTCAAAGAAAACCTTTACGAACAAACAAGACGTTACATCTTATATTTGCATGAGTTGAGGTAAAAAAAAAAAAAGTAGCAGCACACACTATACACCAAATTTTATTTCTTCTTCGTTCATTCTTCTGTTGGTTTCATCTCAACCCTCACTGTTTTGTTTTTTTCAACTCATTTACATCTATATTCTAGGTGTATACACCCATTGTCACTACTGGTTTAGTATAATTAGACTAGTCTTCAGGGGAGATGAAGAAAAATTTGGGGCACCCATCATTTACAGAGTAACCCCTCCCCCATGCCACTCATGAAATTGATAATAAAATTTACAATCATTTCTGTAATCCAATCATATTTGTATAAATAAACTAAATAAATTTATGCATGGCTTGTCCACCAAGTTTCAGTCTTGAACGTCCCACAGTCTTTGTTTTAGCCTTTTCAATTATATGGGGGCCACTTTGATGAGCGTCTTATCAGTAGAATATGTGATTCTGAATAGGTTTCACACTCACCGAACCTTACCCCCCCCCTCCAGATTTTTATCTGAAGGATTGTTTCAAAGATAATGTCTATCAAAACAATCCGTAAATTATATGGGGGCCACTTTGATGATCGTCTTATCAGTAAACTATTCCTGAACTGAAAAGGGCCATCACAGCCAAAATCAGAGATGTGTCAGAGTTTTTGACAATTTTGTATGTTGTGTCCAGCTGTGCTGATCATTAAACGATGATAAAATAAAGACTGTTGGATATTCACGACTGAAACTTGGTGGACAAGTTAGGCATAAACGGAAATTTATTTGCACAAAATATGGTTGGATTGCAGAAAGGATTACGAATTTTAGTAACTTTTCCGTGTGGCATTTTTGTGGGGTTGGTGGGTTGGTTGGTGGGTGGCACCCTGTATGAGTCTGATTTTTGTGGGTTGGTTGGTGGAGTCTGATTTTTTTTAAAGATTTTAGTCGTAGCTACACAAGACAGAACATTGTCTGCCTGTCCACTAATAACTACTTTTAGCTTATTAAACCAAGGAACATGAAATTTGCCGATTTTTTCTTTAAAAGCGGCTTACAAGGGAGTGTGAAATTTCTATTGCATAGGCGGATCTCCATCAAACCCTCATTCGTTTCGATATTTTAATTTTCTCTCGCATTCTTCGGTTTCTCCACTTTATTCTCGACGTTCACCTAAAACTAAACGACGAGCAACTCCGCTCGCTATTCATCCTACTCTCTCTTGGTATCACTCCAGTTTTGAGATATTCCCCCATTATGAAACTCAAAACTCCGGAACAACTTATGTTGTTCATACAAGTCGAAGATACGTCCTCGACAATCAGTCCAACAGTAGACTTGCTTTTGTTGGGCTATGGTAGGATTCTGTTAAGTCCACCCGGGGGGGGGGGGATCCACCCTCCCTGGCTTTACCTTCTCTATTTGAGAAGGGGTTATTTTTATGCTAAGGTCAGTGCACTCTGGCCTACAAAAACGCCTGAGGCGCCCCCCACTAGGAATGCCAACGGGGCTGCTTAAGCATTTTTGTAGGCCAGAGTGCACTTCTAGTGCGCTGGCTTTGCAAAACCTCACCTGACCTTGTGTCAAACCTTCTGCAGAGGCGGTTATTTAACACTGAAATATTTTATACTTTCCCATAAATAGCAAAAAAAAAAAATGTGTTCGTTCTTTTTAGCTATTGTTAAAAACCTTCCTTGTTGGCCCGTATAACCAAAGTTTCAGCCAACGAGACCTTCGTTTGGGTGTAGAGCACTGAGTTGTGGCAGCCAAATTTACGAATCAATGAAAATTATTTTTTTAAAGAATTATTTAAATAAAAACAAAAACTTGTGTTACGACCTTCTGACATTTTTGAAAGAAGTTTTAAAAGAAAGGTACTCTTATAGATGACGCACCATGTTTCTGTGACTTTGCGTCGTCAACATTCGGGCAGGTCTCGGAAGAGACAGAGAGTTGACGAAACTATAAACCAATCAGGTTGCAGCAGGCATTAGACAATCAGGCTTCAGCAAGCAGCCGATAACTTTTGAAGAAATTAATCGCGTTCAATAACAAAAAATGAATTTCTACTATCGCTGTCAGCTCGTTGAATCTCCCGAAGGACTAATTGAGTTCTGCAGAACAAAAAAAAACATTGAAAGAAAAAATGAAAAAACATTTGCTTAACAAATCAAACAAAATCATTATTTGAAACTTTCCGGTGCACAAACAAAAAAACATTTTATTTAAAAACATTTGATTAACGATGGTTCCTTTGACAAAAAAGAACAAAAATAAACATCTAATTACTAACAGTTGTTTAGCGATGGTTTGTTCGTTCTTTATTTGTATATATGTATTTTAGTTTGATTTTCTTCATCGTAATTTATCGGCTGCCAGTTTGCAATTCAGAGTTAGGCAGTTGTCACCTCGTCAACTCTCCGCCGCTTCCGTAACCTGCCTGAACGTTGACGACGCGAAGTCACGGAAATATGGTGTATCATCTATAAAAGTACCAAAAAAAATTTGAATATCTTTTGAAAAATATTTATAAACTGTTGCATGAGAGGTGCCCGTAGTGAAGTGGATAATGCACTTTTTTGATGTCCCTGTGTCGAACACGTGTGGACCTACCTAAAAATTCAGAAAACAGCAGAGTTCTCACGACTTCCGGAATTACTGAAAATCAAATTGTCTGCATCGGTTGTCGACTGCCGAGACACTGCATCCTTTAAAACCCTCATCATTCCTGAAATTTGCCTAAACTGAACTCATGTATATCATGACTCGTGCACTGTTCATTTGCCTGACAATTATACATCATGCAATGTACTGCACATGCATTTTTGATGTGTTGTAGTTGCACCTGGGCACTGGACACAATGATTTCAATATTATTTTGTTAAAATAACAGAAATTAGAAGAAAATAATTTGAAACAAAAACTTTCGTCAAAATATTTGGGATGAGCGGATTCTCATTAATTATTTTTGAAGTTAGTCTCATAAACGTCGATATTTCTGTTTCTACTTTCTGTTTCGGCCTTTTTCGTGTGTTGTTCAGTTTATGGCATATCAACCCCTTTGGGTTTTTTAAGACCGAAACACAAAACTTATTGCAAAGGGAGGTTGCTAGTTTACCCATAGCGGAATCGGGGAAATTATGGGCTTATACCTTTCTGAAGGGTATCGTGCATAAGCCAATTACAATGTGGCAGACGATATTTGTTCACAATTTTCAACTTAATTTTATGCAGATTTTTTAAACTTTGGTGCATAAACCGTTGCAGAAGCATGGATGTCCTAAATCGCAGGAAGATTGGCTGGCCAAGGAAAACTTGGAAGCAAGTGATTGGACAAGACTGCACAGAGTGGAATTTGGAGACAGCTGACCTGCTGAATCATGAGAAGTTGATAGTGAGCTGGAGTAATATCAGAAAACGTCTGACCCCAAGGGAAAAACGACGTTGAATGAATAGAAGAAAAAGAAGATGAAAGAAAAAAGATGAAAGAAAAATAAAGATGAAAGAAGAAGAAAAAGAAAGAAAAAAAGAAGAAGGAGAAAGTTGTCAGTCTTGTCTTCATGTAAACACTCACTAGATTTCGATTCTATCTTTTTCTGCAGAATAAAAATTGATTATGGCCAATTTTGAACCTCCATATTTGTGGGAGAGAGTTCTCCTTGGAATCTGTGCCGGAAGGACAAATAAAATAGTTTCAGACTTCCTCAGCATCAGCAGAAAAGATGGGAAAGGAATGGAAAGATTCACGATTCAACTATTGAAGTGGCGACATCAAAAGGAAAATTGCATCGTCGACAGTCTGACGTCGTGCTTCGCTGAAGGTCCCACTTCTTCACTGACGGCTTCAGGCTGAATACTGATGGCTATGTATGCGCTTTCTGAAAACAGGAGTGAAACTCTGGATTGACAAGGTAACTGCAGTTGGCTGCTGGACTCCGCTCTCTGCTAGACTAGTTGGTCGAGGCCTGGCTTTCAGAAAACTGTCGATCGCACTTCACCTGACATCCTAGCTCGCCTAACTGTAACTCTAACCTTGACTTCTTTGTTTCTGGCATCGAGGAAAAAAACATCACCAAAACCAGCTGCAATACAAAAGACGAACTAAAAGCTAAGATCATCAGGGCCTTTGGGGTCCAAAGTCGGGAGATTGTGACAAGGGCCTGTGTCCGGCACTGAGGCTGTCGTCATCAAAGCCAAAGGTAGGTTCATTGAGTGTAATTAACAGGATAAGTCATGAAAAAAAAAAACAACTGAAAACCAAAGTTTTATGAATAAATCTTTAAAAAAAACAAAAAAATGAAACTATTGTTATTTTTTTCCCAAACAGTAACCCGTGCCAACAAATATTGTTCACATCCTGTAGATCTGATAGGATTTCAAGCTAGAAAGGCTGCTTCCATTGTCTGTGATGGTATCCATTGTACGAATCATGCACACCATTATTCTTTTCTTTCCATGCAACAAACCCTCACTGGCCAGTTTACACTTTCACACGTCATCACACTGTGTACACATGCCTGATAGACTCTTCCCTGAATCGACAGTGGTAACACTCTGCTGGTTAGTAATGACAGTATAAATACTGTCAGATCTAATACGATCGAATAATGCATTAACACTTATAGGAAAGGTATCAAATAAATAAATGGATTGACCGTAGTTGAGGGTGATCCAAAAGATTCCTTTTCAAAATGTAGGGGAGGGCGCCACCACACTGGATTTCTCCACTTATCAATGACCTCCATCTTATAACGAGTGTTTAGCAAAGAGGCATATATCATTTTTTGATCTTTGGTATGACTGACTTGACCGAGGATTGAACCCCGGCTGCCTGGCTCATTTGCAAACACTCTAATCTTTACACCAATAAGAAAGGTATGAGCTCACGATTTCCTTGACCCATATTTTGATAAAAATAGCAACTTGTGTTCGGCTAATTGTATATAATGAATCGTTTGCAGATTAGGTATCGGCATTAAATAACCCCAAAAGGGTTGACATGTCATAAAATTGACAAGCAAAACAATCGGAGAATTTCAGGTTCATGCGTTTGGCAACGACATCTGGACATGGATCATTAAAACTATTGCGAAACGGTTTTAAAATTGGAAAATCCAATTTTATAGTCTGTGGCCGTATCGAAGACCACAAGAGAAGGGATTTAAATTAAATAAATGGACCCTTTTTTATTCAAACAGATTTAATACCAAAGTATTTATTCCGTAAAATTCTTTGAATTGATTTCTTTTTATTTTGAATATTTTGGTGTTTTTCTGATCGACTAAAGAAAAAGGAAATGAGACAGAAAAACTGTTGTCGTATCGCGTGGAATTTGAGATTTTTGTGTTTTAAGGATTTTTGCAAATAAATTGGAAGGTATTATAAAAACATTTACAAAAATGAAACAAAAAATATAAAAGAAAGAAAGAGAAGGAGAAAAAGAGAATAAGAGAGAGAGGGGAGTAAGAAAGAGAGAGGGGAGTAAGAGAGAGAGGGAGAGAGAGAGAGGGAGAGTAAGAAAGAGAGAGAGAGAGAGGGGGAATAAGGGAGAGGGGGAGTAAGAGAGAGAGGGGGGATAAAAGAGGGGGAGAGAGAGGGAGAATAAGGGAGAGGGGGAGTAAGAGAGAGAGGGGGGAGTAAAAAAGAGAGAATAGAGGGGGAGTAAGAAAGAGAGGGGGAGTAAGAGAGAGAGAGGGGAGAAAGAGGGGGGTAAGAGGGGGGGGAGTAAGAAAGAGAGGGGAGTAAGAGAAAGGGGGAGAAAGAGAGAGAGGAGGGGAGTAAGAGAGAGGGGGAGTAAGAGAGAGAGGGGGAGTAAGAGAGAAAGGGGGAGTAAGAGAGAAAGGGGGAGTAAGAGAGAAAGGGGGAGTAAGAGAGAGAGAGGGGGAGTAAGAGAGAGAGGAGAAAGAGAGAGAGAGGGGAGTAAGAGAGAGAGGGGGAGTAAGAAAGAGAGAGAGGGGGAGTAAGAAAGAGAGAGAGGGGGAGTAAGAAAGAGAGAGAGGGGGAGTAAGAGAGGGAGAGTAAGAGAGAGAGAGAGGGGAGTAAGAGAGAGAGGGGAGAAAGAGAGAGAGGGGGGGAGTAAGAGAGAGAGAGTAAGAGAGAGGGGAGAAAGAGAGAGAGAGGGGAGTAAGAGAGAGAGGGGAGAAAGAGAGAGAGGGGAGTAAGAGAGAGAGGGGGAGAAAGAGAGAGAGGGGGAGTAAGAAAGAGAGAGAGGGGTGGAGTAAGAGAAAAAGATAGGATCATTATTTCAACAAAAACAAAATCACATTTCCCTCAAACAAGCATTTATTTATGAAAATCAAACTTCTTTCTGTCCTAAAAATAGTCTATCATTATTTGTCTCCATCTCTCCTGAACATTAACCCAGTCGAATTGCAAACATGTAATTAAAATCTCAACGGCTTTGAAATTAAAACATAGATTTAACTAAGTGACGCTGAGACGTGAATCCGTATGAACTCCCGTGACGACTTTTGACAGGTTTGATTCTGTTGTTGGCATCAGTTTCCCCAATCCTTTCTAGGATCGATTGCTCACACGAGGGACCACGTGAAGGTCGCCAACATCCATGGTGAGAGTAATGCTATGAAACCGAGAAGATTCGAACTTGACCGAGTGCAAAAATCCCACTCCTTGACTGGAGGTCCCCAGATGCCGAAAGGCTTTCTACTCTAATAGCTTCGTTACTCGAACTACTAGCCTTTGGAATTCCCTCCCTTCTCCCTGTTTCCCTGACTGTACCAACTCGCAGAAATTTAAATGTAATGTGAATGAAAATCTTGTTGCACAACTCCCCACTTAGGATGTAGGTATGGCCCCTAGTTTACACTAGCCCCTTACGTCTCAGTGGCAACGTGTCCCTTGTTTGGGGTGAATAAAAGTTAAAACATGCCTCTTGTTCGCTGGTCTTTAAATCTTCACCTTCCGACCTCGTGTCACATCTTCTTTGACCACGGTGGGAAGGAGGCAAATACCAACATACAAAATTAGAAATTATCGGAAACTTTCCGTAACTAAAATCAGTCGGATTTTAATAAATGCTTGTCGGGTTGTCATGTGTATTTAAAGTGCATCACGATTAAAGCGGGAGTTTTTGTTTGTTTTTTTAAATCAAATGACGGGAAGCGTTTCTGCGTTCCGTTGATGAGAAAATAAAACAAAAAAAACAAAGCAAACAGAAAATAATTTTTTGGGGGGAAACAGATTCGTAAACAATGCGAAAAAGGTTGGAATTCCATAATTTTTTTTTTTTTCAGCAGAAGCACAACCAGCAACACTCCCACTACAACCGCCACCACCATTTCTCCAAAAAGTCAACGAAATCTACATTCTCTCCTTCCGTGTCCATAGAAAAATATTGGTTCTTTCCATCACGATCAATCATTGGATTTTTTTTCTTTCGTTTTTCCACAATAAGCACAGCTCGCAGTACAGCATCTAGAGAAACGAGTTAAGGACATAGTTTTTTTTGTTTTTTTTTTTACTAAGGATAAGCGGTGACCACTTATCAAGGCCAAAAGCCACTCAGTGATAATGGTCAGATAACCTTCTTCCAAGCAAGTATAGTTTGCTAGCATTAAAACCACTGATTTTTTAAAGTTTTTCTTCCTTTTTTTATATTGTAGTTGAAACACTGACCTCTAACATTCATCGAATAAAATAATTTTAAAAAAATGCTGAAAATGTTTAAAATCTTTCATTATGACTAATGAAAGCTTAATTGACTTGAAAATAAACATTTTTTTAAATTACCACGGTAACACATTTTTACCATGGTTAGAACACTGATCTCTGGCACTGATGGGCAAATACAAAACCATCCCATCCAAAAAGCAAACCACGACTAACAACTAGTTCTATTTACTTGCCTCCCCATGAGGGCAAAGTATGATACAAGGTCGGTTTTAACATAGAGAAAAAAAAGGGCCGCACTCTGGATTAGGTACAAAAATAACTTGTATAGTCTCATCGGCAGGCATTTCCTCACAACAAGAAAATAAACATACTCCCTCGAAAGGGGAGGGGTATTGCCTGAGAGGAGGTCCTGAGACCAAACAGATACTACATTTCGATCTAAACAAAAAGACCAGGAAAATGTTTTTTTTTAATTCAGATCTTTCTCTTTCTTTCATTATGAGTGCAATAAGGTTTTTGATTGGTCAATGATTGTGACTGCATCCAGGATTCTGATTGGTTAGTAATTCTTGGAGGCGGGGCTAAGGTTTAACTATTCAAGATAGACTATTCTTAAATGGCTGTTATTATAAACAGACCTTGGAATAAAAGCTATCCAGAATTCTGCAATGAAGCGTTTTTTTGTTTTTTTTATTCGGCTCATCTTTTGACTAATATCTTCATCTTTTGTTATGAGATGCAAAATCGCGGAATGATGAAGAACATATTGGTTAGAAAAGAAAATAATCATATACCGATTTATTCAAAATGGATTCTGGTTATCGCAGAAGACTTCAACTTTTTTGATTCCAGGTTTCTTCAGGACTTTTTCTTTTTACTCGCTCGTCTTCAATTTAATGACAAAGCAATGACGTCCAACAAAAACTTGGATGCAAACCATCAACAAGGATCTTAGAGATTAGAATTTGAATGGAATCAATCCTTAAGACTGCCAAGCTTCATATATATATATATATATATATATATATATATATATATATTTCTGAGTATATATTAAAATATATTTTTAGGTATATATCCTTTACAATATCATCCAAATTGTTTCAAATTGCAAGCTCAATGAAGTTATGTTTCAAGCTTCAGAGCATATATACTGTTTAGTTGCATTTCAATGACCAAAGAAAAATCAGTCCACAATCATAATTTTTATTTATTTAAAAAAATTTTTTACAGGTTGTGAAACGCGCGTAAGACGAAATGGAAAAAATACAGGTATTCGCCAAAATTAAAAATAAATAAATAAAAATTATGATTGTAGACTAATTTTTCTTTGGTCATTGGAATGCAACTAAAGAGTATATATATATATATATATATATATATAACAATCTAAGCAAATAACGCATCCAAACGAGAGTGAAAGGGGAATTCACATTTCTGAAACAGTTGACAACATAAGCCGAAGAGAGCCGGATGGTTAAGTCCTTCTGAGCTTGAAACCGACGGTACTAATGTTGTACTAATTTTTCTGTACCAAAAAATAAATAAATATTACGCTCTCAATTTTGATTCTCAATTAATTGAGCACTCTGCTGGGATTTTTCCCACCATCCCACAAAAGAAGTTATATATATATATATATATACATATATATATATATATACATACATACAGGTGCAGCGATTTTCTTTCAGCCTTGGTTTTGTTAGTCTATTCGCTTTCACCATGATAATAAATTCATCCCCCCCCCCTTTAACCCACTAATTATACACCTATCGAAACCACACGGGTTAGGGTTAGAAACGGCCATTAAATGTTTATGTTCTACACGATGACTGCCAGGAGTGCAACGTAAACAAACAAATTGATGGCGTACTACAGACAGAGCCATCTGTTGGTCACCTAGTAAACTAGTCTGGAGGTAGGGGGATTATCAAGTTCCCTTTTGTAACTTTGTCCGGATTAAAGACGGTGCCAGACCATCCGTTGCCAAAAATTAGCGTTGCACCATTAGTCCGATAACTCAAGCGAGACAAATTTATGAGCTTCCGATGATGGAAAAAATAGTAACATAAGATTGCGACACTGAAAACCATGTTTGAATAAGTAAAAAAGGACCATACAGGGAATAAGGACCCCAAAACGATGGCTTAATGTGAGGAACGCCTTTCTGTCTTCACCGGTGTCGTCCGGTTGACCTGGCCATACAACTTTTTAATAAACAAACAAAACATCCAAAATACTTTACAATACTGCAATATATATATATATATACACACACATTCTTTTCTGTTAAAATATGTTAATATTTATATTTGGGCGGGGATATATATTATATATTTATTATTTAATGTAGGATGCGTTTGTTTCTTTTATTTTATTATGCATTCTGCCCTCGTGGGGAGGCAAATAAATAGTGACACGAAAACATTTTAGAACGGGAATTCAAAAGTTTTTTAAATAAAAGAAAAAAAGGCATCCTACATTCAATAATAAATATATAATATATATCCCCACCCAAATATAAAATTAGCATGTTTTAAAAAAAAAAGTATATATATATATATATATATGTAAAGGAGTAAGGCTACCAACATTTGTAGAATGTTTTTTTCAACATTTATTTATTATTTTGTTGTTTTACCATTTTATAATTTTAATATTATATTAATATTATAAAATTATAAAATGGTAAAACAACAAAATAATAAATAAATGTTGAAAAAAACAACAAAATAATAAATAAATGTTGAAAAAAACAACAAAATAATAAATAAATGTTGAAAAAAACATTCTACAAATGTTGGTAGCCTTACTCCTTTACATATATACTTTTCTCTTGTTGGAACTGCACTAATACTGCACTACCCTCTTTTCTATATATATATATATATACATACATAAATCAAACAATCGTAAAGTATTTTAGATGTGTCAATGTTTCATTTGTTTATTAAAAAGTTGTAAATAGATATCTCCCCCAAATATAAATATTAACATCTTTTAAAAAGATATATATATATATATATATATATATATATATATATATATATATGTGTGTATGTATATGTGTATATATATATATATATATATATATATATATATATGCATGTATTTATTTATAAATAAATCGAACAATCGTAAAGTATTTTGGATGCTTCGATTGTTTATTAAAAAGTTGTAAATAGAGTGCACATGTGTGTGGCCAGGTCAACCGGACGACACCTGTAAAGAAAGAAAGGCGTTCCTTTCATTTGGCCATTGTTTTGGGGTCCTTATTCCCTGTATGGTCTGTAAAAAAATCGGTATACGAAAATGATCGTCATCATCTCGGAAACGATTAGGCAAAACTGATGAGATACTTTGTCAAAATCATTTCTGGAATAAAAATGTAAGAAAAGATAAAAGAAAAATTGAATAAATAATTCGGGGGTTGGGGGGGGGGGGATTACTTTGGATCGCTACGATCATCAGAACTTCCTTTGCCCCGGTGCATAGCTTGGAGACCGTTCCAAGAATTCTGCTTAATTGGTTTCACATTGCAGGAATACGAAGTAGGCATGTTGGGCCAACCAGAACCAAGGAGTGGAGGAATTGGATAACCCCGGGACCACAAATAGTTGCTCTCCCAATTTTGGGGCATTTCGTGTAGGTAAGGGGTGGCCGAGTTAAGCCTGGGGAGACTCGGTGTTGGGATGCGCATTGTGGTCTGCGGCTCCCTATAATTATGGGGTGCATGCTGTGGCTGCTGTTGATGCTGACTTTGTGGATGCTGCTGATGCTGGCTTTGTGGATGCTGTGTTTGCTGCTGTTGGGGATGTTGGTTAGGGGTCTGCTGAGATTCAATGCTCTTCGTGTTAGTCTTTGGGGAAGAGTGCTGTTGATCATGGTGATAATGATGGTGATGGTGATGGTGGTGATGGTGGTGGTGGTGGTGTCGCTGCTGCTGCTCACGCTGCAAAGAGTCTTGCTGCGGGTCGCCCCGGGGTGACAGGCTTCCGCAGTTGAATCCCGTCGGTGATGAGGAACAAGAGTTCGGTGAAGATGACGACGGTGGGGGCGGGATCAGCAGTGGCGGTAGAGGCAGGAGACTCTTATTCTCTAACAGATGATGGCCATGATTTGACCCCATCGTATGACTTGGGGTGCTCCCTTTGTCGCATTTCAATGACGACGACGATGACGAAGAAGAAAGCATGATCCCGCCCGATGACGTCGCATGATGCTTTGAGTACATTTCGTAGCTGCCGTGGGTTGACGACGTGGGCGATGACATTCCCGAAGGGGACGAAGCAGTTGGCACGTTTTTTACAAACAGGTCACAGCCAGTACGAGTACGCTTGTGGTTATTCAAATTGGCCCTCTGCGAGAAAGCCTTACCACACACATCACACTTAAAGGGTTTCTCCCCGGTATGAGTGCGCATGTGTAATTTAAGGTTTCCTCCTTGGGAGAATGCTTTCGGACAAAGCTGGCATTGGAACGGCTTCTCTCCAGTGTGTGTCCTCTCGTGGTTGAGCCACTCAGTGCGCTGAGAAAACAGCTTATTGCAGAAACTGCAGTGGAATGGCTTTTCGCCTGTGTGTATGCGAATGTGGTTCTTAAGGCTAATCTGCAGAGTGAACTCTTTCGGACAGAAGTCACATTTGAACATCTCGCCTGTGTGGATCCGACGGTGATTATCTAAGTTGGTCTTCTGGGAAAAGCACTTCTCACAGAGGTCGCACTTGAATGGTTTCTCGCCTGTGTGTGTCCGCATATGCAGCTTAAGATTCCCCTGTTGGCTGAATGACTTGGTGCAGATGGTGCAGTGGAAGGGTTTCTCTCCTGTGTGTGTCCGCAGGTGGTTCTTCAGGTTAATAAGTAACGTGAATTCCTTTGGGCAGAATGTACACTTATACAACTCGCCTGTGTGTGTACGTTCATGGATCTTCAGGAAAAACTGGTTACAAAACGGCTTCTTACAGTAACTGCAGTAGAAGAGATCTCCAGTGTGGAGTCTATTGTGGTCATTCAGATTTACCTTTTGGGAGAAAGCTTTGCCGCACACATCACATGCAAATGGTTTCTCTCCCGTATGTGTGCGCAGATGAAGCTTCAGGTTTCCTCTTTGGCTGAAAGCCTTCGAGCATATATTACACTGAAATGGGCGTTCACCTGTGTGGGTGCGGAGGTGGTTCTTCAAGTTGGTCTCTTGTGAGAAAGTTTTACTGCAAAAGTTACAGCTGAAGGGCTTTTCCCCCGTGTGAATGCGTTCATGAATCTTCAGGAAGAACTCATTTGAGAAGGCCTTTTTGCAATACTGACAGTAAAGCATGTCGCCTGTGTGGATGCGGTTGTGGTAGCTCAGGTTTATCCGTTGCGAAAAGCATTTGCCGCAGGTCTCGCATGAGTACGGTTTCTCCCCCGTGTGTGTTCGCAAGTGAAGCTTAAGGTTACCCTGTTGGCTGAAGGTTTTGGGGCACAGGGAACACTGAAAAGGCTTCTCGCCAGAATGTGTACGCAAATGATTTTTCAAGTTGATTTTCTGCGTAAAAGCCTTGTCGCACGAATTACAATCAAATGGTCGAATACCCGTGTGAGTCAGCTCATGATTTTTCAGAAAAAATTGATTTGTAAAACCTTTTTTACAAAATGTACAAAAGAAAGTTTTTTCAGCGCTATTCCCGCTGCCAGACGCTTCCCCCTCGGAAGGACTCCCTCCTGGGTGGTTACTCATCTCATTTTCATTGGTGTTCGTACCGCCACTATTACTACTACTACTACTTGCGTTCGGTATGTTCAGCGTTGTTCCCGTCGGGTTATTTGATGGATTGCAACAACCATCGTTGTGGTCACTGCTGTGAGTAAGGGAGAAATCTTTCCAGCAAAAATTGTCACCTTTATCCAACGCATTCATTATTTGAGATTTGTCGGGTATTTTTAATTGACTGACAGGATTGTAAATTGGTTGACTGTAAAAGTTCGACTGGCTGTGCATATTCATCGGAAAGACGGGTTGGATCGGATACATGTTGGAGCTTTGTTGGTTTGGAACACCTTTTCTAAAATTGATTCTTTTCTTTTATCGATTTTTAAAAAATGTAATATTTTTTTACAGACTTGACTATTTTAGTTTTATCAAATAAAACTTTAATTGTAACCTTAAACTTCCAATTGAAATTTTTTTTTTCCAAACTTTTTAAACTAATTATTTCCCTTTCCTTTCTGCTTCAGGTTTAAGATATTTAAAATAAATATTAATCTAATTCGCAAATTGTTATTGTATTAATTTATAACTATTTTTATTATAATAATTTTAACTATGATTAAATTATTTTATATTATATTCAAATAAGTGGTTTTACTTCTATAATGCATGCAGATTTATTTCTTACGATGGTTTAAGCATTTATTTAATCTTTTTTTAATCAAATTCCTCAGTTTAAGTTTTATTTTCATTATTTAATTGTATTATCAAATAATTTAATATTATCATTATGTAATTTTAATTTTTTACGTTTTATACTTTTAAATTTTTATTTCCTGATCAGATTTTCTCAATCATATTTTATTTATATTTGATATTTATTTCATTTTAATAAATGTATTTTCAAATTCAAATAAATAAATGTCTAAATTTTATTCATGGAATTATTTTTTTAAATATTAGCAAAATTGAATAGATATATTTCAACGTTTTCTTTTAAATATACAGATATATATTTTTGCTATCTACACACAAAAAATAAGTTTCCGCTGAGAAATAGATTCGAGATTTGAGTCTAATAATTGTTTAGAAGTTTCACGTAAAAAAAGTGCTGACTGTTATCGGAAGTGTTAAGCGAATCTTGTTTATAATATACTGACAAACAAGAGTGTGCCAACACTTCAAGAAAATGGACAATAGGTAATCACAGAGGGACAAAAATAGAAATAGGTCGGAAATGTCAGAGCAGCAGCACGGATATTAACGAGGAGGTGAACAAAATAAAATGTAAAGTTGGTCTATTTCTCAAAGGTCGTCATCTATAACTTTGAATCTGACAAATAGATATTTGATTCTGACTAGCCATTTTTTTCTTTTTTATCCTTGCACTATGTTATTTAAATGAAAAAAAAAAAAAATGTATTTCGATCCAGTTCCTTTCAAAAATACTTATTCCAGCTCAGAAGATTGTTTTTTTGTTTTTTTTTATAAATGCAAAATAAAAAGGTTCAATGGAGCCCATGAGCTGGGATCTTGTACAACTTGAAATAATCAGCCAAATCTTCAAGTTTTCATTTTTTTTTTTAAATTAATTATTTTCTGACAAATATAGATCTCTTTTCAAATTGTATTTTTTATAGAAAATATTTTGAAATAAATTTTTTTAAGAAAAATTAAAATAATAAATTATATTACAGATTCCGCTTTTCTTTTCAAAAAGTGATTCTCCTTTTTTCGGATGTTGCGCCAACTGAACAAATTGTTTAAATCTTTCGTAGAGAATTTTGTTAGCGACATATAATCCCTGCACAGTTGATGTATAAGGACAGTGGTCACATTTGGTTCAATTTATAATTTGGTTCAACGTGTCCATCTTTGGTGGCCATCTTAAGTTTAACGTGTACATCATGGTCAGTCATTTTAAGTGTTTAAGTCATTCTTATGGGTGGTTCGTTTTGGGGGCTTCATTTTGTAAGAATCTGAAAAAGAAAAAGAAAAAAGATACAAAAAAAACGAATTTAATTGGATGAATACAACTAATATTTATATCTTTACTAACATATGTATTATATTATATACATATATCTTTACTAACATTTATGCAAACATTGTTAAAAAATAACACAATTCGTCTGTTTAATTATACTTTTTTTTTCTTCTAATTTTTCTGATGGTCTTTTTTGTACTAAAATCAAAAAAATTAATATATGTTCCAAACGTTTTCGATTCTTCGACGAATAATCCTCAGGTGTCAAAAGCAAATGAACAAAAAAGCTGGAGAAAGAAGAGAATTTTTAAAAGACGACAGAGAAATGTGCAGAGAACGTTTTAGCATTGTTCCAGGAAAGTCGTTGACGATTTAAATTCAGCGACGCTGGAGTGGCGTCACAGAACAAAATCGCATTACGTTAAGCATTTTAAAATTTTATCACTGGTTTCATATGTGATGTTATTAATTTTAGGTTGTTGTGTTTTTATGTAGATAGCTTCCAGTATTTTTAATTTTTTTTAATTGGTTCTGAAATGTATTATTTTAGTCTTTATTAACTAGAATTTGTCTTAAATCAGAGGAAGGGCAGTTATGTTTTTGTAGATGTTGGTAAATTGAGCTAGAGTTTACAAAATGCATAGTGGGATAAGATAGCGGTTGTAAAACCAATGTAGCGATTAGCTTTATTATTATTATGGGAG
Source organism: Sepiola atlantica (assembly GCA_963556195.1). Lineage (NCBI taxonomy): Eukaryota > Metazoa > Mollusca > Cephalopoda > Sepiida > Sepiolidae > Sepiola > Sepiola atlantica. The sequence continues at coordinate 7,382,450 of OY744525.1, read as the reverse complement.
TTACATTGTCCCAAAGGGCATTTAAACTTATAAATAACATTGGTTCTTTTTAGTGGTTTTGGGGTTGGGGAGGAGTTGTTTTTTTACTACAAGATTTTGGGTTTTAAATTTCTTATAGTAAATAATGAGTCTAATTTTATTGTTATTTGAGAACATGTATCTATGTATAATATTTTTCATGGCTTTTTCTTCGAATCTGAAGTTTGGTTGCATTTGATTACAATAGTAACATATATATATATATATATATATATAAGACTAGCAGGATTGTAGCAGTCACCAATAGGGACTACTTTTGAAGGCGTAATCACTGCCCTTGTGAGCTGGCTTGTCCAATCAAATCACAGGGCGCAGTAATATCGTTAGTTCCCTAAGGGACTACTTATGTTCCGTTAGAGTTCGAGGAAGAAGATGAGAGCCCTCCCGGTACCAGCCTGGACACATCGCAGAGAGCACCAGCGAGGAATGAGGAAACGCTCTCTCTCCCGCCGCCGTCGTCGCCACTTGACGACTACTACCATTTTCACCTGAAGAAATCCACGGGCAGCCCTAAGAACTCTTATATTCTTCCTCTTCCTCAGACGGACACCGTCCCACTCTCTTCTATCTATACCAAACGGTATAGGTAACCTTGAGTTAATAAAACCCCTTTTTGTTATAGTTACAGAAATACTTTTCGTTGTTCCGTTTCTTTACGAGAAGATGAAAGGATAACCCCTTTCACCTCCTCATTATCACCTTACAGGATTACCCGGTGTTGCCCGGGGCAAAAGTATAACATATTTCTATTAAAACTTCTATCTCTCTACCCCTCTCTAGCTTTTTTCTTCCTCCCACCCCCACCCCCCTCTTTCTCCTCTGCCTAACCCATTCCACTCTAGCTGGACACACAGACAACTCTCCTTTATTTAGGTTCCTCGAGGAATGAGTCGGCATAAGGGAATTAACTCTTAGATAAAAAAAATTAGAGTTACTTGCCTTGAATAAATAAAATGACTGAAAAACCAAGCCCCCTAACGAAACCTTGGTCAGTTGACTCCCAAAGAACCCTAACCACAAAGAATGAACATATATATTTTTTTTACTTTAGATTTTATTCACCCGTAGGCAACGCCGATCAAGAATATACCAACTTTGTTTTGTCTTTGTTTTGTAGGTTTTGACTTTTAGCTGAACATACACATAGACAACTGCCCTTTTTATAATAGACTAGCAGGGCTACCTGACGTTGCTCAGGATCATAAAAACACAAAATTGAAAAAAAAATAGTGTGTATAACATCTTTATATTCAAACTTCTATTTCTCTCCTTCTCTCTATAGCCGTCCTTTATCTTTCTCCCGTTCTCTTTCCTGGTTGCTCCGTTTCACCGCCCCCCCCCCTTTCCATTACCGCCTTCTTTCTGTTGCCTTCCGCGAAAACTGTCTTTTCCACACCACTCCTCTTCCGTTGCCCAGGGCAAAAGTATGACATATTCCTATTAAAAATACCTGTCTGCGCCTTCTATATACGTACCTATCTCTGACCCGGTGCGAATACTAAATACGTGCCTATCTCTGCCCCGGTGCAAGTGCTAAATACGTACTTATCACAGCCCCGGGGTGCATGCTATATACATACCTATTGCTGCCTCGGTGCGCATGCTATGTACGTACCTATCGCTGGCCGGGTATGCATGCTATATACATACTTATTGCTGCTCTGGTGCGCATGTTAAATACGTACCTATCGTCGCCCCAGTGCGCATGCTATATACGTACCTATCGCCGCCCCGGTGCGCATACTATATACTTATCTCTGCAAGGGGGCACATACTATATATGAACCTATCTCCACCCCAGTGCACATGCATAAGAACTCATATTAATGCGCTCTGTCATATCAAAGAACCAAAATTGTGTTCGTTCATGTTATGTCACTATCCTAAAAAATAACTCATATTAACGCACCTCTGTCGTATCGAAGAACAAAAATCAAGATTATGTAGATAAATCTTTTCTAACATCAGAGATGTCTGTCTGTCTGTCTGTCTGTTCACTAAGAACTTTTAGGATATTAAACTTACAGACTTGGAATTTGGTAAATCACACGAACTGCATAGAATGAAAGAAAATGTTTACATCAGATTTGAAGGAAAATAAATTCCACTCATTTAATCGTTAATGAAATCTACAATTCCTTCTGCATTCAAATCAAATTTGGTACAAATGAACTTCTGTCTATGCCTGAAATCTTTAAGCGTGTGTATGTTAGGGTTAAGTTTTAATTGTGTGTATGTATGTTTGCATATTTGCTAACATTTTACGATATTAGACTTACAAACTTGGTGACTTACAATAAGTTGGATTTTTGTGAAACTTTTTATTCAATTATGATTTTACTACAAATGAAAATGTGAAAACAATTTCACTGTGAATAATTAACCAACAAAAACTTATAAAAATGACCGACAAAAACTTTTAGAAATGACCGACAAAAACTTTTAGAAATTACCGACAAAAACTTTTAGAAATTACCGACAAAAACTTTTAGAAATTACCGACAAAAACTTTTAGAAATAACCAACAAAAACTTTTTTAAATTACCAACAAAAATATATCAAAATATGAAGTTGAAGGAGGAGAATTAGTTTATGTGCAAGAAATGAAAGACGATGGAGATAGATGAGAACTCAGACGTGAAGAAAGTATATTTGGATGGCGAAGCTATTGAGGCTGTTCAGAAGTTTTGTTACCTTGGTAACACCATTAGGGCACAGAGTAGAAAAAATGATAATCAATTTACTTGAAGTGAAGATTAACAAATGACAACAAAAAAATAAAAAAATACAGCTAATAATTGTCACCAATCAATCAAATATTTAATTTTTGCCCAATCTGTATATTTTTTACTTACTGAAACTGTTTTTAAGTTCTTCTTTATTTCCAAATACTTTGCACTATACAGAACCATTCGATCGCATGAAACAGATATGTTATTTTTCAAAGCCTTGTAGATAGCGATAAAAAAATCAGAAAAAAAAAAAACACTTAAAAACAGTTTCAAAACAAAGCTATGCAGATTACATTTTGTTGCGTTTACTTATTTTCAAAAAGTGTCTAATTGATAGGAAACTGAAGAAATTTTGTTTAATATGGTAACAAATATTTTAGAGGGTGGATGATTGGTTTGAATTTTAGATTATTATCTGTGGGGTTAGATCAAAGACAGTGGCTATCAAAGTAAACACAGAGTATTCCTGAACTGAAGAGGACCATCGTGCATCAAATGAGGGAGGATACCGAGAGAGGAGTTTAACGTCAAAGTTATTGATGATTTTGCACATCGTATGCATTTGTGTTTATCCTTCAATGACAATAAAACTAAGACTGTTGGATATTCATGATTGAAACTTGGTAGACAAGTCAGTGATAGACTGAAGTTTATTTGTACCAAATATGATTGGATTGCAAAATGGGTGACATTTCTTCTTTTTTTTTTTAGAGGGAAGGGGCTGTATTATGAAATTAAAAAAATATCTTGCATGACTTCAGCTGCAGGACCCTCAGGTTTTGTTGCAGAACTGTTAAAGTCTGTGGGTGAAGCAGGACTTGAGATGATCACAAAAGAAGGGGTTGTTGTTGTGAAAGACTGAAATTTTAATACAATTGTTACAAATGTACTGTAGTTTATGGGGTCATAAATCGATGGTAACATTTAATGCTGCAAAGACAAAGCTCCTTTCCTTCAACAACTACAAGAAACCTCTTCAACCACTGATCGCCATGACAAATAACACCCTACCTGAGAGTCCTCGGCCTAACATTTACAGGTAGCATGAATTGAAACAAATACATTGAAGACATTGCCAAAGGATGCTGCAAAGAAGGTTGGCTCCCTCTACCGTGCTAGTAAACTTCTCACACCTGACATTATCCTGTATCTCTACAAAGCCACCATCCGCCCATGCATGGAGTATTGTTGCCACATCTGGGTTGGTGCACCATCCACTAGTCTCTCCCTCCTAGACAAGGTTAAAAAAGAGTCGTTAATCTAATAGGTCCCTCACTATCAACCAAACTCCAGCCCCAGTCCCATCGTCGCAATGTTGCATCCTTGTGCTTGTTTTACAAGTACTTCTATGGAATGTGCTCCGATGAACTTGCTGTTCTGGTGCCCCCTCGATGTAAATACACTCAACTAACCCGACAATCAGCTAGATCCCATCCATTCACTGTGGAGGTTCCCAAATGCCAGAGCGCCTTCTACTCCAATAGCTTCTTTCCTTGTGCTGCCGGCCTTTGGAACTCCCTCCTGCTTCCTGTTTCCCCGACAGTACCAACATGCAAAAATTTTAAACTTATGTGAACAGGCATCTCGCTGCACAACTCCCAATTTAGGATGACCCCTAAAACTTTCACCCTAATTCCTAGTAGCCCCTTACATCTAAAGTGGCACATTGCCTTTTTGGGGGTGAGCTATGTTTAAAAACAAAATCAAAACGGTTTTAGGAAAAATAGATCAACATCAGCGCAAATCAGTTTGGGTTAGGGCGTATGAAGGGCGTATGAGAAAGAAATCTGAAGGTAGTCTGGTTGTTCATGGATTTCTCGACGGCTATCGCTTTGATACACAGAGGGGAGATGAAGAAAATTCTTTTGGCATATGGTATTCCAGATGAGACTGTTGATGCAATAATGATCTTGTACAGCAGAACTCAGTCTATGGTGCAATCGCCTGATGGAGACACCAAATATTTTTATGGTGCAATCGCCTGATGGAGACACCAAATATTTTTATGGTGCAATCGCCTGATGGAGACACCAAATATTTTTATGGTGCAATCGCCTGATGGAGACACCAAATATTTTTATGGTGCAATCGCCTGATGGAGACACCAAATATTTTTATGGTGCAATCGCCTGATGGAGACACCAAATATTTTTATGGTGCAATCGCCTGATGGAGACACCAAATATTTTTATGGTGCAATCGCCTGATGGAGACACCAAATATTTTTATGGTGCAATCGCCTGATGGAGACACCAAATATTTTTATGGTGCAATCGCCTGATGGAGACACCAAATATTTTTATGGTGCAATCGCCTGATGGAGACACCAAATATTTTTATGGTGCAATCGCCTGATGGAGACACCAAATATTTTTATGGTGCAATCGCCTGATGGAGACACCAAATATTTTTATGGTGCAATCGCCTGATGGAGACACCAAATATTTTTATGGTGCAATCGCCTGATGGAGACACCAAATATTTTTATGGTGCAATCGCCTGATGGAGACACCAAATATTTTTATGGTGCAATCGCCTGATGGAGACACCAAATATTTTTATGGTGCAATCGCCTGATGGAGACACCAAATATTTTTATGGTGCAATCGCCTGATGGAGACACCAAATATTTTTATGGTGCAATCGCCTGATGGAGACACCAAATATTTTTATGGTGCAATCGCCTGATGGAGACACCAAATATTTTTATGGTGCAATCGCCTGATGGAGACACCAAATATTTTTATGGTGCAATCGCCTGATGGAGACACCAAATATTTTTATGGTGCAATCGCCTGATGGAGACACCAAATATTTTTATGGTGCAATCGCCTGATGGAGACACCAAATATTTTTATGGTGCAATCGCCTGATGGAGACACCAAATATTTTTATGGTGCAATCGCCTGATGGAGACACCAAATATTTTTATGGTGCAATCGCCTGATGGAGACACCAAATATTTTTATGGTGCAATCGCCTGATGGAGACACCAAATATTTTTATGGTGCAATCGCCTGATGGAGACACCAAATATTTTTATGGTGCAATCGCCTGATGGAGACACCAAATATTTTTATGGTGCAATCGCCTGATGGAGACACCAAATATTTTTATGGTGCAATCGCCTGATGGAGACACCAAATATTTTTATGGTGCAATCGCCTGATGGAGACACCAAATATTTTTATGGTGCAATCGCCTGATGGAGACACCAAATATTTTTATGGTGCAATCGCCTGATGGAGACACCAAATATTTTTATGCTACTTTGGGTGTTCTTCAGGGTGATACTTTAGATCCCTATCTATTTATAATTTGCCTTGACTACATTCTCCATATGTCAGTTGACAAGTTAAAAGAAAATGGCTTGACATTGGTACCTGCAAGAAGCAGACGGTATCTTGCAAAGAAAATCACAGACGCAGACATTGCCGATGACATTGCAATTTTTGCTGACACAACTAGACAGGCAGACGCCCTACTGCATTGTCTTGACAAAACGGCAAATTGCATTGGCCGTTTTGTCAACACAAGTAAAACAGAGCACATTCTCATGAACCAACATGGAAACATCTCTTATATCTTATATCTGGGTCTTGTCTAAAAAATGTCGACGAGTTTACCTATCTTCGTAGTAAAGTTGTCAAGAAAAATTGCGCAGATTGTGAACAGTAGGTGCTAATCAGCAAAGCCTGGGCAGGAATGGACAAGATGAAAGCGATCTGGAAGTCAAGTCTTCCTACCAAAATGAAACGTGACTTCTTTGAAGCCATTGTTGCATCGGTACTTGTATATGGAAGTAGCACTTTGACTTTCACCAAAAGATTGGAGAAGAAAATTGATGGCGTATACACCAAAATGCTAAGAGCTGCTCTTAACATCTCCTGGAGACAGTACCTCACTAGGGAGCAACTGTACGGACGGTTCCCTCAGATTTCAGCCCTGATCAGAGAGAGAAGAACCAGATTTGCTGGAGGGTTAAGGATCAAATCATCAGCGATGTTTTTTGTTTGTGGATGCCAAAAAAGGGTTGTGGCTCAGTGGGTAAACTGCACAGAACCTACATCAAACAACTAAGAGAAAACTCACAATTCACCTATGAAGACCAACCAGGTGTGATGGACGATAGAGAGAGATGGTGTTAGAGAGTCAGGAGGATCCGTGATACCACCACGACTAGATGATGATTATGATGATGATGATGTACCTCAATAAATAGTACGAACAGCTAAAGGGGTAACCCCTAATCATTGTGAGGTGGCCCTCAAAAAGGAGTGGGGCTTTTTTTAGCATTTTGCCGAGTTACAAGCGAATTCCCCTCAACGAATATAATGGCTACGTAACACATAACCATAAGAAGCAACATCACGCACAAGCATTTGATGTACATTACAGATCTTCACATCATGAAAAGAAATTATGGGTTGCTAAGATTCCAAAAAGAAAAGCACTAATGATTGTTTTGGACTTTTTGAGTTTCCACATCCTCATCATCCGATTTGATTTAATGTCCGTTTTACATGTTGGCGTGTGTTGGACGGTTTTTAGAAATTGACTTCCAAACTAACTCAGATCTTTATTTATCCCTCATTCGGAAAAATAAAAAAAAGTATATTGGATGCTTCGATGTTTCGTTTGTTTATTAAAAAGTTGTAAATAGTGCACGTGTTCGTGGTCAGGTCAACCGGATGACACCGGTGAAGACAGAAAAGCGTCCCTTTCATTTTGCCATTATTTTGGGGTCCTTATTCCCTGTAGGGTCTCCTCTTTCTGATCACTTATACATGGCATTTGACGAGTTGCCAACAAATCCCCTCAACGAGATCATGTCAACATGACACATAAAGGCCGTTTTACATGTTGGCATGTTTGGAATGACTTTAATTAACTTCCAAACTAACCTATCTCTGACCAAGTATTTAATTATCCCTCTTTCTCCCAAATTCAGCCTTATCACTTCCTCCCATGCCGTGAACTGACCCTGCTACCTCAACTCTTCTACATCTACTAACGCAAGAAATCTCATCCAATCTTTCGATGTGACCGAAGCAACAAAATCTCCCGTTCTGCTCATTCTTCCCTATATTCTTCAGATTTAATCTTCCTCTGAGGTCCTCAGATCTAAGCCTGTCTTTAAGACTTGCATTACACATCCATCACAAAATTCTCATATCATTTCTCTCCATGCAACACATGTCCTCAACCCTCACTGGCCAAGTTTCACTTCCATATGTCATCACATCTTCCCTTGGTCGACAGCAGTAACGCTCTGCTGGTTAGTAATGGCAGTAGTTCCCTTAACTTACTCCATCCACTCCTAATTCTTACAATCACACAAGCACCTGCTCCACCCTGTGCTCCAATGGTATCACCAAGGTAACAAAACTTCTGAACAACCTCAATAGCCTCGCCATCCGAATAAATTTTCTCCACATCTGAGTTTTCATCCATCTCCATTGTCTTCCACTTCTTGCACTCAAACGGGTTAGCGTCACTTATTCGGTTCTTTATGTCGATGCTATAGATATGTTTTGTATACATTTGCTTTGTAAATGAATTTGGTTTGTTGGTATATATTTTGTAATTTTTTGTAAACAATATTTAATGCTCTTTAACCCACAGATGAGCCCTGACAGGTACTACCACTGCTCCGAGTGAGGGTAGAAACAAAATGGCTGAATTGCTATGCAGACGTAGAGAATACTAACATTGTCGGAGTGCTTCGATTTGTCTGTTTAATAAACAAGACTTGCATAAATTTCCGCCCAAATTATTCTCTGTATTCAGAAAATACAGATGTGAGAATATCTATATTCTACGAGCGATAACCCGTATCCAACACCATTCTTTAAAATGAAACCGGCGTTCCCGTGGCTCTCGATCAACAAGCAAAGAAACTGGAGCCAACGGGGAGAGCACTGACGAAACCTGGGTTACAACAAAGATGCACGGGTGTATGATGTTATACACCCGCGATGGTAAGCAGTATTTAACAGCACTACTCCCAGGTCCACTCTCACCCGGAGGAGTGATAGTACCGTTGCGGGTGTAAAACATGATACATGCATCTTCGGTTGTAACCCAGGTTTTGCCAATGCTTGCGCTGTTAGATCCTGTTCGATCGAGAACCATGGAGACGTCGGTTTCGTTTTAAAGAGTTTTATTTTAAACAGAAGAAAGACATGTTTACGAGAGAGAATGAATGAATTGGAGGGAGAGATACAATTAAGAGATACAGACAGGTCGACTTTTGGGTACATGTGTCCACCATCTCCGCTCCGTAGCCGGGACCGCCACATTTCTCTGTTCCTTCAGGTCGGTATAGGCAGGCGAAGTTACAGAACCGTTCTCCAACGGTAGTGACATGATTTCTTGGAAAATTGTCTTTGATACAACAGAGATGCGTGCAAAAACTACTTGACTTTTGCATTTAAAGTTTTTATTTTAAGCCAGAAATTACTTTCTATACGACAGAAGAGTGTCCAGTCTAATAGGTTCTGCACTGTCAACCAAGTTTCAACCCCTAACCCAATCTCCAACCAATTTCAGTGGAAACGTTGGGTGTGCTTTGCCCCGAGACTGTTAAATTTTTTCAGGATATTGGACGGAGGATTTCAACATCTAGACACGAGCCCCGTGAGTCAGCCTGGTTGTTCCAACGCATCTCCCTGGCTATCGTTCGTGGCAACGCTATGTCAGTAACGGCGGCGTCATTTCCGTTCTAATCATCATCTGTTGACTCTCTCTTTCTTTGACAATTGTTTCAAGCCTTATTGTTTGTTTTCTATTTATGGAATAATTGTACGTGAGTAAACAAACTCCAACCCCTAACCCAAACTCCAACCCCTAACCCAAACTCCAACCCCTAACCCAAACTCCAACCCCTAACCCAAACTCCAACCCCTAACCCGTAATCCTAACCCCAACTCCTGTCTCATCGCCGCAATGTTACATCTCTATGCTTGTTCAGTACTGGTGCACCCTCAACGTAAATACCCATGACTAACCCAACAAGCAGCAAAATCCCACCCCTTCACTGTAGAGGTCCCTAGATGGTGAAAAGCTTTCTATTCCAATAGTTTCTTCCCTTGAACTGCTTGCCTTTGGAATTCCCTCCCTGTTTCCCTGACTTTACTAACGTGCAGAAATTTAAATGTAATGCGAACAAACATCTCGCTGCTCAACTCCCTACTTAGGATGTCCCGTAGGTATGGTCCCTAATTCACACTAGCCGCTTACATCTCACTGGCAATCTGCCTTGTTTGAGGTGAATAAAAGTTTTTAAAAATAAGGTTTCAAGGAGAATGTGTCACAAGAGTAAACAAGTCAGCCATTTTTTTAATTTGTTAAAAATAGTTTTAAATGGCTGACTTGTATTTACTATCAGGATACTACGAAATGTGAAAGTCATTTTATGCCAAATAGAAAGTTAGTTTTGCGGTTTGAATTCAAGTTTAAATGAAAAAAATAAAGTCAAGTATTATGGTTGTTTTATTTTTGCGTGCATAATGCAAAAGAAGATATTTTTGCATGCACCTCTGTCGTATCAAAGAACCAGACGAAGAAAAAAACCAATCAGTGAGTTAGTTGTAATTATGTAAAAGACTTTTTGAATGACTATTCTCATCTTGGTTGCTAAATTCACAACATTTCGACCGATGTCATCTCCGACCTTCTGCAGGTGCATCTTTTCTTCTTCTTCTTCATCCGATTTATTTTGGAACACGCCTTTGATTAGTCCTCTATAAGAGGGGGGGGGGGGCTGTCTGTCAGTCTTCATCGAAGTCTTCCACTCCAGGCTCGGCGGTCGTGAGGATCTAAGTTTGTAATCCCCAGGGATGCACGGTCATGTTTACACAGCTCATCCAAAGAAAGCCTTGGTATTACAGCCTGCCGACTTGATGCGATGGACATGTTTCTGACCCGGGAGATCCAGCTGGAGCTTCGCTCAACATGGCCAAGATATCTCATCCTGCCCTGCTTAAGGTCATCAGTTATTTCCCATATACCAAGCCTACAAAGAAGAGTCTCGAAGAGAGTGTCGTCTTCTGGCCTGACAATTTTTCAAATTTGGGAACTTATATGGAAATTTGAACGTTACCATTTTTTTTTTTATTTCAGGGGAGGAGGAGAGGGGGGGGGGTATGGTTCCGATTCCGTCATTGGTAGAAAAGTTAATTTTACGTTATTCTTAGATATTATCGCCCGTAGTAAGGATTGAACGTTAAACCTCCAGAAGATTCTCCTTTAAAAGCAAGGTTAGGTTGGGGTTGGGTTAGCCAACGCTGTCAATCATTATGTGGCAAGGTGGCCGCGGATTCAAAGGACGAGAGTTGAAAGAATAAGAACGAGTACTAAAAGACATTAAGTGTATTTTTTTGTTAAAATCCCAGAAAAGAAAAAAAAACAAAAGATATGACAGCTTTCTACTGCGGATATCCTAACGGTTATCTCTGAACGTATATATCATACACTTCCCTGATAGACGGAAAATTGCCTCTGTGTTACCAGTATTCAAGAATTCTGGTGAAAGAACTGACCCGCTCAATTATCACCCCATCAGGCTCCTCCCTCTCTTCCCTAAAATCTTTGAGTCATTAATCAATCAAGCGCTAGTCCACCACCTTGTAAACACTAAACTTCTTTCTGACGAACAGTACGGATTTAGGTAATCCCGTTCTACTGCGGATCTACTAATGATCATCTCTGAATGCATATCCATACACTACATAAGTCAAGTGGAGCTAGGGCGGTAGCGCTTGATATATCTAAAGCCGCCTTTGACAAGGTCTGGCATGAAGGTCTTCTCATAAAAATTAATTTGTAGTACGTCATTACTGGACAAATATTCAATATAATCAGGTTATTTTCGATGGTCGTACATCCAAACAACATGACATTAATGTGCGTGTTTCCCAGCAGGTCGATCCTTGGATTTTATAATTCCAAGTCCCGGGAGGCAAGAAGAAAAGAACACTTCAAAACGCATGTACAAGCTTTCCTCAACTCACACACATTTACCTACGCACTGACAAAAAGTCAGGCGAACAGAAACAAATTGTGACCCACTTACACGCACTAACAAATATAGACATACACATTTTTGGCCCTCGTGTCTGCTTATTTACAGAACATTTTATACCAAAGAACACGAGTTGTATAAACTTTAACAATGAACATTTCTTCACTAAAACTGACTTTTATATTCATGTAAAATGGTAGTTCTATAAATGCTTTGTCGATTAATCATGTTTTCCTTCATTTTTCATTTATAAAACTCTATTTGTGTTAAGTTAGCACTTGCTAGCTGGTGACCCTAATATTTCCATTTATATTTAATATGCACACACGACCGTGCATATCCTCATATTCATACTTTGCCATAAGGTTCCCGAGTCCGACATAAAGATGCACAAAGTTAGAGGTTACATCGACAGAAACATAAATTTAACAAGATGAGAATAGCAGTCCGTATAATCCAAATTATTAATCCTTATCTGAAAAATTTGGAAACAGAATATATATATATATATATATATATATATATATATAATATTTATAAATAAATATTAACTTATTTATACCTACAGACGTTAGCGTTTCAAGCTTATTGCTCTCATCAGTGCAGGAAAGTAACAATTTCAAACGGTCGGGAGGCGCGAACCCGGTTCACAATCAGCCTAGAATCTGCAAGTAGTCACCATATCCACTCGGCCACCGGAAACTGTCACGTAATTAAGATCTATATGTACCTGGAAGCGGGCATAGATAGAAGAATAGTTGAGAATGTTCGAAGAACGCATTCAGACTTTGCATTAGAGCTTTTTGGCAGTCGATTTTTAACATCCCGAGAGTGCTCAACTTTAATTTCTTAAAGGGGCTTAGTATAATATATATATATATATATATATATATATATATATATATATATATATATATATTCTGTTTCCAAATGTAGTTTGTATGTATGGGTATGTAAATGCAGATATATGCGTTGATATGTATATGTGATTATTTTTTTATGTGTGTGCGTGTATATATGGTGAAATACTGATACATCAACATGTATGTAGGAAAGTTATGGCTTTATGTGTTGAATCCAGCTAGAAACTGAGATCCACAGAGTTGATCAAAAATTATTTCAAGATAAAAGTAAGGAAAAAAAGATACGAAATGGTCATGGACGCGAGTCAGGCCAAACAATCATAAATCAAAAAAATAGAGAAATAGAAATGAATTGAAAATGTGAACTAGTAAAAAACGAAATTTGATACTAAGCTTGACCGTTGAATTATAAACACACCCCAAGCAAGAAAATATACTAAACGAAAGAAAGATTTCAAATCTCATCGTCTTGGTCTGAAGAGGTTGACTCTCAGTGAAGAGTACAACCGAAACATGTATGCACATATAAAACCAATAAGGTTTGTATAAATTAAAAATTATACTAAAGAACTTGTTATTAAGCGCTTTTTATAAACACTGGAGTTTCAACAGATTTAAATCTACAGAAACTAATACATGTACTATATATTTATATATATATATATATACACATACATACATATATATATATACATACATGTACTATATATTTATATATATATACGTACATGTACTATATATTTATATATATATATACATACATGTACTATATATTTATATATATATATACATACATGTACTATTAATATATATATATGTATACATGTACTATATATTTATATATATATATATATACATACATGTACTATATATTTATATATATATATACATACATGTACTATTAATATATATATATATGTATACATGTACTATATATTTATATATATATATATACATACATGTACTATTAATATATATATATATATACATACATGTACTATTTATATATATATATATGTATACATGTACTATATATTTATATATATATATACATACATGTACTATATATTTATATATATACATACATGTACTATATATTTATATATATATATATATACATACATGTACTATTAATATATATATATATACATACATGTACTATTTATATATATATATATATATATATATGTATACATACATGTACTATTTATATATATATATATATGTATACATACATGTACTATTTATATATATATATATATATATATGTATACATACATGTACTATTTATATATATATATATATGTATACATACATGTACTATTTATATATATATATATATGTATACATACATGTACTATTTATATATATATATATATGTATACATACATGTACTATTTATATATATATATATATATATATATATATAGATATATGTATACATGTACTATTTATATATATATATACATACATGTACTATTTATATATATATATATATATATATATATACATACATGTACTATTTATATCTATATATATATATATACATATATATACATACATGTAGTATTTATATATATATATATATACATATATATACATACATGTAGTATTTATATATATATATATACATATATATATATACATACATGTACTATTTATTTATATATATATACATATATATATATATACATACATGTACTATTTATATATATATATATATATACATATATATATATACATACATGTACTATTTATATATATATATATACATATATATATATACATACATGTACTATTTATATATATATATATACATATATATATATATACATACATGTACTATTTATATATATATATACATATATATATATACATACATGTACTATTTATATATATATATACATATATATATATATAGATACATGTACTATTTATATATATATATACATATATATATATATAGATACATGTACTATTTATATATATATATACATATATATATATATATAGATACATGTACTATTTATATATATATATACATATATATATATATAGATACATGTACTATTTATATATATATATACATATATATATATATAGATACATGTACTATTTATATATATAGATACATATATATATATATAGATACATGTACTATTTATATATATAGATACATATATATATATATAGATACATGTACTATTTATATATATATATATATATATATAGATACATGTACTATTTATATATATATATACATATATATATATATATAGATACATGTACTATTTATATATATATATATATATATATATATATATACATATATATATATATACATACATGTACTATTTATATATATATATATATATATACATACATGTACTATTTATATATATATATATACATACATGTACTATTTATATATATGTATACATACATGTACTATTTATATATATATATATACATACATGTACTATTTATATATATATATGTATACATACATGTACTATTTATATATATATATGTATACATACATGTACTATTTATATATATATATATATACATACATGCACTATATATATATGTATACATACAAGTACTATATATTTATATATATATATACATACATGTACTATATATTTATATATATATATACATACATGTACTATATATTTATATATATATATATACATGTACTATATATTTATATATATATACATACATGTACTATATATTTATATATATATATATACATGTACTATATATTTATATATATATACATACATGTACTATATATTTATATATATTTATATATATATATATACATACATGTACTATATATTTATATATATATATATACATACATGTACTATATATTTATATATATATATATACATACATGTACTATATATATATATATATATATATACATACATGTACTATATATATATATATATATATATACATACATGTACTATATATATATATATATATACATACATGTACTATATATTTATATATATATATATATACATACATGTACTATATATTTATATATATATACATACATGTACTATATATTTATATATATATATACATACATGTACTATATATTTATATATATATACATACATGTACTATATATTTATATATATATACATACATGTACTATATATTTATATATATATATACATGTACTATATATTTATATATATATACATACATGTACTATATATTTATATATATATACATACATGTACTATATATTTATATATATATATACATACATGTACTATATATATATATATATATACATACATGTACTATATATATATATATATATATACATACATGTACTATATATATATATATATATATACATACATGTACTATATATATATATATATATATATATACATACATGTACTATATATATATATATATATATATATACATACATGTACTATATATATATATATATATATATATACATACATGTACTATATATATATATATATATATATATACATACATGTACTATATATATATATATATATATACATACATGTACTATATATATATATATATATATATATATACATACATGTACTATATATATATATATATATATATATATATATATATATATATATATATATATATATATATATACATACATGTACTATATATTTATATATATATATATATGTATACATACATGTACTATATATTTATATATATATATATATGTATACATACATGTACTATATATTTATATATATATATATATGTATACATACATGTACTATATATTTATATATATATATATATGTATACATACATGTACTATATATTTATATATATATATATATGTATACATACATGTACTATATATTTATATATATATATATGTATACATACATGTACTATATATTTATATATATATATATATGTATACATACATGTACTATATATTTATATATATATATATATGTATACATACATGTACTATATATTTATATATATATATATATGTATACATACATGTACTATATATTTATATATATATATATATGTATACATACATGTACTATTTATATATATATATATATGTATACATACATGTACTATATATTTATATATATATATATATGTATACATACATGTACTATATATTTATATATATATATATATATATACATACATGTACTATATATTTATATATATATATATATATATATATATATACATACATGTACTATATATTTATATATATATGTATACATACATGTACTATATATTTATATATATATGTATACATACATGTACTATATATTTATATATATATATATATATATATATATATATATACATACATGTACTATATATTTATATATATATGTATACATACATGTACTATATATTTATATATATATATATATATATACATACATGTACTATATATTTATATATATATGTATACATACATGTACTATATATTTATAGATATATATATATATATACATACATGTACTATATATTTATATATATATGTATACATACATGTACTATATATTTATAGATATATATACATACATGTACTATATATTTATATATATATGTATACATACATGTACTATATATTTATATATATATATATATATATATATATATGTATACATACATGTACAATATATATATATACATACATGTACTATATATTTATATATATATATATGTATACATACATGTACTATATATTTATATATATATATATATATGTATACATACATGTACTATATATTTATATATATATATATATGTATACATACATGTACTATATATTTATATATATATATATATATACATACATGTACTATATATTTATATATATATATACATACATGTACTATATATTTATATATATATATATATGTATACATACATGTACTATATATTTATATATATATGTATACATACATGTACTATATATTTATATATATATATATATATGTATACATACATGTACTATATATTTATATATATATATATATATGTATACATACATGTACTATATATTTATATATATATATATATATGTATACATACATGTACTATATATTTATATATATATATGTATACATACATGTACTATATATTTATATATATATATGTATACATACATGTACTATATATTTATATATATATATGTATACATACATTTACTATATATTTATATATATATATGTATGTATACATACATGCACTATATATTTATATATATATATATATATATATGTGTGTATACATACATGTACTATATATTTATATATATATATATATATATGTGTGTATACATACATGTACTATATATTTATATATATATATATGTATACATGTACTATATATGTATACATGTACTCATACATGTACTATATATTTATATATATATGTATACATGTACTATATATATGTATACATGTACTATATATATTTATATATATATACGTGTATACATACATGTATACATACATGTACTATATATATATACATACATGTACTGTATATATACGTGTATACATACATGTACAATATATATTTATATACATGTATACATACATGTACTATAGATATATATCTATATACATGTATACATACATGTACTATAGATATATATCTATATACATGTATACATACATGTACTATAGATATATATCTATATACATGTATACATACATGTACTATATATATATATCTATATACATGTATACACACATGTACTATATATATATCTATATACATGTATACACACATGTACTATATATATATCTATATACATGTATACACACATGTACTATATATATATATCTATATACATGTATACACACATGTACTATATATATATCTATATACATGTATACACACATGTACTATATATATATCTATATACATGTATACACACATGTACTATATATATATCTATATACATGTATACACACATGTACTATATATATATCTATATACATGTATACATACATGTACTATATATATATCTATATACATGTATACATACATGTACTATATATATATCTATATACATGTATACATACATGTACTATATATATATCTATATACATGTATATATACATGTATACACACATGTACTATATAATATATATATGTGTGTGTGTGTGTGTGTGTGTGTGTGTGTGTGTGTGTGTGTGTGTGTGAATGTATTTACCAATAGCGTAGTCATTACGGGATGAGCTGTTAACCTTTCCCCGTTCTCAATGAAAATAGTAGCAGGAAATATCCCCCACCCTCACTCTATCCTCCTCCTCCACCTCTTCATCTGCTTTGAATGGCAATTTTTGAAAACACTCGTTTCTCTTGCAATAAAATACCACATTTTTGGTTTTTTAAACCGAACAAATTTAAAATTTTATAAATTCTAAAATTCAACGTTTTTTTTTCCTTTTACATAAATATATATTTTTTTTAAAAATTAGAATAAAATATTTTTTGTCATAATTTGAGAATCTAAATCTACCCGAAATTTGTGCCCGTCTTTCCATTCGACGTGTGCTAGCAAATTTTAATAAAATTGAATAAATTACTTCTTTTTAAAGTCATTAAAATAATGTTTATGTTGAACTTTTCAGCTCTAAGTTGAACGCCATTGAAACACCATTATCTTCTTAACCAAATTTAGCCTAGTTATATAACAATTTGGTTCTGTTAATGGCCAAACAATATTGTAATAATATAACCTAATTATTACAATATTGCTTGGTTAATCAAACCGAATTGTTATAAAACTAGAACTAATTTGGTTAAGATCATGGTGTTTCAATGGCAGCCATCTTAAAAGCTGAAAAGTTCAATAGAACAAAGATTTTTTTTTTAACTAAATGCTGTTTATCGCACAAAAAACTGAGAAAATTAAAAATTAAATAAAGTTATTACCTTAAATTAATTTAAATTTTAATTAAATTAAAATTTACTAAAGTGTTAATTTTCATTTTATTTTTTGTTGAAAAACAAACGAAATATTTTAATTTTTATTTTCTTCGTCAATCAAGATTTGTCCTTTTCGGCTCGGAGTACAGTGTAGTATCTGTTTGTCTTACTGTTCTGATACTAGACTACCTTTTTTGTTACTGTCCTCGGTCAGTGAAGAAATCCTTCTCGACTGAGGCAATTAACATTTTTGTTTCAATCAAGAGTGCCCCTTTTCGGGGAGCTGGATTTAAAAACCAACCAAACCAAAGTTGTGCCTAACTCTGCCCTCGTGGGGAGACAAGTAAATAGGAACTCATTTTTTTTAGTTGGTTTCAATCTAAATCTTTTGATCTATGAGACAATATCTCGCGTGTGTGTGTGTGTGTGTGTGTGTGTTGAATTAAATATTTTTATTATTAATCGAATATTTATTGAAATCAAAAATAAAATAAGGGAAATCTAAAATTAATTTATAAAAAGCAATTGTCAAAAGTATATTCTTTATTTTTTGTATTATTGTAGATTAACACCTTCAGCTATCCCCCCCCCCCACCCCCAATAAGATTCAACTTTTTGGGGTTCTTATCCAGATTAGGACCCTAGCTAAAATCGACTTGGCGTCGGTAATGGTTAGGTTGGGTTCTAATCTGGATAAGTACCCATTTTTAAAACAATTACATGTGAACACCTTGAAAAACTTGGCGGAAAGAGAAAAAACATTGACTTAGAATTTAGAATGGGGGATCAGTTTTGCATATAAATTTAAGGTAAAATGATCCCCATTTCCGGGCCATCATTTTTTTCTTCGAAGACTTCCTTCCGGAAATGCATCTGCACCCGGGTCGCCGTCAGGTAAATAGGGATACTATATTTTTTTTTTTCTTCTTGAAAATGAGAAGAGCCCACGGATCGAGCACATTTTTTCATTTATAAATCCACTTTATTTTTAGGCGTTTTTTTTTAATTATTATTTATTTCTCATTTCAAGTCTGAGACCTTAGGAAATTCAGCGTGCAACTAAGCAAGAATTACTTCTGATAAAAACTGAACAAGGCGCAGAAAACATTAATTTTTTTGTTTAAACTCCGGCAAACGAAGAAAATAAAGCGCGGAGTTTGATCGATTATTGTCCAACTTGTCTCCAGAACGACTTTACGGCAAAGCCAATGTCACGTGACCCAAAAAGCTAAATACACCCCCCCCCCTCATCTCTCTTAAACTGTTTTTCTTTCTCATGTATTTAATCCAGTTAAAAAATTACAAATATTTTTTTCTTCTTTTTCTAACATTCTAAATCCAATGAGAAAATATTTAAATGAGACCAAAACTTTTCTAACAATCATTATTTTCACTCGAAAGTCTTAAGATTAAATAATAATAAAGGATGGACGGTGTTCAAGGAAAACGAAATGGTTCTACCACTGAGGGTTTCGAATCTAACAGAAATCAGTAAAACTTTATTTTATTATTATAATAACATTTTGGTGTCTATTTACCAAAATAAATACAATATATTTCTTAAATTGTCACCTGAGATTCCCATTTTAACTTTAATTTGAAAGGCGGAGAATCTTTTTTAGAAAAAGTTAAAAAGATTTAATTTAATGAAATTTAAATAAATTTTTGTGGTAAAATTAAAAAAACAAAAAGGATTTTTTAATTTTAAATTTCAAGGAGTGCTTAAATATTTTTTGGGGGGGGAGTAATTTACCAAATTAATAGTATTAATATATTGGTATTAATTTAATACCAATATATTTCTGAAATTGACACCTGAGATTTTTATAACTTTAGTTAAAAAAAAAAGGTTCTTTTAGAAAAAATTTAAGTGTTAAAAAAAAAATTACAATAAAACAAATCCTATTTTTTTTTTGTTGTTAAAATAACAAAAAAATATAGGCCTAACTAGCAATTTTTTTAAATTTTATGCGCTTAAAAATAATTTTTCAAATTAAGTTTTTTTTAAATATTTTTTTTAATGGAATTTATTTACTCTACATAACAAACTAATACAATATACATACAATAATAATAAATAATAATAATAATGATAAACAGACATTAAACCCTCCCCCCCCCCCGCCCCGACATTTGATAAAAGGTAAACTTGCAGACACAAATTTAAATTTCTCACTAAAATAATTTTTTTTAAAGATTTTTACCTAATTAAGATTTCTATTTTAGAAATTTAAAATATACATTAATTTTAAATTTCATATTGTTACATTAATATTTTAATAAAATTGCGAGTACCAAATTGTGTGAACACTTCTCGTGTCTGTGTGTTTCTCGCCTCTACGTGACTTACAATTAAAAAAAAAAATTTTTTTACTTGTAATCTATAATTTATTGAAATTTTAAAAAAATTGCAATATCGTTAAGTTCTAAAGCGGACTATTTAAAAATCCGACTTAAAATTAATTTTATTACGAAATTAAATCCACCAGAATGCATTTCGGTTTCTTCATAAATAGGTCCGCTACTTTGATCTTGTGTTAATAGTTGAAAAAAAAAAGAAAAGAATGAATTACTTCATGGTCTTTCGAAAATTTAAAGGAATTTGGAAGCCTTTAAACTATCGAATGGAAAGTCATTAAAAACTGGCATCAAAATATTCTTAGCGAACCTTCATTTAATTAAAAGATTTTCAAGTTTGGGAAGCTTTTTTTTTCTTTTTTACATCCAATAATATTATGAATAGAAAAAAATATTAAAACGACCATTAGTTATAGTTTTATAACAATTTGATTCAAGTAATAATTTAATTAATAAACGTTGCAGTAATGATTGCATCGAAAAAAAATTAAAAATAAAAATAAAAATTTTTAATAAATAAATAAATAAGTTGGTATCCTCCCCAAACAAAAATAAATACACGACAGTTAGAAAAAAATATGAAAGTAAAAAGACTCCCGGGCAACATCGAGTCGGTGGAGTTAATAAAACTATAAAATTCAAACGAATTTAAATTTTTTAAATTTCAGTAATTAATTCATGAAACAGACATAACTAATCAATTCCATTTCACCCAACACACAAATAATATATATATATATATATATATATATATATATATATAAGAAAGTGTCTATACGAATTTATATACAGAAGAACATGATATATATTCTTTCTTTAAAAAACTGCGTGTTATTGACGTATATTTTGCATTTTCTTTTTAAAATTAAGGCGATATGAATCAAATCAAAAACCAAAAAACTTGTATTGAAATAAATGTGAAAACCTTGTTTTTGTCCTCATTTTCCATCGAAACTGGTGACCCCCTCTCTCCTTTCGTTCGGGTTTTTTCTTTTTTTTTTTAAATAAAAAAAAAAACAGGACAAGAAGATGTTTTTTCCTCCCAACCGAAGTGATTGAGGGAAGCCGAGAAAATAATCGTAAAAAATAAAAAGGGGGAGATAAGGAGAAAAAGAACAAGTCAGACACACAGACAGACCGAACAAGTGAAGGTTTTATTTGACGGATTTTTTTACTAGACACTTTTTAGGGAGTCGTTCGAAAAGCCATGGAAATGTAAACAAAGGGCAGACAACTCCGACGACGACGAGCTAGAAATTAGGAAAACCATTTGGCCAGTTTTTTTAAAGATTTTGCGCCATCTTTACAAACCGTCTTTTCGCATTTTATATTTTTTAATAATAAAATTAATATATATCTAAAAAAAAAAAAATAATCTAAATAAAATCATTTTTTATTTAAGCTGTTTCTATATTCAATTTTTAATTTTTCTAAATTACAGCATTTTGGGGCATTTATAACGACAATTAACAAAACGAAAAAAGAGTCAAAAAAACAAATAGGCAACAAATAAATGTTACCAAAGGCAAGCTAAGTTATTCTTTTACTAACCTTGATAAATTTATTTGTGTTTTAACTTATTTTAAAGAGTTTTTTTTTAATTTTTTATTAAAAAAAAACCTGTTGTCCACCTGTTCAGTTCAAACGAAATAAATGGTTGTTCATGAGGCCAGCACCGGGGATCCTTTCTAATCGGTGAAAAATCGAAAAATAAACAAAATAGTGTAAGAAACACATCAAATAAATGTCAACAATTGTGGGAAAATGTAATGCTCTACCAGTATTTTGCTTAATTTTCGTTTTTTGAAGCGATTATCGAAACTCTCATTTCAGCCGTTTTGTTTTTTTTTTTCGTTATAAATGCCCGTATTTTTTAATGAACTTTTCTTAATTACCAACCATCAGACTGTCAGCGGTGGTATGCACATTTCTTAAAAAGGGACGTAATTCTTTTTTTTATTATTTGGTCTGGCATGAAGGTCTTCTCAGTAAAATCAACTCGTACGATATTACTGGCAAAATACTTAATATAATCATATTTTTGCTTAGCTAAAAAAGATCCAGGTGGTCCTAGATGAACGTACATCCACACAACACCGCATCAATGTAGGTGTGCCCCAGGGATTGGTACTTGGATTTATATTATTTTTGATTTTCATAAACGACCTTCCTGATGCAATAACGTCTGAGATGGGTGTATTTGCTAATGACACCATTCTTTATTCCTGGCAGGAGAACAAATCTAATAGGTCCGTCACTATCCACCAAGCTCCAGCCCCTGTCCCATCGTCGCAATGTTGCATCCTTGTGTTTGTTTTACAAGTACTTTGATGGATTGTGCTCCAATGAACTTGCTGCTCTCGTGTCCCTTAGACATAAATACACTCGACCAACCCGACAATCAGCTGTGTCCCATCCATTCACTGTGGAGGTCCCCAGATGCCAGAGAGTCTTCTACTCTAATAGCTTCTTTCCTCCAGATGCCGACCCTTGGAACTCCCTTCCTGCTCCCTGTTTCCATGACTGTACCAACATGCAGAAATTTTAAACTAATGTGAACAGACATCTTGCTGCACAGCTCCCAATTTAAGATGACCCCTAAAACCTTCACCATAATTCTCAATAGCCCTTTACGTCTACAGTGACAAGTTGCCTTGTTTGGGGTGAACTAAGTTAAAAAAAAAAAAGAAATCGAATGCCCACATATCCGAGGCAATGGCTGAACCCTTAGAAAATGATTTCCGGTCTCTAGTAGGATGGGGCCAAAAATGGATGGTCACATTTAATGCAACCAAAACAAAGCCTGTTTCCTTTAACAAATCTAAGAAACCTTTCTAAGCATCAATTGTCGTCGCCGATAGAAAATGACTTCTCGAGAGTCCAACTCCTTAGTTTGGTATTCTCAGGCAAGATGAAGTGGAATAAATACAGAGAAGATTCTGCCTAGTCTGCTGCAAAGAAGATGTGTCATAATTTTGCGATTGGCAAGAAAATTCGTCTTTTGGGTAACAAAGAATAAAAAAATAAAAAAGAAACAACAAAGACACAAAAAAGAGGCAAATAAATAAAGTAACTATAACCGATTTGATGATGATGATGATGATTATTTTTATTTTCATTATTATTATTATTATTATTATTATTATTATTATTATGGCGGTGGCGGTAATGGGGCAGCTAATAGGACACATAGTAGCAAGAAATGTTGACTCCCCCACTCTCCGACAATGCTAATGGCCAAGAAAATCAATTTTTAAAAAATACCGCCAAATTTGCCACAAAGACAGTAGCCTCCCTTTATCAGGCTAGAAAACTTCTCACACCTGCCATTTGCTCATGCATGGAATTTTAATGTAGTAACGGCACTTTACAAGACTCATCAGCCATTTTTTTATTTTTTTATGGAAAGCGCTCCAGACAAGGTATGAAGACACTTGCAGTAAGGAGCTAAAAAAAAAAATACTATTTCAAGGTCAAAAACTAACCAATGATAAGTGTTATATGGATAGATTTTGAGCCAGAAAACAGCAATTCTTCCACCTTTGTCAGAAACCTCGCTCATGGAATGTGAGAACTAAAGGACAAAATAAGAGAAGCGAGAGTTACGAGGCTGACGAAAGTAAATCCAAGGTCCACTTTCTACTCTTCTTATTGTGAGAGTATCAAGATAACAGGTCATGCTTGGTCCGCACGTATACTCGAATTCATTCATGTGTCGCTCCAAACCTCATACCTTGGTAAACTATCTCAGCTGACGGGCTGAACCTCATAAAAGTATCTGCTGTAGGTTTTGTCTGTAGAATGGCAAAGGCTACTCCCATCGCATACAACTGTCATTGACGATAGAAATCCATGTAGCGTCTGCTTTGAAGTCGACGGCTTTTGGTTTCTGGCACTTCTGCGTCTGCAGAGACTCTACAACAAATGCAAGCATGTGAAAATCCAAAGGCGTATCTGCACTGGTAACCGGCAGCTTTTGGTTGCCCGTCTCTCTACCTCTGCGGATAATCTGCGGCATGAACGGCTATATACCCTGTTTCTGAGTTACCGACAGTGGCCTACGAATACAGAGGAGAACTATTTTCATAGTAATCACTTTAATCGCACAACTCAAAGTGCAGATTGGTGTCCGCCAACGTTGTGTTCTTTCCCCATATCTTGTTCGACTGCATTATTGACAGGATCCTTGATCAGGACATGATGGGCTTTGAAGGTGTGCAAGTTGGACGTGATCGTTCGATTACTAATCTGGACTATGCAGATGATATTGCCAGCCTCGGCGAAAAATACTCTGATATCCAGCAGA
Source organism: Sepiola atlantica (assembly GCA_963556195.1). Classification (NCBI taxonomy): domain Eukaryota; kingdom Metazoa; phylum Mollusca; class Cephalopoda; order Sepiida; family Sepiolidae; genus Sepiola; species Sepiola atlantica. Next base: position 7,356,161 of record OY744525.1, on the reverse strand, counting down.
CATTGACTATAAAAAAGGTTTTGTCAGCTAACTACTCCTTTCCAGCAGGGTCCCTATCATTCTCAACGACATTATCATCGAGGAAGTTGAGCAGTTCAAGTATCTTGGCTCAACCTTTATAGGGCAGTTCAAGTATCTTGGCTCAACCTTTATAGGGCAGTTCAAGTATCTTGGCTCAACCTTTATAGGGCAGTTCAAGTATCTTGGCTCAACCTTTATAGGGCAGTTCAAGTATCTTGGCTCAACCTTTATAGGGCAGTTCAAGTATCTTGGCTCAACCTTTATAGGGCAGTTCAAGTATCTTGGCTCAACCTTTACAGGGCAGTTCAAGTATCTTGGCTCAACCTTTATAGGGCAGTTCAAGTATCTTGGCTCAACCTTTATAGGGCAGTTCAAGTATCTTGGCTCAACCTTTATAGGGCAGTTCAAGTATCTTGGCTCAACCTTTATAGGGCAGTTCAAGTATCTTGGCTCAACCTTTATAGGGCAGTTCAAGTATCTTGGCTCAACCTTTATAGGGCAGTTCAAGTATCTTGGCTCAACCTTTATAGGGCAGTTCAAGTATCTTGGCTCAACCTTTATAGGGCAGTTCAAGTATCTTGGCTCAACCTTTATAGGGCAGTTCAAGTATCTTGGCTCAACCTTTATAGGGCAGTTCAAGTATCTTGGCTCAACCTTTATAGGGCAGTTCAAGTATCTTGGCTCAACCTTTACAGGGCAGTTCAAGTATCTTGGCTCAACCTTTATAGGGCAGTTCAAGTATCTTGGCTCAACCTTTACAGGGCAGTTCAAGTATCTTGGCTCAACCTTTATAGGGCAGTTCAAGTATCTTGGCTCAACCTTTACAGGGCAGTTCAAGTATCTTGGCTCAACCTTTATAGGGCAGTTCAAGTATCTTGGCTCAACCTTTACAGGGCAGTTCAAGTATCTTGGCTCAACCTTTACAGCTACAGAACAGGGTAAAGATGAGATTGCAATCCGTATCGATCTTGCTCACGCAGCATTCTGCTGTCTACAAAGTAAATTGCGGTCTCAAGAAGAGATAAAACTCTCAGCGAAATTGAAGAGACACTGGACGCTGATACGCACAATACTGCTGTACAGTTGCGAGACCTGACCCCTTGCGCAAAGAAGATCTTCATGCACTTGAAATCTTTGCCATGTAATTCCTTCAGTGCATCCTATGCATCTACCTTTCTTTAAAAGGAGACTTTGCTGGTTTGGTCGTGTTCTTCGATGCCCTGAGGAAGAATTCATCTGTAAATTTGTAGCCTCGATTTCAGCCGCTGGATGGAGGAAGCGAAGAGGCGAACAACTGAGAACTTGGATTGGAACAGTGAGGACAGACATGGAGCTGGTGGCGTTCGTCTGCGTTTTTGGTGTTCATTGTTAGAACTGGAAATAGCTGAAGTATGCCGATGACGCAGATGTTAACCGGCAGAAGTGGACCGCCTTGATGTGGAATGTACTGAACTTATTTTAAACCGACTTACACAGCCGACCCCGAGTTACATGGAGTATTGTTGCCACATCTGGGCTATTGCATCAACCACTAGCCCCTTCCTTTTGGACAGGGTGCAAGAAAGAATTTCAAACCTAATCGGTTCCGCACCGTTTACCAAACTCCAGCTCCTGTTGCATCGCCGCAGAGTTGTCTCCCTGTGATTGTTTTACAACTACTTCTATGGAATGTGCTCCAACAGATTTACTGCACTTGTACCCTACTCGACTAGCAGCAAAATCCCACCTCTTCACTGTAGATGTCGAAAGATTTCTTACTCTAATAGGTTCTTTCCTTGGAACGCTTGCCTTTGGAATTCCCTCCCTGCTTCCTGCTACCTCGATCGTACAAACATGCAGAAATTTAAATCTAATGTGAAAACGCGCCTTGCTTCCCAAATCCCCACTCAGGTTGCCCTTCTATAAATCTGGCCCCTATCACAGTAGCCTCTTACGCTTCAGTCGCAAATACGCTTCCTCGGCTGCGCTTGAACAAACGTAAAAGTAAAAAAAAAACATTTTTTAAAAAAAATAAACAAACAAATGGCAAAATAATAAATCTCTTTAGAAAGAAACTCGTGATTTTGAGTTATGAAGGAGAATGTCTCAAAAGATATGACGTGTTATGATCGAGGGTCGTGTTCCCCCGATTATAAACGTGTTCAGTAAATCAAGCAATGTTGCATGCAAAGACAGAGTAATAATTAACAAACAAGATGAGGTAGTTTAAATAAGGTTTATTGAACGTGTGTGTACGTGGAATGATGAAGTGTGTGATGTATGCATGTGTGTCGATGGAAAAGCAGTTCTTGAAAAGGTATAAGAATAAATGAATCCGGCGTGTGGAAAGTCTTTGAAAGCCGTACACAAAGAAAATAAGTTGAGAACTCTTACCGTTGTTTGACCACGTGTGTTGGTAGTTGTTATGCCGATGCCATTTGAAGAGAAAAGCGTGAGACGAAGCGCTAGTGTATTAGCGTCGTTCTGCCGAGGCCAATCAACCAGAAGAGAAAAGTGAAACGGAACGCTAGTGTCAGCGTCGTTCTGTCGAGGCCAATTGAGTAGGAAAAAGCGAGTGAAACGGAGCCCTGGTGCCAGCGTTGTTCTGCCGAGGCTGGTCGGTGAAGGAGAGAGGGATTTTCCGTTTGCAACGGTTTTTATAGTCAGAAGGGCAGATAACTCTGGTGTCGCTTTACAGTGCCACCTGTCGGTGAAAAAGCGACACCTAACGGCCAACCGGTGTAGTTATGTTTTGAAAGGAGGAGGTAACTGCTACAGACGTCACAGTTTATGAATTTTCCAATGAAATTAAAGTAAATAACGGTAGCAGTTGTGAACCACCGGGTCACGAGTACGTCGAGTAAAGAAATAAAAATCTGTAACAAAATGAACTTTACTCTTTCATCTTTTTACACAAGATTAGATTTCAAATAATCAGCATCTTAAAAAACAAATTCTTGAAAAAAAAAAGGCATTTAGACACTTCTGCAGATTACGGAAGGGTCAAAATTTATTTGTTTTCATTTTAGAAGAGCTGCAATAGTGTAAGGGGCCGACAACTCTCTTTTTGTTTCACTTTTAAGTACACAATTTCTCCAAAAATGAAAACTGAATTTTTTAAATAAGAAGTAATGCAAATTCAATTAATTAATGGACATTTATTGAAGAAAATAATGTTTTTGAAAATCAACAGTATATTAATTAGAGGATTTATTGACGAAAATAAAATTTGGGAAAATCAACAGTCTATTTTTTCATTTCAAAACAAGTTTTAAATTTCAATTCGAACAGTCATCGTGTTTGGTTTAACACATTTTAGATTTTTTTTTTTTTATAGTCTAAAAAAATTAAATTTTCTCTTATTTTTATTTTCTCTTGTTTTTGTTTTTTAAACGGGATACAATTCAGAAATTTGTTCAAAAAGACCCTGCAAGGGGGTAGTGGGAAAAAAAGAGTTGCTGCCCCTTACACTATTCGAGCTCTTCTAAAATGAAAACAAATAAATTTCGGCACTAATTTGCAGAAGTGCCGGCATTTAAAATAATTGTTTGTCTGTAAAAATTGAACTTTAAATATTTACAAAATGTAAAATTATTAATAATAATTGGGGCTTCTACTGTTTCGCCCCGACATGTTAGGCCTCTCTTAAAAAAAAATTAGCTAAAGAAATGTATAAAGTTTGTTATGTACTTATGTGGTAGCTGAAAAAAAGACTGTACACCAAAAATTACACAAATTCATCCAGTATTTATTAAATTAAAAATTAAAAAACGATTTTATCATTCGGTAGCCATTTTTGTTAAACCAGTAAACAAAATTTGAGTTATCTCCCTTAGCTATTTCATAAGTGAAAATGTCTAACAAAACTTAAGATCGTTTTCTTTCTTTTTCTTGTAATTTAATAAATATTGGATGAATTTACGTAATTTTTTCCGTACAATCTGATTTTCAGCTAACACGTAAGTACATAACAAAGTTTATACATTCTTTAAATATTTTAATACTGTGCCTAAATAGCAGAAGTACCTAATAATTTATAAACATTTTGTTTTTAAATGTTTTAATTTTTAAGATAATATCTTCATTATCGTCATCGTCGTATTGGGGTTAACGTCCATTTTACATGCTGGCATGTGTTGGACAGCTTTAAGAAATTGACATCCATACTAACCTATCTCTGTCCAGGTCTTTATTTATCCCTCTTTCTCTCAAGTCCAGTTTTTTCACTTCCTTCCATATTTCCTTGGCCTTCCCCTGCGGGCTGACGCTTCTACCTCAACTGTTCTACATCTAACCCAAAAACGCTCATTCATTCTTTCAACCCGACCAAACCATCAAAGTCTCCTGTTCTGCACACATCTCCCTAGACTGTTCAGATTTAATTTTCCTCTGAGGTCATCAGATCTAAGCTTGTCTTTAAGACTCACATCACACATCAATCGTACCATTCTCATATCATTTCTTTCCATGCAACGCATGTCCTCAACCCACACTGTCCAAGTTTCACTTCCATACATCATCACACTGCATACACATGCTTGACAGACTCTTCCCTTGGTCGACAGTTGAAGCAATTAGCTCTCAAAGGCGCTTCCGTATTTTATTGACGAGTTTTGTATGTTTTTCGCAGCAGTGACAGGATAAATTAGTCCATTGGGCAAATTTTAATTTGTTTTCTGAATTTGCGGATTATTTTGCGAATGTTAATTTGGTTTCTGAATTTGCGGATTATTTTGCGAATGTTAATTTGGTTTCTGAATTTGCGGATTATTTTGCGAATGTTAATTTGTTTTCTGAATTTGCGGATTATTTTGCGAATGTTAATTTGGTTTCTGAATTTGCGGATTATTTTGCGAATGTTAATTTTTTTTCTGAATTTGCGGATTATTTTGCGAATGTTAATTTGTTTTCTGAATTTGCGGATTATTTTGCGAATGTTAATTTTTTTTCTGAATTTGCGGATTATTTTGCGAATGTTAATTTGGTTTCTGAATTTGCGGATTATTTTGCGAATGTTAATTTGTTTTCTGAATTTGCGGATTATTTTGCGAATGTTAATTTGTTTTCTGAATTTGCGGATTATTTTGCGAATGTTAATTTGGTTTCTGAATTTGCGGATTATTTTGCGAATGTTAATTTGTTTTCTGAATTTGCGGATTATTTTGCGAATGTTAATTTGTTTTCTGAATTTGCGGATTATTTTGCGAATGTTAATTTGGTTTCTGAATTTGCGGATTATTTTGCGAATGTTAATTTGTTTTCTGAATTTGCGGATTATTTTGCGAATGTTAATTTGGTTTCTGAATTTGCGGATTATTTTGCGAATGTTAATTTGTTTTCTGAATTTGCGGATTATTTTGCGAATGTTAATTTGTTTTCTGAATTTGCGGATTATTTTGCGAATGTTAATTTGTTTTCTGAATTTGCGGATTATTTTGCGAATGTTAATTTGTTTTCTGAATTTGCGGATTATTTTGCGAATGTTAATTTGGTTTCTGAATTTGCGGATTATTTTGCGAATGTTAATTTGTTTTCTGAATTTGCGGATTATTTTGCGAATGTTAATTTGGTTTCTGAATTTGCGGATTATTTTGCGAATGTTAATTTGGTTTCTGAATTTGCGGATTATTTTGCGAATGTTAATTTGGTTTCTGAATTTGCGGATTATTTTGCGAATGTTAATTTGGTTTCTGAATTTGCGGATTATTTTGCGAATATTAATTTGTTTTCTGAATTTGCGGATTATTTTGCGAATATTAATTTGTTTTCTGATTCAGTTCTTTCTCAGTTTGTGTTTGGAGGATTTTTGGGAGATGGAGGAGGGGGCCTTCCACCTAGACTTAGGGTTAGGGTTAGTGGTAGGATTAAGGGAGAGTATGTTTTGTTTTGTAAGAAACGAATAATAAAATCAAACTGTGTTTATTTAAAATAAAATGAAGGAAAATTTAGGCTAATCCGCAAAAATCAGAAAACAAATTAATATTTGCACAAATTTTCACGGTGGACTAATTTGCCGTCACAATTGCAAAAACAGACAAAACTTGTTGATAAAATATGATAGCATCTTTGGCCATTACCAATTATTATAATTATTTTAACCCTAACCATAACCAATTATTATAACTATTTTAGTCCTAACCCTAACCAATTATTATCATTATTTTAACCCTAACCAATTATCATAATTATTTTAGCCCTAACCAATAATTATAATTATTTTAGCCTTAACCCTAACCCTAACAAATTATTATAATTATTTTAGCCCTAACCCTAACCAATTATTATAACTATTTCAACCCTAACCGTAACCAATTATTATTATTATTTCAGCCCTAACCTAACCAATTATTATAATTATTTCATCCCTAACCCTAACCAATTATTATTATTTTAACCCTAACCCTAACCAATTATTATCATTATTTTAACCCTAACCAATTATCATAATTATTTTAACCCTAACCCTAACCAATTATTATAATTATTTTAACCCTAACCCTAACCAATTATTATTTTAACCCTAACCCTAACCAATTATTATCATTATTTTAACCCTAACCAATTATCATAATTATTTTAACCCTAACCCTAACCAATTATTATTATTATTTTAACCCTAACTCTAACCAATTATTATTATTATTTTAACCCTAACCCTAACCAATTATTATCATTATTTTAACCCTAACCAATTATCATTATTATTTCATCTTAAAAAACGAAATTCTTTTAAAGTTATGTTTTGGATTTTTTTAGATTAGGATTGGCGCAACGGATAAAAGTTCTAAGTAATAATCATCTCTAAGTGATAGTTTTCTGGGGGTTGAAGGTTCAATCCTCAGTATGGGTGATACTCAAAATAAGAATTACTTAAGACTTCTACCCGATCATGGCTGACAGAACGAGAACAATCTACGCCCGTGGATTAAATAAAAGGGTTCAGTTCGAAATTCCGTACAGATTCCCGAGTTCGACATAAAGATCCCCGAGAGTTCGACAAGATGCATCTGAAGAAGGTCGGATGTTGCATCGGCCGAAACGTTGTGAGAATAATATCCAAGATGAGAAAAATAGTTCAAAGATTACCGAGTTTAAAGTTTGTTACAATTAAATTTTAATTCATTTATAAACTTTAGCGTGACCAAAGTGATGATCAGTGGTCGTAGTGTTGGAAAGTCCCCAAAAAACTCCTTATTTTTATTTTGTCCTTTTTTTCATAAACTCCACCCCTAATTTATTTGCTTCCACTTAAGTCCTTCTATTTAGAGAATCGCCTGCTTGTTTTCATTTATGAACAAACAGGGAAACAGTGGGTTAGGGTTAGAAAAGATATCGACAACTGGAATCTCAAACAAAGTATCCGGTTTGCAAACCTATAATTTCTTAAGGAGTAGATGGGCTCTGCATATCGCCCGGCCTTCGCACTCCTTCTTTGTCTATTAGCCAGGTGTAGAGGTACAAGTACTGGGAATCCTCTGAAGATGCCTAGTACTTAGCCTTGTTTCCTGACTAGGGTAATGAACGCTGTCTCTCTTTCTCTCTATCTGGGCAACTTGGTGAAAGTTTTTGTTACAAAGTCCTACATGATTAGTCTGGGTCGCTCTTGTTCCGACAGGTTGAGGGTACAGGTTAGACAGCTTGCCTGGCTGCTGTTTCCGACTGGTAGTTAGGATCCCAAACTCTTAGGTAGCGCTAAGAACGGCTGCTCCGTCAACAGTTGCATAATATCGTGGGTAACTGTACGTGCCATGTCACACATGGAAAGGGACCCTACAGTTATCCCCAGTGGGCTTTCCCGAGGCCACAACCCCATGAACCAAGTCACGACTAATAGACTGGTTGTGTGAGCTTATTGACACCAAACAAGCACCCACTTTGCCCTCCCCACTCTATCTCAAAACAAACATGAATTTACAAAATAAAAAAACCAAACCTAAACCAAACATCCAACAAAAAACATCTTCGCCTCCGCCCTTGAGGGTCGCATTCACAAATATCCGGGGACTTAGAACCAACATTAATGACATAGAAACTTTTCTCCTGACAAACTCCCCGGATATCCTAGCACTAAGTGAAACGAACATTCAATCCTCAATCTCCTCTCACCACTTTGACATGACTGATTACCTTCCACTCTACTGTAAGGACTCTGACAATCATATGCATGGGCTAGGAGTTTATGTTCGGAACACCCTCCCCTTGACTAGAGAACATAGGTTACAATCAGATGACCAAGCCTACATGTGCTTTAGATTGACCTTACATCACAGAGTTAGTTACTTATATTTCTTATATCGTTCTCCTTCGACCCAGAACTGTACACTGCTTGACTCTGTCTCTGAAAGCTTAGATAGAGCACTCTCACTCGACTCGAATGTCCAAATACATGGTTGGGATTCTCCAGCGTTACTGATGCAGCTGGGAACTCTACTTTTAATTTCTCCTCAGCTCATGACCTCTCACAGACTGTCACTTTTCCGACCCGCCTTCCTGATCGTGCGGACCAGCAAGCCTCACTTCTTGACCTGTTCTTGACTTCGCTACCCGAGGCTTGTGTGGCGAATGCCCATAGCCCGCACGGAAACTCTGATCACGTTGTGGTAATGATACTTATCACCTTAAAAACTCGTCCAAAAGTTGAAGAGCCCTTGCTCAAAACGACGAGAAACTATGAGCAGGCTGATTTTGAATCCCTCAAGGATCACATCAGCGACGCACCATGGGGTGAAACCTTCTCACTCCCTGCTGATCAGTGTGCAAATGAGCTAACCGAATGGGTCAAAGCAGGCATTGATGCTTATGTCCCCACACGAAAATTCTTCAGCAAACTCCACTCTCCTCAAGTGTTCACCTCAGAATGTGCAGCTGCTATTGCTGAGAGGCAGAAGGCATTCCGAAAATTCGGCCGCCATAAGTCAACTGCGAACAGACAAAAATTTTTAGAGGCAAGAAATGATTGCAAAGTAGTGATAGATGAAGCAAAGAAAAGGTATACAGAGATAACCAAAAAACGCATTCAGTCACAAAAACTAGGTACTCTTGATTTCTGGAAATCTGCAATAGTGTGATGAACAATGGACAATGGACAATTCTCCCGCTGTCAAATCACAACGATGTTGTTTGCACGACCACTGATAAGGCTGAACTACTTACCCAGCATTTCGCATTAAACTCCACTTTGGACTCAGCAAACCACCCCCTCCCTAAATTCCCATTACGGACTGAAGCCACACTTGAGAACCTGGTCATCATCCCATCTCAAGTGAAAGACATCATAAAAAACCTTGACACCTCCAAAGCCTGTGAATCAGTAATAGTAATAAAGAAATGCTTGCTGAGCTGGCCCCTGTCCTCTCCAAACTATACAACAAATGCCTTACTGAATCTTGTTTCCCTGATAGTTGGAAAATTGTCTCTTCAAGAATTCTGAAGATAGAACTGATTCTCTAAACTACCGCCCAATCAGTCTACTCCCGATCTTTGCTAAAATCTTTGAATCATTAATCAATCTAGCGATAGTCCAACACCTAGTTAATGCTAAACTTCTTTCTGATCATCAAGGGATTCAGACAAGCATGATCTACTGAAGATATCCTAACGGTCATCTTTGAACGCATATACCATACACTGGACAAGGCACGTGAAGCTAGGGCGGTAGCGCTCGCTATATCCAAGGCCTTTGACAAGGTCTGGCATGAAGGGCTTCTCATAAAACTGCACTCATATGGTATTACTGGACAATTCTTCCTAACGAAAAGAAAGATCCAGGTTGTCCTCGATGGCCGTTCTTCTAACCAACATGACATAAATGCTGGTGTACTCCAGGGATCCATCCTTGGACATCTACTATTCTTGATTTTCATAAATGACCTCCCTGATGTCATTGAGACTGAGATAGGAATATTTGCTGACAACACCACGCTCTACTCTCGTCATGTAGACAACACTGACGTGCACATATCTGAGGCAATGGCTGAATCCTTAGAAAATGACCTCCAGTCTGTAGTGGAATGGGGTCAAAAATGGATGGTAACTTTTAATGCCGCAAAGACAAAGCTCCTTTCCTTCAATAACTACAAGAAAAACTTTTAAACCACCGATTGTCATGGCAAATAGCACCCTACCTGAAAGTTCATCATTCAAAATCCTCGGCCTAACTTTCACACATAACATGAATTGGAATAAATACATTGAAAACATTGCCAGGGCTGCTGCAAAGAAGGTGGGCTCCCTCGACCATGCTAGTAAACTTCCCACACCTGACATTATCCTATATCTCTACAAAGCCACCATCCGCCCATGCATGGAGTATTGTTGCTACATCTGGGCTTGGGCATCATCCACTAGTCTCTCCCTCTTAGACAAGGTCCAAAACGGAGTCGCCAACTTGATAGGTCCCTCACTATCCACCAAGCTCCAGGGACTGTCCCATCGCCGCAATGTTGCTTCCTTTTGCCTGTTTTACAAGTACTTCAATGGATTGTGCTCTGATGAGCTTGCTGCTCTGGTGCCCCAACGACGTAAATTCACTAGACCAACTCGACAATCTGCCAAATCCCATCCATTAACTGTAGAGGTCCCCATATGCCGAAGAGCTTTCTACTCCAAAAGCTTCTTTCCTCGTGCTGCTGGACTCTGGAACTCCCTCCCTGCTCCCTGTTTTCCTGACGGTACTGACATGCAGAAATTTAAAACTAATGTAAACAGACATCTCGCTGCGCAGCTCCCAATTTAGGTTGACTCCCTCAAAACCTTCACCCTTTTCTTTTTCTCAGTAGCCCCTTACGTCTACAGTGGCGGCCTGCCTTGTTTGGGGTGAACTATGTACAAAAAAAAAGAAAGAAAAATTGCCTCAGTCTTTTCTCTTCCGACAAAAGACAGAACAGATACTTCACTTTGAATTATTTATTCGCACATAAATTAAAAAATATATTCTATTTACAAATTAGGCACAAAGCCATCAAAAGTGTGGAGGAGGAAGGGGTCGTTGGTCATCCTGTCTATCCTACTCTTAACTAGATGCATTTTGAACCACTCTATGAGAGTTTGAATTACCTACTAGACACTATCCTCAAGTGTCTTCGGTCTTTCTGTACAAGGGTTTGTCAGGACAACCTGACATGAGGATACTTAACCTTGACCAAATATTCAAAATAACATAGTATTCGAAGCCCAAATAAAATCCCATCGAGATTTGCTCACACTAGGAATGGGGCACCTTTTTCTAGCGATGTTACCTCAAGTAACAGCACTTAGCTGGATACTCCACCAGACTAGATGAATTCTTGTCCTGGAATCCGGTAAGATCAAGAGACCACAAGAAAGATATACTATAACATAGTTGTTATGTATATTATATTTCTTCAGCTGCATTTGCCCAGGATTGAACTCAGCACCTTGGGATTACGAGATGGATTACGTGCACTTGCATATATTTCTGTTAAAGTAAAATTACTGGGTTTTCTTGTCCACGTGACTTTTTAATTTAAATGCGTTCTCTTTTTTACCATATATACGTTCTTGGCCTCTTGACTTGTTGGCATTGTAGTTTTGAATTAATTGAATAAAGCCTTAGAAAAGGTTTTTCTATTCGTGTCTTCTTTTTACATTACAATTTATTCAATTAATTCATTTACTAAATTTCTCATGGATAAGATTATTCGTCTGGACAAGTTTGATATATCTTCTGCAGACCCTCAGGCTGGCAAGCTCTGGAGACTATGGTACCGTAATTTTACTTATTACTTATCTACTATTGCTTCTTTAAATCCAGACAAACTCGAAGTCCTTTATTTAAACATTGGTGCTACCGTTGCTGACATTATCGAGGGTTGTTCTGGATTCGAACATGCTGTTGAATTACTGAAAAGTGTTTATGATAAGTCTCCAAGCGTTATTCATGCTAGACATTTGCTTTCTACACGTCTACAACAGGAAAATGAGTCTGTAGACCAGTACCTTCAGGCCTTGAACCGACTTTCCGCAGACTGTTGCTTCAAAAATGTTACTGCTGCTACTTACAGAGATGAATCTGTCCGTGATTCATTTATACGTGGTCTCCGGTCTTCCGTAATACGTGCCAGACTACTTGAAAATGATACGCTAAATCTCAAGGAGGCTACTCAATGTGCTAGAGCTTTAGAACAGGCTCAATTTCGTGCTGAGTCATACGCTTCTCAGATTGGACCTACCGTTGCTGCTACCACGACTAAAAATGTGTTTACTGATTCTGTCGAGGAGGCCACTATTACTGCTCCTATGGAGTGTGAATCTGTACAATTGTCTGCTGCCCTTCCTGCTCATGGAAAGTGCTACAACTGCGGAGGGAAACGTCACATTAAGGATGATCGCCGCCACTGTCCTGCCCGCGATAAAGTATGTCGAAACTGTGGCAAACTCGGCCATTTTGCCAAAGTTTGCCGTTCTACCATGTCTACACCTTCACGTTCCACCTCAGCTATTATAGTAGCCCGTGCTAAAGATGATGATAGGTTCCCTCCTATTACTAAAATTGTAAAATTAAAGGGTAAACGATTAACTGCTCTCATAGACACCGGCAGTTCTGATAACTTTATCAGTGCTCGTATTGTTAAAACAATGAAACTGTCTACTTCTAAACGGAATTCCGTAATTTCCATGGCATCATCGGCCATTTCCCTCAAGCTATCTGAATATTGTACTGAGGACGTTATCTTCAATGGTTACGAATATAAAGAAATTGACTTCACAGTACTTCCTGATTCCTGTATGGATATTATACTCGGAGTGCCCTTCTTAAAACTACACCGGAGTATCACTATTTCTTTTGGAGGGTCTCAGGATATTCTAAAAATCTGCGCTTTAACCAAAATCAGTTGTGCACCCGTTAAATTGTTCCGAAACTTGACCCGTGATTGCAAACCTATTGCTACTGGGTCCCGAAATTACCGTGCGGAGGACTCTTGATTCATTGAAAAAGAAATTCTACAAATGCTTGAGGATGATATAATTGAACCAAGTTACTCTCCGTGGCGCGCTCAAATTGTTGTGACTTCGTCAACTAATAAAAAGAAACGATTGGTAGTCGATTTCTCCCAAACTATTAACCGTTTCACCTTACTTGATGCATACCCCTTGCCACGAATTGGGGATCTCGTTGACCAAATAGCCCAGTATCGTATCTTTAGTATAATTGACTTGTCCAAAGCATACTATCAGATTGAAATTTGCCCTGAAGATCGCCCCTATACGGCCTTTCAGGCTGGAAACCGTCTGTACCAATTTAAACGAATACCCATGGGGGTCACAAACGGGGTTTCTGCCTTTCAACGATTTATGAATTCTTTCATTTCTGATAACAAATTACCTGGAACCTTCTCGTATATAGATGATATAACTATTTGCGGTAAAACCCAGGAGGAGCATGACGTCAATTTGGAGTATTTCTTAAAAGCTGCCTCGACATACAACCTCGAAATAAACCGGGAAAAATCAAAGTTTTCACTTCGTTCTATTAACGTGCTTGGATACCAAATTTGTAATGGAACTCTTCAACCTGATCCAGAGCGTTTGAGACCTCTTTTGCAAATGCCTCCCCCTTCCGATTCAAAATCGTTAAAAAGGTGTCTTGGTATGTTTGCTTACTATGCGAAATGGATACCTAAGTATTCATACAAAATTCGTCCACTGGTCGAAAATAAACAATTCCCTATGCCTCCTATAGTTGTAAATTCTTTCGAAAAACTCAAGAAAGACATTGCTGAATCATCCGTAAAAGTTATTGATGATGAATTGCCGTTTATTATTGAAACCGATGCCTCAGAAAAGGCTATCGGAGGCACTCTTTTACAAGCTGGGAGACCTGTAGCATTCTTTTCTCGGTCGTTAAACCTCTCTGAAATGCGACTTCATATAGTCGAAAAAGAAGCATATGCCATAGTCGAATGTGTTCGTAAATGGAGAGATCTCATTGTTGGGAAACATTTTACTATTATTACTGATCAACAAGCCGTATCTTTTGTGTTTAAACCTGCTAATCGTGGAAAAATTAAAAACGATAAAATTATACGGTGGAAAATGGAACTTCTTCCCTTTTCATATGATATAAAACACCGTCCCGGGAATGAAAATATTGTCGCTGACACATTATCCAGAGTATGTAGTGCTGCTGTTTCTTCCTTGGAGGAACTAAAATCAATTCATGATTCCTTAATACATCCTGGAGTACAACGCTTTTGGCATTTTGTAAGGTCACAAAATTTGCCATATTCACTTGATGAAATCCGACGTGTGACATCTCAATGTACTACTTGCGCCAAAATAAAACCCCAATTCTTTACTTCTACTAATAATATTCTTATCCGTTCTACTGCTCCATTCCAGCGTCTTTCTGTCGATTACAAAGGACCTATCCCGGCATCTTCATCAGGTTGCCGTTACATATTTACAGTCGTCGATGAATACAGTCGATTTCCGTTTGCTTTCCCTTGTCGTGATTGCTCCTCTCAAACCGCGATTCAGTGCCTGGTGAATATTTTTTCTATTTTTGGACTTCCCTCATTCATCCATTCCGATCGAGGAACTTCGTTTATGTCGGAGGAATTCAAACAATTTTTGCTGCGACTTGGAATTGGATCCAGTAACACTACTGCGTATAACCCAAGAGGTAACAGTCAATGTGAGCGCTATAACGGCATTATTTGGAACACCATCTTATTAGCTTTGGGATCAAAACGGTTACCCATTAGCGCTTGGCAGGATGTTCTACAGGATGTTTTACAAACTATTCGCTCTCTACTATGCACCTCCACAAATGCTACGCCTCACGAACGCATGTTCAATTTTAAAAGGCGCTCTTCCACTGGCACTGCATTACCTGTTTGGCTCTGTGAGCCTGGGGAGGTGTTATTAAAGCGATTTGGTAACAGGAGTAAATATGACCCGATCGTTGAGGTAGTGGAACTCCTCGAGGCTAACCCTACACATGCAAGAATACGATATCATGATGGCCGGGAAGATTCAGTAGCACTAAGACATTTAGCACGTTTTCCACGCTCGGGTCGATCTCAAGATTATGCTGAAAACGTTCTACCTGACATGGGCCCTTTGCCTGATACAAGTTCCACGAATACTCCTTCACCTAAGGAAAGTTATACAGAAAATGAATTAGTGAATCAGAATTCAGAGAATCAACCTTCCCAGAGATATGGTGCTTCTGATAGTGAACTACTTCCCCGCCGGTCTAGCAGGATTCGCAAACCAGTCCAGCGTTTGGATTTATAAAACTTTCTGATAACAATCTCTGTTACAAGTGGGGGAGAATGTTATGTATATTATATTTCTTCAGCTGCATTTGCCCAGGATTGAACTCAGCACCTTGGGATTACGAGATGGATTACGTGCACTTGCATATATTTCTGTTAAAGTAAAATTACTGGGTTTTCTTGTCCACGTGACTTTTTAATTTAAATGCGTTCTCTTCTTTTTCCATATATACGTTCTTGGCCTCTTGACTTGTTAGCATTGTAGTTTTGAACTAATTGCGTTCGTGATTTTCACTTGTTACTGACTACACATTTACTTTGCGCCGGATTATTGGTTTGTTACGTGTTATTTCTTATTGTTGGACTTCCCGTTATTTTGTTACTTGTTAATATTTGAACTTTCTCGTTATTGTTGAACTTTTTGTTACGTTATTTTTGAAGCACGGAGTTTTTTTTCTCCCCACTTTTTTTTTTTTCTTCCCCACTTTTTTTTTCTCTCTTTTCTAGCCTCTAGTGCTTACAAACTAAGATGGCTACGGAATCGCCGAACTCAGAAAGTTCTGAGTGGTCTAAACCACCGAAAGTCCATATTGATGTACGACAATTCGTGGAGGATGCCAAAAAATGTTCCCATATGGTCACAGAGACTGGATTACTGGTCGATTTGCCGAAACTGGAGGAAATCCAGAAAAGAACGGTGACGCTTTTTGTCATGGATAAAAGAATCAAAAAATCTATAAGAGCCTCTACGGAATTAATACTCAAACTTCTTAACACGGTCGACTTCAAACCGCAACGACTGATCAAATCTAAGGGTTTCAATACTTGGTCGGCCCTTTTTCAGGATGAAGACACATGCAACAAACTTTCTTTAACCCCAATAATAACACCAGATTATGTACTAAGAACAGAGTACATGGGAAGAAGGCGTTCTTCCGTATCTTTTTTCAATGTGCCCTTCCATGTTAAGGGGGAGCACATAGGCGCTTATTTACTAAAATTTGGCGAAATCACCGACGTAAATCACGAGGAATTCTCGGGAGTATGGAATTTCGAAATATTTGTAGACAAAAAATCGTATGATGGAATACCCTATTATCTACTAATAGGAGAAGATAAACTTCCAATAATACTCACAGGCCGCAGACCTATTTGTTGGTTTTGCGAAGAGGTGGGACACTTAACAGTGGATTGTCCCAAAAAAAAGGAAGCGACAAATAAGACAACTTCTGCTTCAAATAAAAAATCGAGAGCAGGAGCTCACATAGATGCACCGCCGGTTATTGGACATCAAATAATCTCCGAAAGCGAAGATACCGACGAGGAATTCCCGGCTCTACCAACAGCCAAGAAAAGCGAGGATAACGTAACTGACAAGGAAGGATGGGTCATTGTACCTGGAAAAAAAACCCCGGGACGTCTAACCTTGGAGGAGATAAGGGAAAAAGAAATGTTGAAAAATGACCCCGGAAAAGACTCTTACGTTAAAGCAAAAAAATTGCTGAAAAAAGTAAATAACCCTAAGCCCTCTCCTGACTCTGCCCCTAAAAAAAACCCTAATCCTCAGACCCCCAAATCAATGCCCCCTCCGATAACTGGACCTATAATCGATAAACCATACAAATTAATCCCTCTGAGTCCCCAAAAAGTTCCGAAAAAATCCCCCAGACCTTCGCCTTTTGTGTCCCCTGCTAATACTCCCAGAAGCTCCCCACCTGCATCCCCCTCAAAGCAACCCTCCCCTGCACCTTCTCCAGCATCTCCCATAGAGCCTAGCTCCCCCTCCCCTTCCCCCATGGAAGACATGCCCCCTCCTACTCCTAAAAGACATAGGAGTCCTTCCCTAGAGAAAAGGAGATTTAAAAAATCTACTTTTCTCTCGGGAAGAGATATATGTAAAGTTACCCAGGTCCAAATTGACACAGCTAAAAATTTGCGTAGCACCAACCTCATCAATCTATTAAAATTCGATGAGGTTGGTGGCTTATCTATCGAAGAACCCGAAAACTTCCCCAACGCAACAAGAGTGGTTACTGTCATAAGAAAAAGATCTGAAGCAAAGGCTCTATGGGATATGTTGGAGGAGGCGAACTCGGCCTTCAATTTTGCCCCCCCTCTTGCCATTTTCAAATCCAGCGAATTGATGGAGATGAGAAACGATTGTTTTGGAAGGCTACCTATCAAAATTCACCCTTCCCTGTATAGGATAGCTAAACTAACGTATCCTCAGGATATTGGCGGCATCTCCTATGATGGTCTAATTAACGACCAAATGGGTAAGCAGTCATTTGGGAGAGCCGTCGGTATTCTGACCTCTTTTATGTTCATTTCTCAAACTCAACCCTAAGGCATCTTTATGGCTCTCTATCTAGCAAGTCTAAATGTGCGGGGCCTGAGGGCAAATGATCGCAAGTTTCGTGTCGCTACTGACCTTCAGCGCCTCGGAGTGGATGTATGTTGCTTGCAAGAGACCCACCTGATTTCAGGGGACCATTTGGGTGCGTTGGCTAAGCGTTTTCACGTTTATTCAGCGTACTTTAATTCTTCCGCAAGGGGGGTTTCTTGGCTGGTAAGCAAGACTTTAGATGCGTCGTGTGACCCTTGCTACATGGATCCGGAAGGGAGACTATGTATTTTGGATATTACCATAAAGGGGAAAGCATTTCGACTCGTTGGGGTTTATGCTCCCAATAGCCATTCTGAGCTTCGTTCCTTTTTTCGGCGTATCGAGCAGTTCTTGAACACTACTCGGACGGTCATTTTAGCGGGAGACTGGAACGCGGTCCTGGATCCCGATTTAGATCGTAATCGGCCTAGGGGTACTAACACTGATCGGGATGCTTTAATATTTCGGGACTTTCTCGATAAGTTTGATCTTATCAACAAGTTCCGGAATGAAAAGCCCCGTGATAGGGTATGGACTTGGACAGCTAGACGCGGTTCTGATTTGAAGCAACTCTCGAGTTATATCGATCGGTTCTTAATTAGGGGAGTCGATGTAGGGGTAGTTGAATGTCCAAGTCTTCATAACATAGTTTACTCGGACCATAGACTCGTTCGGGTCCGTGTGAACTTAGATAGACCTAAGCCTAGATTAGATGGTTACTGGAAACTCAACACTTCGTTGTTCGACGTGAAGGGCTTCCAGGACCAGCTTCTACTAACCTTACAGCGGGAATTGACGGGGGCTGTATTTGGGAATAGGAAGTGGGGCCATTTTAAAAAAGTGATTAGGTCCTTTGCTGCCGATTTTAGCAGACAGCTCAACCTATCAACTAGGGCAGTTAAAGTGGCACTAGAGTCTAGATTAGATAGGGCGATTGAGGTGGGGGATAGCTCTAGTGTTACTATAATTAAGGCTAAGCTGAATTCTTTGGCTTTCAAAGAACATCAGGCTTTAGTAATTAGGAATAGGTTAAAAAGAATGTCTGCGGAAGCAACAAACATGGCCGCTGAACTGCGTGCAGAGGAGTTTCGCCATGCAGCTGATCGTCATATCGCTCGTGTCTCATTACCGGATGGGCGGCTCGTGACTACAAACGAAGGTATTCTGGAGGCTTTTTGCTCTCATTTTCAGGAGCTTTTTACTCGGGAACCTGGTCTGTCTTTAGCACAATTTGACCCCTATTTGGCTGACTTTTCTCGCCTTGAGGCGACCGAAGCAGCTAGGTGCGAAGGTTGCATAACAGAGGATGAAGTTCAGGAAGCGTTGAAGCGGGTCGGCCTTGACAAGTCTCCTGGGATTGATGGTCTGCCCTATGAAGTGTATTTGAGGATGTCGCCCATTTTTGTTCCCTTGCTGACAGTTTTGTTTAATTCATGGTTTAGGAACGGGAATATTCCTCAGTACTTGACCATGGGTTTAGTGAAGCTGATACGCAAAAGCAAAAATGGTGGGGATGGGTTAGATAACTTTCGGCCCTTAACAATGCTTAATGCGGAGTTAAAGATTTTGGCCAAGATCTTAGCTAATCGTCTGCAACTTGTTTTGCCTGGTCTTATTAGCCCTGAACAGACTTGTGCTGTAAAGGGTCGGACCATTCAGGATAACTTGCATTCGATACGCTTGATCATTGATAAAGTCGACACTGAAGCCGCGCTGATCAATTTAGATCAGTCCAAAGCATTTGATAGGGTGGATCATCGGTATTTGGAGGCTGTTTTGTCGGTGGCCGGCTTTGGTCCTCAGTTCCGCTCTTGGATTCGCCTCTTGTATGCAAACCCCGGTGTTAGGGTAGAAGTGAATGGGGTGAGGTCGGAGGCTTTCAGATTATCCAGATCTCTTCGTCAAGGGTGCCCTCTTTCACCGATGCTTTATGTGCTTGTTTTGGAACCCTTCCTTAACAGGCTAAGGGTGAATCCGGTCCTACGTGGAATTACTTTGCTTGCACCACGTTGAAGTATTCTGCCTATGCCGACGATGTAACAGTGCTTGTAACGAGCAATACCGAGATTAGTGTCGTCGGCAGAGAAATCAGAACATATGAAACGGTGACAGGGGCCAAAATCAACTGCGTTAAGTCTGTTGGCTTACGCATCGGTGCCTGGAAGGGTGTTTCCTTGCAGGGACCCTTTGGCTGGACAGATGGACCTTGCAAGCTACTCGGTGTCTGGTTTGGTCCTGATCTTCAGCTGGAGAAAAATTGGTCGGAAGTCCTGAAATCGATAAGGGCTACAGCGGGTCTGTGGACCCGTAGAAATCTTTCATTAAAGGGGAGATCGGATGTATGTGCTTCTCACATTTACCCGATTATCCTATATCGTCTTTCAGTACTTCCACTCCCGTCGGATACTCTGCTTGAGTTGCAGAGGGCTCTTTTCAATTTTTTATGGATTGGAAGGGCCCATATGGTCCGTCGCGAGATTTGTTACCTTCATCCTTCTGAGGGCGGTTTGGGTATGCCGAGCATCGATATTCGATGTCACACACTTCGGCTCTTTTATCTAATCCGAATGAGTACACAATGTGAGGGGAACGGTGTCTTCTGGAAGGAAGACGCTAAGAAAGCCTTCCCGGCTTTGAGAAGTGTGCACTTGGACGAGGGGGAGGCACATAGGTTACCCCGAGGTGAGTGCTCCTTCTATCGCGAATGTAGACGCGCATTGAAATTTCTTTTAAGAGTGACAGATGGCCTCTCTGACACTCTGCTGTTGTCCCGCAAGGCATTATATCGGGTAATGGTGAGGGGGACCGTTCGTGAAGATAGGATTGAGGGGCTCGATTTGACGAAGAGGGAGCGTCGCTCAATCTGGCCTTGGGCGCCTGGGTTAAGGTGTCTTGATAACGACGAGGCATCGCTGACCTGGCTGACGATTCGAAATGCACTCTGGGTCAGTAAGAAGCTTCATTCAGCGCGCTTGAGTAATTCTCCGACTTGTGTTAGATGCGGCGACGAGGACGAGACAGTAAGTCACGCCTTCGTTTATTGTCGCATTGTCGTGCCGCTGATTAGGCTTGTTTCAGGCTTCATGGTTCGTATACTTAATGTGTCGTCTTTTGAACTGGAACCCATTAATGTGTGTAGCAACTGGGCTCCGACAATGGATAGTCAAAAACGTTTAACTTTTTTAAGCTTGCTAGCCGTTATGAGAGTTGCGATTTGGAAGACGAGATGCAAGACAGTCTACGGAGCTGAGACCTACACTCCTCTCGACCTTATTGCGATTTTCAAATATTATCTGAAAGCTCGCATTAGGGCCGAGAGGGTGAGACTCTCTCCGGCAGATTTTGGTGAAAGATGGGTGACTGGTGCGCGACTGTGTAGAACGGCTGGGGCTAGATTAGAGTGGTACTTAGACGTGCCTTAGGCAGAATATTGGGTTCGAAAAACGAACGTAAATTTCAACTAAGTTAGGATTAAGCTGTATATTTTATTTATTCATTGTTAGATTTTTTTGTTGAATTTTAAGTTCAACAACTTAGCTAGGGTGTGATTGTTTTCATTACTCCCCCCCTTTTATTTTGTCCTCTTCCCAACCCCTTTTTTATTTTCTACCCCTTATCAAATCCCCCTTCCCTCCCCAATTAGGTGACAGATTGTCGATTTGTCGGGATGCGGGTCACCCTTCGATATTTTCGAAGGAGGTGTGTATAAATAAAGCGTTGGGGCCCGCATCAAATCTTTATTTTTTCGAGTTTTCGATTTCGACCGGCAAACCGGCACCTCTGCCACATAGTGATAGCGGGGGGCTTTTTTCTAACAATTTATTCTTTCATGTAAATATTCTCATTTTATTTTTGTATATATATATTTTTAGTCCCTCCCCCGTTGCATATTTTCATATGGGTTTTAAGTAGGTTTTCATAGTATGGACTCTTATGGTGATAGCGATGGATGTATAGCATGAATGTGGTATTTTGGTAAATGATGGTCGCGAGTGAAACTAGCTAAGTTGAGACCGTTTTTAAGTTAGAGTTGACCTATCCGCCCCCTCCCCCTTTTTTGGCCTTGTGCCACATTTTATATATTGTTACGGATGTAATAATTATATAAATAAATATTGCATTGTAGTTTTGAATTAATTGAATAAAGCCTTAGAAAAGGTTTTTCTATTCGTGTCTTCTTTTTACATTACAATAGTTAAGTTGTCAATTGGGGAGAGGAAAATTAATGTCCTTAACTTCTTTACTAACTCAACGTTTGAGAAATAAAGGAGAACTTTAATAGAATATTCGAATATCTATGTATCTCATATAGAGATCAAGTGTTAGCCACAGGAAGGGGCCTCTTGATTTCTGAGAACTTCGACTGAAGTAAAATGAAACAATAGGGAACCCACTCGTCCAAGCATTGTTCTTTTCATTCTTTCACCGATTTCCTATCACTTTCACTTCATCACACCACAATACCACATTTACTCTATGGAGGTTACTCAAAATATCTCCAATGGTTTCTAATTAATTTTATTTAGCAAAATAAAAATTAAAAAATGGCTACGTCTTACACGTATATTCTTTAAAGAATGCGACAACAAACTTACATAATTTTTTGGTTTCTTTTCTAGAGAAAATTTGAAACAACATCATAGCAATGATAATAAGTTTTGATTTAAAAGGCAAGTGCTTGTCACGTGGGCAGAGGGGGACGGCTTTATGGCGTAGAAAGAAGCCGTACGGGCCCTGCGATTTGTAATAAGACAGTTAGTTCCATTTTTCGTCGCCGATGTTCCGATCCAATTTAGAAAAACTCTTGTCTTTCAAGTTTTCTATGAACTGAAACGAAACTGAGGACTTGTCGTCCTCGTCGGCGGCGATTTTTTTTCTGACAGGACGGATATACACCCCTACACCGTCTTCATTGTTCTAGTACTCATGGAAAAAAAATCGTGACCTCGAGGGTTTCTAAACTCTAAATGTTTTTTTCTGCGGAGTTTGACAAAAGGCCGCTGCGAAATCGGGGCCAACCGGCGTCGTAGGTAAGTAAAAACGAGGAAATCAAAGGGTTTCCAGTTCGGATCGAAAGCAAGTGTCTGCAATTTTGTTGTTTTTTTTTTCTTTTTTTTTTTGTTTTGGTTAATGGCCCGGGATGTTATAATCTATGTGTGCGTGCGTGCGTAGTTGAATAGAGATAGATAGATAGATAGAGGGCGAGATAGATAGATAGATAGAGTAAAGAAAGGAATCCGGCCGATCGTTTTCAAATATATTTCTAACAAGAATAAATCTTTATTACAATTCTATTTTTTTTCATGTTATTTTTAATTATTTTATGATATTTCAAGTATTTCTAAGTTGTAGATTGCTGGTTTTATTTATTTTTAGAACTTGTCTATCTCTCTAGTTATATATATATATATACATACAATGTCTCATGATACCAAATATGATTACAGTACTACAAAAGTTCCTTTAGTTTTATTATTTAAATTAATTTAAGAAAGAACTTTATAAATATGTTTATTTCGCAATATTTATTTATAATTAAAAAGATATTTGGACATTTTCTTGTCCACTGTGACATTATTTCGTTTGAAAACATCAAAATTAAAACTCAATATTTCAGATTTGAAATGTTAAAAGTATTTTTTTAACGAATCGGTTTTTTTAATTATAAATTCAAAAAATAAAAATATTCACGTTTTAATTTTTTCAATTAAGTAAATAAATTTAAAAAAAGAATTTGATTACTTTTGTAAGGATTTCTTTTTCTAAAGTCGAGACCGCAAGAAAATTATTATTTTTTTTTTTTGAATAAGTAATTTGTAAAAAGAAATGTTTCTTTTTTGCTTTGACGAAAGAAAAATTAACTTTTTTTAGGTAAAATAAGAATGTTTTTATAGTATTTAAAAAAAATATCTATAATCTTAATTTAAACTTCTTTTTCCCCCTAATAAAATTGCTAAAAACACTGGAGTCTAATAAATAAAAATTTTGATTTTTTTTTTTTTTTAAATAGTCGACAAAAATAAAATGCGTATATTTTAATTCTTCTATGTTGTATTTTTATGCTTTTGTAAATGTAATTGTTTTTATATAAAAATCAATTTCATAAAGTTGCAACTGATTCTTCTTGTGATAACAATCCACAGGAACTACAGGAAAAATGTTTTTTGTTTTTTATTAGTGTGTAAAAAAGAAGTCCTGATTCAATTTTTGGGTGAAAAACAAGTGGATTATTATTTTTATTATTGTTTTACCCGGCGTTGTCCGGGTGGAGAGTTTAGAAGCCAATAATTCCAAATATACTTATGTTTACAATTGTTTTGTTTTTTAATACGATCTTTTTTAAATCGTTTAATTTTCCCTCATTTGATTTAGATAGAAATAATTCGATGTGTATTCATCAAAGTTACATACAGGCGAGAAACATAGACACACGTGAACTTGTCCCTATTTACTTGCCTCCCCACGAGGCCAAAAGTTAGACACAAGGTCGGTTTTGATATGGGGGTATCTATCTCTCCTCCACAAAAGGGAGCATTCGGGATAATTGCCCCAGTCTAGAAGTATTTATTCTCTTCCTGACCGAGGACAGAACAGATATTACACTTTGATCTCGTCTGATAGTTTGATTAAAAGATTTTATGTGAAACGAATTGCTTTATTTTGATTTAAAAAAAAAGATAATTAAATTAAGGAAAAAAGAAATGTTAAATTTTTTTAGATTTTATTTCTTGATGTTGAATTTTATTAAAATATAAAACCAACAAAATCTGACATTTTATTTTAGCGTATTTTTTTTTCTTTTTACGAATAAACGGTTGTTACGCGTGGAGACATTCTCTCTTTTTTTCTCCATCGGATCACGTGATCGTGTGTGTGTATATATATATATATTATATAAAGACCAATTTTAATTATATAGATTATTTTTTACTTTAAAAAAAAAAAATTCCGTTAATTTTCAATTTAATTTATTTTGTCGTTTTTTTATTTTTATTTTCGTGTTAATCTTTGATTTCCATCTTTACTTTGTTTCCGAATTCTGGCGTACAATGTCATTTCTTTCCGGTAGTAAACGGTGTTACCCCAAAATAGTCCCCCATTTTCCATTTTTAAATCATAACTTTGTAAAAAAACAAACAAAAACAACGTCTTTTTATTATTATTATTTATTACATCATGAAAAAAATACAGTGTTAAAAATAAAAACTCTGACCCAAGTCACTATTTCTTATAGATAGAAAAATGTATTTATTCTAAACCTTAAAAAGGTAATGTTGCATCGGGCGGTCTCTCTGTGCTGCGTTTTTTAAAAAAATTTTTTAAGTGAAATGGCTTCTCTCACCATCACTGTCACATAAAGGCTTAGTATTATTTACAGACATTTTAATTCTGAAAATCTGTTTTTATGTTCATTTTAAATTAAGATTTAATCATTAGTACGTAACATAGAATGTTTCTTTTTCCAACTGTTACTTTTAACTTTTAAAACATAAAATACTTAATTATATAAAGGGCAATTATATCATTCTCTTTTGTTTCATTTTACTTCAGTCGAAGTTCTCAGAAATCAAGGAGCTAAACTTGATCTCTCTATATAGATATTTGAATATTCGGCACATGTTCGTCTTTTCTCTCAGTCCGTTTTTCACAACTTTTTACTGACCAGTTTTTTCTTCTTTTTTCGGTGTACACTTACCTATCAGGCTGCTAGAGAATTCCGGGGCTTTTGGAAAAAATTTTCAAATATTTTACATTTTAGGAGGGGGGATCAGTTTCCAATGTTAATTCAACGTAGACTGATACCCCTCTTTTTGACCATCTCAATTTTAAAAAAAAAAACGTAGAAAAAATGTTTTCCCTAATATATTTTAGGAAAACAGCATTTTAAAGATAAATTAGTCCTATAGTGAATAAGTATTGAAAATTTCGTGAAGATCTGGCCATAACTTGATTTATGCGAGATTTATTAAAAATATGCCTATCAGAGCGCGCAGAAATGCTTATACATAAGAACGTTATTTTATCACGTAAAAAAAGTAAACAACATTTTAACTTCACATTTTCATGAGTTTCGTATGCTGGAAAAAATTCTAAAAAATCATCAGCAGTTTATTTTATGTATCCGTTTTTGAATGGTAAAAAAGTTTTGTTGATAATCTTAATCTAAATTAAAGTTCATCGTGTTACATATAGGGGGGGGGGGGATAAATAATTCACAACCAATGGGAGGTCCCTTACAGAAAGACCGAAGACACTTGAGAATGGTGTCCAGTAGGTAATTAAAACTCCTTAATCTCTGTGCCCAGCTAAAAGTAAAAACTATACAAGACGCACAAAGCTGATATATTGTTTTTCTGCATTGGCTCGGACAAAATATAGACCAATTTTCTTTTTTGATATTCATCCTTTTGGGGATCAACAGGAACAGAATTAGTCCGGGGGCGGCATTTAAAGCTATTTTTAATGCTATTATTTAGTAATTCGTCAAATTTTTTTTTTTCAGTTGCCAGAGAAAGCGAAAGAGAGGGTGATTGAGATATCTTTATAAAATTAATAGGAATAGGAAATGTAGCAAGAATAAAAAGGAATTGACAGATAAAAAAATAACAATAATATTTATTATAATAATGGTAACAATAATAGTCGTAATAATAGTAATACTTATAACAAAAATAACGGTAATAGTAAGAATAATAGCTGCAATGTTTATTATAATAATCCTTGTGCTTGTTTTACAAATACTTCAATGGATTATGCTCCGATGAATTGGCTACTCTGATGCTCCCTCGACGTAAATTCACTAGACCAACCCGACAATCAACTAAATCCCATCCATTCACTGTAGAGGTCCCCAGATGCCGGAGAGTTTTCTACTCAAATAGCTTCTTTCCTCATACTGCTGGCCTCTGGAACTCCCTCCCTGCCCCCTGTTTCCCCGACAGTACTGACATGCAGAAATTTAAATGTAATGTAAACAGACATCTCGCTGCGCAGATCCCAATTTATGTTGCCCCCCCCCCCCCAACCTTCTCCCCTTTTCTTTCTACTCAGTAGCCCTTACGTCTATAGTGGCGGCCTGCTTAGTTTGGGGTGAACTATGTTAAAAAAAAATTTTTTAAATAGTAATAAGAAAAAAATGATTATAATAATAATAATGGTAATAATAACAGCAGTGGGGGGGGGGTAGAAGTAATAGTAAGGGTTGACTGCATAGAAATAATAATAATAATTAACATTTAATAACAATAGTAATGGATAATACAGTTATTTATCCGTAGAACCCACATTTATCCAGAATATTATGACGACAATTTTAAAGATGGGGGGGGGGGGGTTAAATTGTCTTAGCCTTCCGTAGCGTTCTTTCATAGAAAAAAATATCATCTCTCGCTTTATTTGTCTGTTGACTTGTTAATTTTGTGCCGCCTCCCATGCCTGTTCGGCCTAACAGGCGTTGAACTAATGGCCACCTGACTAAAGATATGCGAGGAAGCTGAGGTTCGTAAGTGCAAACTTAATGGGCATAAAGAGAAAGGTTTTAAAAGAAAGATGATTTTCCTATTTATTTACTTGTGTCATTTTAACTGTGTGTAATAATGTTATCATTTCGTTTGTAACCCGTTCCACTTTTGTGTAAACTTGCGCCTGCGCGTCCTTCAAAAAAAGCTTTGTCTGTAAAACATCAACTAGCGTCTTGTTGGGCCTTCCATTTAAAACACATAACACAACTTGACATGGCGGCAGTGTCGGGATAAAAATAAATAATTTTAAAAAAATACTAAAAGAAATTATTTTTCTTTTCTCATTCTTTGTTTACGATTTACGCATGCAAACCTATGTCAAGGTAGCAACGAAACTGTTGTCTGCGAAATGACAAACGCTGTTAAATGACAAACGCTGTTAAATGACAAACGCTGTTAAATGACAAACGCTATTAAATGACAAACGCTATTAAATGACTAACATTTTGATACCAGTTGCTACTTTTGACTGGGATTCGTCGAACATCGCAGAATCGTTCAAATTATTTCAACAACATTTGGAACTATTTTTCACAGTTAAGAAAACAACAGAAAAAAACGTGCCTATTATTCTACTCGCAACTGGCGAAGGAGGAATACACAAATTTAATAGCTGGTCTGTGTCAAGCAAGGACCGGAAAGACGCTCACAAAATTTTCAATGCCTTCATGGAGCAGTTAGAATCAGACACCAACTACTGGGTATGTAGGCTTGAACTCAACAAATACAAACAAACGCCGACTGACACATTGTTAAACAGATGTCGTTTACTAGTACGGGTGGGACGTAATGGGTGAAAATTTCAGATTCATGCGAGTAGTATTTTTTTGTGTTCATTTATACATAAATAACACTAAACAATCAAACATTTTGAAAATTTTGCAAAATTCAGAAGGTGCAGGCCAAAAATAGCCATTAGGGCTCCACGGGGCTCAAAATCCATCATTTTTCGGTGAAAAAGTGGTTTCATGCGACATTGCAGGTCCTAAAATATCCTCAAAAGCTATGAATAGATATAGATGGTTAAATCTGATATGGTACAGTAATTTAGGACCATTTTCAGGCTGTGAAAGGGTTTTCATGAATGTAGAATAGCCAAAAACTAGTGAAAATAGCTCAAATAAGCCAAAATTTTCCAAAATCCTCTGTTAAGCTACCTAATTGGTTCCCAAGCCTCTACAATGGTTATGTATGGCTGTAGATAGTTGAAACTGACAGGACACTAAGGTTTAACACCAGTTTTGGGGTTTTAGGAGCCCCCCACGGTAGAAATGGAGGTCAAATTTCAGCCAAAATGGTTAAAAATGCACCACAAACTATGTATCCAAATGACACCGCTGGAATCATATAAACCGAATAGTGGATAATGCAGTCAATTTAATAAAACATCCTTAATGGCTATGAAATGTCATGAAATAGTCAATTAAAGTTGTGTAAATCCATGGGGGACTGCACAGGAGATCAGCCAATTACTTGTACATCGACTGAAATAAACCTTCCATGATTTCACAATTCTCGACTTCGAACTTGGTTTGGTGTGTACTCATGTCCCAAGCACCGAGCACATTGCATGGAATGATCTGGATTATATTTGTGTTCTGTTATCTGGGGATATCTCCATGAACGCCTTGCAGAATCACGGTTGAAACATTCCAGATACTCCACCATGTAGTTGTTCTCGTCAACCTTTTTTCTAGTTATTCCGATGTACCAATTTCTTCCAAGTGGAGTGTCCCAAACTGCAACACAAGGTTCATTCAGAGGAATATCATCAGACTTTTCTAGGATTTCAACATCTTCCTCAGTATCAACGCTCACATTATTATCATTATCTGTCGGGTAAGAAAGCAGAATGGAGTTTCCATCTGGAAATAAAACTTCTTCGTCTGCATCTTCATCATGGTCACCAGAAAGAAGAATTTCCAAATTTATTTTCATCTCTCTGTCACTCATTCCATTTTCCCCTGTACAGCTCTTGGTTCTCCTGGAAATCGTGCTTGCAAATCAGTTTACGAAACAATAGTTCATTCCGCAGCATCATTTTTTTCGTTTTCTCATTTTGCTTTTCTTTCAGTGCTCTCTTAACCTCTTCTACTGAGGCAAACGGACCACTATACTCTTTGCATTTGCTGAGAAGAATTGCTGACCTTTCCTTTGAGCGGATAGCTTTTCGCCGCTTTTCTGCAAGCTTTACCTTCGTGATCTCCTATTGAGCTTCGAACCATTTTTGTTCTTCCACATCAAGCAACTTAGCTATGGCTCTGGTTTCTTTCTCAATTGATGATATGTTAGTCTCGTACAGTGTCATATCGTCTTTCATACCACTGGCGGTGAATTTTCGATTGGAGCCTGCTGCAGCACGGATGGCAAGTTTATCCATACGTGACAAATCCCGTTCACATAAAAGATTGTGGTCAGAAAGTTTTTCAGCATCTTCAGGGTTAACCTTGGTGAGATCTGTTGCTCTTTGATTGTTTTCATCGACATCTACAATTCCATACTCCATAGCCATTTCTTGCTCCTCCCTTTCCTCCGTCTCAACAACCATTGATTCATGTTCTTCATCGATATGCATGTTGTCAATTATGACCTTCCGGTTGAGTGCAACTTGATCAAAGAAAAACTGTTTCTCATTTGCATCAAACGTCTTCACGTCAACACCCTTTCCCAGAATATTGAAAAGAATGTGATTTTTTGTCTTCCATTGAATCAAGTTTGACCTCTTCGATCCATGGCCCTTCTGAACTTTGCTATTGTACTCTCTCAAGTATCGATCAAGTTTATTTTTCACTCCTTTTATTGTTGTTAGTTTAATGTCTCTTCCAAATGCTCTTTGCCAGTGAGCCAGCAGACACAGAGAAAATTGATGGAGATGCTCTTTCTGTTTTGTAGATCCATAAGTTGGAGCATGATGAACTATGGCCAAAACGCACTCATGTACAGTTGGGAGGTTTTCAAGCAAAGTGAAATCCCAATCATCGTACTGGTACTTTGTTCCACTCATCCTATCTTCTCAACTGAACTGAAAACAAAAGAAAATAATTGTTATTAAACTGCTTGAATATAATACAATGCAATGGTTTCAACTATCTACACCCATTTATAACCATTGTAGAGGCTTGGGAACCAATTAGGTTGCTTAACGGAGGATTTTGGCTAATTTGGGCTATTTTTCACTAGTTTTTGGCTATTTTACATTCATGAAAACCCTTTCACAGCCTGAAAATGGTCCTAAATTAAAGTACTATATCAGATTTAACCATCTATATCCATTCATAGCTTTTGAGGATGTTTTAGGACCTGCAATGTCGCATGAAACCACTTTTTCACTGAAAAATGATGGATTTTGAGTCCCGTGGAGTCCTTATGGCTATTTTTGGTCTGCACCTTCTGAATTTTGCAAAATTTTCAAAATGTTTGATTGCTTAGTGTTATTTATGTATAAATGAACACAAAAAAATACTACTCGCATGAATCTGAAATTTTCACCCATTACGTCCCACCCCTATTACTAGTGAAGAAATGCCATTTCACAGCTCATGAACTGAACAAATGAAAAATTACATAAAAATTTACAAAAAAAACTTAATAAATCAAAGGACTACAAAATTGAAGATGCTGTGAAATTAGCACGCACACATGAAGCTTCCGTTACATATGTAAACAGACTACAACTACTCCACAGCCGATCATCATCTTTGTTGTATATTTGAATGAGACGACGACGACAAACGTACAACTTACCTCGTGTGGGGAGCCAGGCACAAAGAAGGAAAAGAAAGAGAAGGAGCAATGCGTTTTTATGGGAAGGAAGTACTTCCGGCGGAAACGGATTGTGGGAAGGAGGCTGCACTATAAGAGCAATCAATGTTTGGGTAAGACAGGGGGCAGTTGTCTGAGAAACACGTGGTGTCGTCGTCTAAAGTGATAGAAGGAAGAGGAGAGAGAACGAAAGGGAAGAAGAAGGAGAGAAAGAGGAATTTATTTTTATTTCGGGTTGCTACCTACTGCCCGACACTTAAGAACAAGCTATATGACCTGCTTCTCTTTCTTTTCCTTCTTCAGCACGGAAAAATGACTGACGCGGGTGTAACCACGATGGTGAAGTCATTCGACAGAAGTACCGACGTTTGTCAGTGGATAAGGAAGGTTGAGCTGGTCGCGAAACTGAAAAACGTTACGGACCTAGCATCTTTCTTGCCGTTATTTTTGGAAGGAGACGCCCTTGCCCTATATCACGAGCTTAGCGAAGACGAACAACAGAATGCAGAAATTATAAAAATCCGTTTAAAAAGAGCGTTCGCAGAAAGCCCATTTGAAGTGACAGAGATGCTGAAAAATCTACGGTGGGCAGGTGGGTCCGTCGATGTTTACGCCAATAAGGTGAAGCGATTGGCCGGACTGGCAGGATATGTGGGGCGAGGGTTTGAGACAACGGTCAAGCTATTCTTCACCACTGGATTCCCAGAAGATGTTACAAAGGAATTGCAACAGGTGCCGGATTTGACAATGCCGATGTCCACGCATTAATCCCCAGGGCAAAGGTGCTGACGTGCGGGTGAAGGACGAATCGGCAGTTGCACAGAGCGGTGCACGAGGCCAGGTGAAGGTGGCAATCAAATGTTTTGAATGTGGTGGGCCGCACCTCCGGAAAGACTGTCAGAAGTATCTGACGCAGATCATATGTTACCGGTGCCAGCAGAGTGGCCACCTAGCCAAGGACTGTCCGGGAAACGCTTAATGGGGTATCATCACGCCGGCCGATACCTCGGTGCAAAGACGGCAGGGATAGCCCCACGGATCGTGGTCGCAGTGGAGGGGAGAGAGATCGAGGCACTGGTTGACACTGGCTGCTCAACTACCATGGTTCGAAAGGGCCTGATGAACAGATGGAGTGGGGGTAGCAGCATCAAGGCATTCGACGGCACGGAGGTGAAATGTCGTGGGACAAGCACTGTTCGCATCGACATAAGAGGATGACGACTGACTATAGAAGTATTGGTAGTCGATCGTCTGGGGTAGAGGCAATCCTCGGCATGGACGTACTCTGCCGGATGGGGGGGGGGGGCGCGTCACTGTTGACACAAATGGACGTGTTGAGTTCGGTGACGACCACTGTGCGGCGGGTGCGAACCCGGAAGCCTCGCCATGTGATGGAGGTGGAGTGGCTGAGTGTGAGATCAGCGATCAAGACTTCATCGCAACATTTCGCGATGGTAGGTGGACTGCCAGATGGAAGTGGACGACGGGGCCTCCGTGCCTGCAGAATCGAGTCGGGAGGTATGACACCAAATTAGCGGAGTCACAGGAGGCGTCCTTTGAGGACGAAGTGGAGAGGTGGATCAAGGAGGGGATTCTCGTGCCATGGAAAGAGGAACTTAAAGGAGGTCTGTTACCTCTCATGGCGGTGATCCAGCCGACCAAGGATAAGGTCCGCCACATGTTGGATTACCGGGAACTGAACAAACATGTGTCTTGCCACACAGGGGGTGACGTCATAGACGTTTGTGCAGAAACCATGCGGAGATGGAGACAGAAGGTTGGGGCGTCCACAATTGTTGATCTGAAGGCGGCGTATCTGCAAATCCATGTCGAGCAAGATCTCTGGAAATATCAGCTAGTACAATTCAAGGAGAAGACGTATTGCTTGACGCGTTTGGATTTTGGGTTGAATGTCGCGCCCAAAATCATGACTGCAATACTAAAGCGGGTGTTGAAAGAGGAGGAGGACGTAAATGAAGCAACCGACTCCTATGTAGATGACATACTGCTGGATGAGACAGTGGTGCCAGCACCAAGAGTAGTGGAACAGCTCAGGAGGTTTGGTCTAACAGCAAAGGCCCCTGAGCTGTTAAATATCGGTGCGGCTTTGGGACTCCACTTAGAGGAAGATGCAATGGGAGAGCTGCGGTTCACAAGAGGGAACGCTATTCCAGAGGTCACGGACAGAATGAGCAGGCGACAATTGTTCTCGGTTTGCAGGAAGTTGGTGGGTCATTACCCTGTAACTGGGTGGCTCAGAGCAACCTGCAGTTATGTGAAGAGAAAAGCAGGAGGAGTGAAATGGGAGGACAGCGTTGGCGAAAATGTGGTGTCTGTGCTGCGAGATGTCCTAAAGGAGGTGGATAAGGAGGACCCAGTGAGAGGAAGGTGGAGAGTCCCTAAGGCAGAAAAAGGGGTCGTATGGTGTGATGCAAGTAGCATTGCCACTGGCGTCGCAGTTGAGATTGGAGGTGAGGTGGTGGAGGACGCGGCCTGGCTTAGGAAAGCAACAGATTTCTCCCACATCAACGTAGCCGAGTTGGACGCAACTATCAAGGGCATAAACCTGGCATTAATGTGGGGACTGAAAGAGGTGGAGCTACGTACAGATTCAGCGACCGTGCTGAACTGGGTGCAGGCGGCTGTGACAGAACAGCAGAGAGTAAAGACAAAAGGTGCTTCGGAAATGATCATCATGCGTAGAGTCGGGATCCTACGAGAGTTAATCGCCGAATTTGGATTGAAAGTCAGTGTTTCGTTCATACCCTCCGCCAAGAATAGGGCAGACAGCCTAACGAGGGTGAGAAGAGGGTTGATGGAAGCCTTGGACGAAACGACAGAGAGTGCTGATGAAACATGCTGCATGACCCATGAGGAAGTCAAAGACCAGCACTCTATGCACTACATGGGAGTTGACAGGACAGGACAGGACATCTAGCCCGCAAGGTAGATCCCAGTGTTGCGAGGGAGGTGTCAATCGATAGATCCGGCACCGGCGTCACATCATCAGGGAGAGCTCCAGGTGGGCGAAAATTGGAAAAGACTCGCCGTTGGTGTCACCCACTATCGAGGGGCTCAATATCTAACCATGATTGACTGCGGACCAAGTAGGTTCGCGATTTGGAGGGAGTTGAGGAGAGAGACGGCTAGTGAGGTGGCAAGCACAATGAATACAGTGTTTCTGGAACGTGGACCCGTAGACGAAGTCTTGATGGACAATGGGGCGACTTTCCGATCAGGAACAGTCAGAGAGATGCTGGAGAGATGGAACATCAGACAATACTTCAGAGCCGCGTATAGGCCGGAAGGAAACGGCATAGTGGAAAGGAACCACAGGACCATCAAAGCGTTGGCTGAGAGAGGGGGAACCGCACCAGGAGAGGCCCTGTTCTGGTACAACATGACTCCCAGATCAGGGCAGGTGAGGGAGACGGTGCCACAAGAACAGATATATCGATATGTCTGGCGGCATCCAAGCGTTCCGCCACCGGAACAGAGTCGAGCAACCAGGAGCACAGTGCGACTAGAAGATGAAGTGTGGGTAAAGCCGCCTGGTGCGCGATGTACAACACAATGGGTGCAAGGAACAGTTACAGCCAGGAATTCGGACAGTAATGTGTCTGTCGATGGCATGCCGAGACACGTTCTGGACCTAAGACCTGTGGAGAGGCATGAGACGGAGTTGCGAGAGAGGCCAACAGTGACCGATCTGAATGGAGGTGTGCGTGAAGGGTCACCACGGAGATCACAGCGAAGTCGGCGACCTCCAGTGTGGACTTTAGACTATGTAATGTGATCAGAGATCAGGGGGTGATGTTGTATATTTGAATGAGACGACGACAAACGTACAACTTACCTCATGTGGGGAGCCAGGCACAGAGAAGGAAAAGAAAGAGAAGGAGCAATGCGTTTTTATGGGAAGGAAGTACTTCCGGCGGAAACGGATTGTGGGAAGGAGGCTGCACTATAAGAGCAATCAATGTTTGGGTAAGAGAGGGGGCAGTTGCCTGAGAAACACGTGGTGCCGTCGTCTAAAGTGATAGAAGGAAGACGAGAGAGAACGAAAGGGAAGAAGAAGGAGAGAAAGAGGTATTTATTTTTATTTCGGGTTGCTACCTACTGCCCGACACTTAAGAACAATCTTCACAGGTAGACACCATAAATCGTGGTAATTGCCAACGTCAGAGAGGCGAAAGAAACTCCAGATATCTGTGTGAGAATTGCAGACGTAACCACCGTTTCGGCAAAGAATCTTTCTCTGCTAAGAATAACACATGCAACGCGTTGTGGCAAAACGGGTCACTGCGCCAGACTGCGCCTCGCAGCGAAACTTAGACTTCCAAAACAGCAAGGAAAACTCTGGCATAAAAGTTGTAGTCAGTTTAAACACGGACCATAATATGAAGCAGGCAGAAAAGTCGGCAGCGTCACCGAACATAACAATCGAGCCACAACGGAGCTAGATGTGGCGATGGAACCTCCAACATTCAATGTCATCAACAGCAGTAAAAAATGAAGCATTTGTCAGTTTTAACGTTAAATTGACAGATCACCCAGGTATTCATAGCCTCAATCTGAAGATAGTCACAGATTCACAAGCTAATAGATTACCGTTACGGATATTTCGCAAGATGTTTCCATACAGTGTCAACAAATATGGAAATCCAAAACCTGGATCGAAATGCGGATACTGACAGCATATAACAACCCTAACCCAACGAAATGTGTTTACTGACAGCATATAACAACCCCAACCCAACGAAATGCGTATACTGACAGCATATAACAACCCCAACCCAACGAAATGCGTATACTGACAGCATATAACAACCCTAACCCAACGAAATGCGTATACTGACAGCATATAACAACCCTAACCCAACGAAATGCGTATACTGACAGCATATAACAACCCTAACCCAACGAAATGCGTATACTGACAGCATATAACAACCCCAACCCAACGAAATGCGTATACTGACAGCATATAACAACCCTAACCCAACGAAATGCGTATACTGACAGCATATAACAACCCCAACCCAACGAAATGCATATACTAACAGCATATAACAACCCTAACCCAACAAAATGCGTATACTAACAGCATATAACAACCCTAACCCAACAAAATGCGTATACTAACAGCATATAACAACCCTAACCCAACGAAATGCGTATACTGACAGCATATAACAACCTTAACCCAACGAAATGTGTATACTGACAGCATATAACAACCCCAACCCAACGAAATGTGTATACTGACAGCATATAACAACCCTAACCCAACGAAATGTGTATACTGACAGCATATAACAACCCTAACCCAACGAAATGTGTATACTGACAGCATATAAAAACCCCAACCCAACGAAATGCGTATACTGACAGCATATAACAACCCTAACCCAACGAAATGTGTATACTGACAGCATATAACAACCCTAACCCAACGAAATGTGTATACTGACAGCATATAAGAACCCCAACCCAACGAAATGTGTATACTGACAGCATATAACAACCCTAACCCAACGAAATGTGTATACTGACAGCATATAAAAACCTAACCCAACGAAATGTGTATACTGACAGCATATAAAAACCCCAACCCAACGAAATGCGTATACTGACAGCATATAAAAACCCTAACCCAACGAAATGTGTATACTGACAGCATATAACAACCCTAACCCAACGAAATGTGTATACTGACAGCATATCAAAAACCCCAACCCAACGAAATGCGTATACTGACAGCATATAACCACACTAACCCAACGAAATGCGTATACTGACAGCATATAACAACCCTAACCCAACGAAATGCGTATACTGACAGCATATAACAACCCTAACCCAACGAAATGTGTTTACTGACAGCATATAACAACCCTAACCCAACGAAATGTGTATACTGACAGCATATAACAACCCTAACCCAACGAAATGTGTATACTGACAGCATATAACAACCCCAACCCAACGAAATGCGTATACTGACAGCATATAACAACCCTAACCCAACGAAATGTGTATACTAACAGCATATAACAACCCCAACCCAACGAAATGCGTTTATTGACAGCATATAACGACCCTAACCCAACGAAATGCGTATACTGACAGCATATAACAACCCTAACCCAACGAAATGCGTATACTAACAGCATATAACAACCCCAACCCAACGAAATGCGTATACTGACAGCATATAACAACCCTAACCCAACGAAATGTGTTTACTGACAGCATATAACAACCCCAACCCAACGAAATGCGTATACTGACAGCATATAACAACCCTAACCCAACGAAATGCGTATACTGACAGCATATAACAACCCCAACCCAACGAAATGTGTTTACTGACAGCATATAACAACCCCAACCCAACGAAATGCATATACTGACAGCATATAACAACCCTAACCCAACGAAATGCGTATACTGACAGCATATAACAACCCTAACCAAACGAAATGCGTATACTGACAGCATATAACAACCCCAACCCAACGAAATGCGTATACTGACAGCATATAACAACCCCAACCCAACGAAATGTGTTTACTGACAGCATATAACAACCCCAACCCAAGGAAATGCATATACTGACAGCATATAACAACCCTAACCCAACGAAATGCATATACTGACAACATATAACAACCCTAACCCAACGAAATGCGTATACTGACAGCATATAACAACCCCAACCCAACGAAATGTGTTTACTGACAGCATATAACAACCCCAACCCAACGAAATGCATATACTGACAGCATATAACAACCCTAACCCAACGAAATGCGTATACTGACAGCATATAACAACCTTAACCCAACGAAATGCGTATACTGACAGCATATAACAACCCTAACCCACTGAAATGCGTATACTGACAGCATATAACAACCCCAACCCAACGAAATGTGTTTACTGACAGCATATAAAAACCCCAACCCAACGAAATGCGTATACTGACAGCATATAACAACCCTAACCCAACGAAATGCGTATACTGACAGCATATAACAACCCTAACCCAACGAAATGCGTATACTGACAGCATATAACAACCCTAACCCAACGAAATGTGTATACTGACAGCATATAACAACCCTAACCCAACGAAATGCGTATACTGACAGCATATAACAACCCTAACCAAATGAAATGCGTATACTGACAGCATATAACAACCCTAACCCAACGAAATGTGTATACTGACAGCATATAACAACCCTAACCCAACGAAATGTGTATACTGACAGCATATAACAACCCCAACCCAACGAAATGCGTATACTGACAGCATATAACAACCCTAACCCAACAAAATGTGTATACTGACAGCATATAACAACCCCAACCCAACGAAATGCGTTTACTGACAGCATATAACAACCCCAACCCAACGAAATGCGTTTACTGACAGCATATAACGACCCTAACCCAACGAAATGCGTATACTGACAGCATATAACAACCCTAACCCAACGAAATGCGTATACTGACAGCATACAACAACCCCAACCCAACGAAATGCGTATACTGACAGCATATAACAACCCTAACCCAACGAAATGCGTATA
Organism: Sepiola atlantica; assembly: GCA_963556195.1. NCBI lineage: Eukaryota > Metazoa > Mollusca > Cephalopoda > Sepiida > Sepiolidae > Sepiola > Sepiola atlantica. Next base: position 7,317,649 of record OY744525.1, on the reverse strand, counting down.
CTGACAGCATATAACAACCCTAACCCAACGAAATGTGTATACTGACAGCATATAACAACCCTAACCCAACGAAATGCGTATACTGACAGCATATAACAACCCTAACCCAACGAAATGTGTATACTGACAGCATATAACTACCCTAACCCAACGAAATGTGTATACTGACAGTATATAACAACCCTAACCCAACGAAATGTGTATACTGACAGCATATAACTACTCTAACCCAACAAAATGCGTATACTGACACATATAACAACCCTAACCCAACGAAATGTGTTTACTGACAGCATATAACAACCCCAACCCAACGAAATGCGTATACTGACAGCATATAACAACCCTAACCCAACGAAATGCGTATACTGACAACATATAACAACCCCAACCCAACGAAATGCGTATACTGACAGCATATAACAACCCCAACCCAACGAAATGTGTTTACTAACAGCATATAACAACCCCAACCCAACGAAATGCATATACTGACAGCATATAACAACCCTAACCTAACGAAATGCGTATACTGACAGCATATAACAACCCTAACCCAACGAAATGCGTATACTGACAGCATATAACAACCCCAACCCAACGAAATGCGTATACTGACACCATATAACAACCCCAACCCAACGAAATGTGTTTACTGACAGCATATAACAACCCCAACCCAACGAAATGTGTTTACTGACAGCATATAACAACCCCAACCCAACGAAATGCATATACTGACAGCATATAACAACCCTAACCCAACGAAATGCATATACTGACAGCATATAACAACCCTAACCCACTGAAATGCGTATACTGACAGCATATAACAACCCCAGCCCAACGAAATGTGTTTACTGACAGCATATAACAACCCCAACCCAACGAAATGCGTATACTGACAGCATATAACAACCCTAACCCAACGAAATGCGTATACTGACAGCATATAACAACCCTAACCCAACGAAATGCGTATACTGACAGCATATAACAACCCCAACCCAACGAAATGCGTATACTGACAGCATATAACAACCCCAACCCAACGAAATGTGTTTACTGACAGCATATAACAACCCTAACCCAACGAAATGTGTATACTGACAGCATATAACAACCCCAACCCAACGAAATGCGTATACTGACAGCATATAACAACCCTAACCCAACAAAATGTGTATACTGACAGCATATAACAACCCCAACCCAACGAAATGCGTTTACTGACAGCATATAACAACCCCAACCCAACGAAATGCGTTTACTGACAGCATATAACGACCCTAACCCAACGAAATGCGTATACTGACAGCATATAACAACCCTAACCCAACGAAATGCGTATACTGACAGCATACAACAACCCCAACCCAACGAAATGCGTATACTGACAGCATATAACAACCCTAACCCAACGAAATGCGTATACTGACAGCATATAACAACCCTAACCCAACGAAATGTGTATACTGACAGCATATAACAACCCTAACCCAACGAAATGCGTATACTGACAGCATATAACAACCCAAACCCAACGAAATGTGTATACTGACAGCATATAACTACCCTAACCCAACGAAATGTGTATACTGACAGCATATAACAACCCTAACCCAACGAAATGTGTATACTGACAGCATATAACTACCCTAACCCAACAAAATGCGTATACTGACACATATAACAACCCTAACCCAACGAAATGTGTTTACTGACAGCATATAACAACCCCAACCCAACGAAATGCGTATACTGACAGCATATAACAACCCTAACCCAACGAAATGCGTACACTGACAGCATATAACAACCCCAACCCAACGAAATGCGTATACTGACAGCATATAACAACCCCAACCCAACGAAATGTGTTTACTAACAGCATATAACAACCCCAACCCAACGAAATGCATATACTGACAGCATATAACAACCCTAACCCAACGAAATGCGTATACTGACAGCATATAACAACCCTAACCCAACGAAATGCGTATACTGACAGCATATAACAACCCCAACCCAACAAAATGCGTATACTGACACCATATAACAACCCCAACCCAACGAAATGTGTTTATTGACAGCATATAACAACCCCAACCCAACGAAATGCATATACTGACAGCATATAACAACCCTAACCCAACGAAATGCATATACTGACAGCATATAACAACCCTAACCCACTGAAATGCGTATACTGACAGCATATAACAACCCCAGCCCAACGAAATGTGTTTACTGACAGCATATAACAACCCCAACCCAACGAAATGCGTATACTGACAGCATATAACAACCCTAACCCAACGAAATGCGTATACTGACAGCATATAACAACCCTAACCCAACGAAATGCGTATACTGACAGCATATAACAACCCCAACCCAACGAAATGCGTATACTGACAGCATATAACAACCCTAACCCAACGAAATGCGTATACTGACAGCATATAACAACCCCAACCCAACGAAATGTGTTTACTGACAGCATATAACAACCCTAACCCAACGAAATGCGTATACTGACAGCATATAACAACCCCAACCCAACGAAATGTGTATACTGACAGCATATAACAACCCTAACCCAACAAAATGCGTATACTGACAGCATATAACAACCCCAACCCAACGAAATGTGTATACTGACAGCATATAACAACCCTAACCCGACAAAATGCGTATACTGACAGCATATAACAACCCTAACTCAACGAAATGCGTATACTGACAGCATATAACAACCCTAACTCAACGAAATGCGTATACTGACAGCATATAACAACCCTAACTCAACGAAATGCGTATACTGACAGCATATAACAACCCTAACCCAACGAAATGCGTATACTGACAGCATATAACAACCCCAACGAAATGTGTATACTGACAGCATATAACAACCCTAACCCGACGAAATGCGTATACTGACAGCATATAACAACCCTAACCCAACGAAATGTGTATACTGACAGCATATAACAACCCTAACCAAACAAAATGCGTATACTGACAACATATAACAACCCCAACCCAACGAAATGTGTATACTGACAGCATATAACAACCCTAACCCGACGAAATGCGTATACTGACAGCATATAACAACCCTAACTCAAAGAAATGCGTATACTGACAGCATATAACAACCCTAATTTAACGAAATGCGTATACTTACAGCATATAACAACCCTAACTCAACGAAATGCGTATACTGACAGCATATAACAACCCTAACTAGAGTTGGGCGGTTTTGAAATTTTGGTTTCGGTATCGGTTTCGGTTTTTTTCCCTTAAAACCTCGGTTTACGGTTCGGTTTTTCGGTTTTGTTGAAAAAATTTTTTTTACTATGGAAGCTATTCATTCTGTTGTGTGATGATTAGTTATTATTCAACGTTTAGTTGAATTATGCCACTGTTTCGATAATTTTGTGACTGAATCATTCTCCATGATATGAATCATAAGTTTTAAGGTGTTGACTGTTATAATCAAAGTTCTGATACCTTTTTAACAGTTAACTCGTTAAAACAGTGACCAAAGATTCATGAAAGATTTCTGAAGAATAAAACTGAGTTTGAATATACATTCTATCTAATTCTTTAACCCATCAGAAGCTAAAATATAACTCAGAAATGCAAGAAATTAAAAAACGAAAATTTATTTAAACAAACAAAATAATTTTACAAATAAAATTAAGCAAAAATGATGATGAAAATGAAATATTGTCAAAATTATTTGACAGATACAAATTTTAATTTTTTAATAGGTGAAAATGTTTGCAAGACGTTGTGTTTTGTCGCGTAAAATAAACACACCATATACTTCTCGAATTGCCGGTGTTGACTGTTGGGATGTCTGTCATTTTGTGTGCTCGAAGTTCTGTCAACTGGTGCGTGTTGGGGTTAATATTTGTTTTTAAGACAGGGTAATAAAACTTTATAGACATGCGTAAAAGACTAGTAGTACAACCGAAAACCGCGCCAAGGGAAAAGGAAGGATGGTTAAAAAAAAGTAGAGATTATTAATTCATCTAAAGTCATTTTTTAAGCTTTAAGGTAATTTTAGTCATAGAATTCATGACTTGGATTAAAGTTTAATAATTAAACTTTCGAATAAATTGTCAACTCTAAATAAATACCATATTAACAATTTAGTAAAATATAAATCGTTGCATAGTCTACTTTTTGAATAACCCATTTTTGGGAGAGAAAACGGTATAGTTGAGAGATAGTTCTCTAGAAATTACAATTTATGTATGAAGTGGCTTTTCAAAAGTAAACAATGAAATGCCTAATGTTTAAAATAATTTTAAAAATCCGAATAAAGTGACATTAGCATTGGCAACTACTTTTTTTCTTTTTAAATGTTTATACTTACTCACTACTTTTCGTTTATTTACTTTTACAAGTATTTTTTCAAAATTTCATTTTAATAACTTATTTTTTTAGATAACTCTGAAACAAACAAATAATTATTTTACAATTTTGAGTTGAATCAAATAGATTTTCGACATCATACGGAACGCGTTTGATTTTTTCTTTTTCATTTGAAAATAGTTTATGCTAAAAATACGATGTCATGTTGTCTGTCGTATTTCTCTCTTTTTCATTTGAAAATTCAAAATGTTAATAAACAAATTGTAAACAAAGATTTCTTCCTACAAGTAGCAATACACATGAAAAAATTTAAATTGCTTAAAATATCTCAATAATGGCATACATAGGAAGAGCTTGATGATCTAAGAAAGAATCTTTTTAAATTTTTTAAATCTGACTAAAAATAAGGAAGTTATAACTATTTTTGTGCCTCGCACAATTGGATATTTTCCCCTCTTTAATACCATATGCGTTTCGTCACATTTTTTACACTAATTTTTCAGTAAAAATGTTATATCTTTGTTAAAACACAAGATTAAGCAATGAAATTTACCATATAAGTGTATTTTTGTACAAGGAATCAGAATATGCCACTGAAAATCTCCAGAAATTAATGGTTTCCAAGTAATCTGCACTAAGTGCACATAAATATGCTGCAATACCTTAAAAATACCATGAATCCATTAAAAGAAAGAAGTTAGAAAACTCAAAGTTGAATTGTAATACATTTTATGTACAAGAAACTAAAATCTAATACTAGGACTGTTTAAAAATGAATATATTGCAAGATTTCTGTAGCATTATTGTAGATTTACACCTTCTGCTAACTCACCCCCTTACCTCCCCAAAATATGAGATTCTACTTTTTTTTTTAGGCAATTACATGTTAACACCCTGAAAAACTTGGCAAAAAGAAAGAAACAAAAACAATTATTTTAGAATTTAAAGTGGGGATCAGTTTCACATAAAATAATCCCCCATTTCAAGGCCATTCTAGCGTTTTAGGACAGTTAATTATTTTTTCTATGGGAGATAAATCCTGTGCGTTTTTCTTGTTTTTTGTTTTTTTTCTGTTTTTTTAGACGATTATAAGGGTTTTTGTGGGAGGAGGGGGGCTTACCACTTGAACTTCAGGTTAGTGGTAGGGCTAGGGGCAATTAAGTGTGAACACCCAGAAAGAAAAAAAACCAATTCATTTAGAATTTCGAGTGGGGGATTAGTTTCACATATATTTAATGCAGAATAATTCACCATTTCCGGGCCATTCAAGCGTTTTAGGGCATTAATCAATTTTTTTCTATGGCAAATAAATCCTGTGCGTTTTTTTTTTTATGGGCGTCTGCTTTTTTTTTTTTTTTTTAGACGATTATGTGTGGTTTTAATGGGCTTTTTTGTAGGATTAGGGCTTCCTACTCGGACTTAGGGTTAGTGATAAGGTTAAGGAAGGGGTTTTGTTTTGGATGGAGGTTGCCATTCGGACTTAGTGTTAGAGTTAAGGGAGTTTTTTAGGAGTGGCTTGCCACTCATATTTAAGGTTAATGGTACGATACGTTCAAGATGGCATTTTTAGGAGGTGGGCTTGTTAGTCGTACCTAGAGTTAATGGTAGAGTCATTATTTATTTTATAAATTTCACTAAAAGGCAAGAATGCCCGGGAAATCGGAGATCATTTTACATTAAATTTATATGCGAAACTGATCCCCCACTCTAAATTCTAAACTATTTTTTGTTTTGTTTCTTTTTTCGCCAAGACTTTAAGACGTAATCGCCTAAAAAAAGTAGAATCTTAATTTTTTTTTTTTTAAATTGGCGACTAGAAATTCATTACTACTAGAAGTTCGAAAGTTGAGTGAAAACCAGTATTTTTTAAAGTATTTTTTATAAAAGAACCAAATAGGATTAACTTTTTTTAAAAGTATTTTTATCTTTTTTTACAAGACGCTGCTGCTGATTGATTGTTATATCAGCAATACTAGTAGCCATTGTTGACTTTCGCTCAAAAAAAGGACAATATTTTTTAGGATAAGATAATTTAAAATTACTATTACCGAAAGACAAAACAACGTACAATTATAATTTTAATGCATAAAAAAAGATGAAAGATTAATTTATTTACTAGTTGGGTACGAAAAATGTAACAACATTTTCTATATTCATATTTTAAAATGTTTAAAATTCGTTCTAGAATGAAAATAAACAAAAATCGCCTCGTGTTTATAGCAGTAATTGCAGTAATATATTTGTTCAATCTGTCCTCTTACTAATATAACATTTTTTGGTAATATTCAATTTTATTCAAATCGGAAAATCTTTTCAACCGTGTTTCCTTGTATATGGTGGCTTACTGTAATAAAAACACAATACCGAACGGTTACGGTTTAAAAAAAAAAAAACCGATTCGGTATACGGTATGGAGACGAAACCGAAAAACCGCGGTTTTTCGGTAAAACCGCCCATCTCTAACCCTAACCCAACGAAATGCGTATACTGACAGCATATAACAACCCTAACCCAACGAAATGTGTATACTGACAGCATATAACAACCCTAACCCAACGAAATGCGTATACTGACAGCATATAACAACCCCAACCCAACGAAATGTGTTTACTGACAGCATATAACAACCCTAACCCAACGAAATGCGTATACTGACAGCATATTACAACCCCAACCCAACGAAATGTGTATACTGACAGCATATAACAACCCTAACCCAACGAAATGCGTATACTGACAGCATATAACAACCCTAACCCAACGAAATGCGTATACTGACAGCATATAACAACCCCAACCCAACGAAATGTGTTTACTGACAGCATATAACAACCCCAACCCAACGAAATGTGTTTACTGACAGCATATAACAACCCCAACCCAACGAAATGTGTATACTGACAGCATATAACAACTCTAACTCAACGAAATGCGTATACTGACAGCATATAACAACCCCAACCCAACGAAATGTGTTTACTGACAGCATATAACAACCCCAACCCAACGAAATGTGTTTACTGACAGCATATAACAACCCCAACCCAACGAAATGTGTTTACTGACAGCATATAACAACCCCAACCCAACGAAAGTTGTATACTAACAGCATATAACAACCCCAACCCAACGAAATGTGTTTACTGACAGCATATAACAACCCAACGAAATGTGTTTACTGACAGCATATAACAACCCCAACCCAACGAAATGTGTTTACTGACAGCATATAACAACCCCAACCCAACGAAATGTGTTTACTGACAGCATATAACAACCCCAACCCAACGAAATGTGTATACTAACAGCATATAACAACCCTAACCCAACGAAATGTGTTTACTGACAGCATATAACAACCCAACGAAATGTGTATACTGACAGCATATAACAACCCCAACCCAACGAAATGTGTTTACTGACAGCATATAACAACCCCAACCCAACGAAATGTGTATACTAACAGCATATAACAACCCTAACCCAACGAAATGCGTATACTTTCTGGGAGGAAAGTTTCTACTCTTTTTATTTCAATGAGAATTCACCCATACAAAACGATGCTCATTTGCATAAGTGAACTCTTGTTATTGCACAAAAATAACAAGATTCTATCTTGTAAGTAGAACGCTCTGGGTTCAATCCTTAATGAATGACATACGGTGTTACCCTCACTCTTTTACCTCGCGGACCCGCATGATGGCTACTACACAGACTCTGACAACTTTCTAAACACCATTCAGGAGGTACTGTTTTGAAAGACTTCCATTTGGGTTAAATGTAAGCCAAGACATTTACCCGCTCGCGATGGACAAAATACTTGAAGTGCACTAGGACATGTGGCATTAGGACAGGTTGATTTGTCACTTCTTTTTAGAAAATCAACGCTGCTACGGTGGCGAAAGCTGGGGTTTGGTGTTATGAGAACTGAAACCAAAAATTAGATTCCTAACTTTAAAACTTAACTGAGCATTTAGTGTTAAAGATCGGATACACAAATGTCCAGAAATCCCTAATTTCCGCAGGATTTTGCTAACAAACTGACTAAAAAATTTTACTAATAAATCCAGATAAAATTGATATTTTTTGTTAGATACAATGAATAGAAAATATATTCAAACCAGAATTCTAAGTATGAATCACCACTAGTAAAATATGTCATTTTTAAACTGTATTCAATAAATGAGAACTGTAAAAATTGTACAAAATTACACAAAAGACTAAACACTTTCCCTTTAGAAATGCCTATAAAATATTCCGAAAGTAGTCGCTGGTCACCACTTAAATCTTTCATTACCTCTGCAGTAAGATACAAATTATCCAGAGGACCACTAATACTATGAAATGCTACCTGGCGCAAATCCTGGTAATTAGTTCCACAAAGTTCCCCTAGAGGATTAGTGAAAGTGGTAGGGCTTCTTGTAGTTCCATCAATTAACTTGAAGATTGCTCTAAATGGCAGTTCATTAAGTTTTTTCTACAAAGCTGTAACCATCCCTGTTTCATAATCAGTGTTTGTACTGGTATTGTCCACCAGAATTGCCTTAACAGTATTTACACTGTTGTACTCTTCTAGAACAGCAGCAACATCCTCTACTAGAAGAACACCAGTTGCACCAATGTTGAGTATCACTCTATGAGCGAGATATTTACTTGCAGTTCCTATCTCTCTGGTAAATGTTAAGTGGCGCTCTGGTCCCTTGTTCTTCTTAATCATTTTTTCATCATTTCCCTTGTAACCTCCTTTTAATACAAAGTGTCCTTATCAACTCTTCAATCAACCCCAATGCAGATAAGATGTTCATATTTCTGTACATGTTTATAATGGCGGGTTACTTTCACTCTTGCCTTTTCTTTATCTATTTCTGATTCGTCTATAATAATACATTTTAAATTAATGGTTGGATGAAGAAGGCCCATGTGTTGTAAGTCTAATAGAAAGGCATTCGCAAGGCAAGCCCCAAGGTTAGAAGATATATCACTACTTATCAGTTCCATAGAATTTCTAGGGACTTTTAAAAGACTGTAAGGTCCCTTAGACTGTCTCCCTGGCTCAAAACTGTCATCGGTTCTTTCATCACTAGAAGATGTCTGTGAAAAGATTTCTGATGTAGAGGAAGCAACATGTGAAAAATCTTGTTGCTGTCTTTCAATCTGCCTGTCTAATCTATTTGCTTCATCTGAATCTTTTTTTGTATTTTTTGACAGCATCTTTGTCAATAGGTCCAAGTTGGAAACTGCCTTTTGGTCCTGTTTTCTCTCTCTGATCTTTTAAATATTCTCCCTCTTCAATGGAAATCTGAAATTTCAAAATGTGCGTGTGTTTAATAACAGATCGTGCATACGTTTCAAATATTAAGGAAAATATCACAATATTATTTACTAGAAAAAGGAAGATTATCAGAAGTAAATTCATATTTTTCAATTAATTTAAATATTAAAAAGTGGGACATGAATTAGTTCAAATTAAAAAATGCAAACAAAAAATAACCATAGAATTAATATTACCCTTTTGTTAGGAGGACAAGTGCAGACTATATGCCTTGTTTGGAAATTTTGTGTATTGCACTTTACAACAAAGTCATCACATCTTAAGAAATATCAAATAATTTGTCCAGCTTTTCCTTAATTATTTTCACTTTGGATTCCTGTTAATCAGTTTGTCCTTCTTGAAGCAAAATACTTTCACCTTCTGCCGTATATAATATTCTCTTAACAAAGTGTGGGGAACGTGAAGGGGGCTTACCTGCGAAACGTCCTCGTGTTTGTCTGTCCTGTGCGCTGCGGATGAAGGAAAAGAATTCAACATGGCGTCCGTGAACCTTTATTACGTACGGTTCACGCGGAGTCCCGCGAAGTCACATTGCACGCATGCAAATTAGGTGTGCCTCAGCCTAATAAAAGCGGGTCTCTTACCGTCTTCAACGAAACGGTGCAAAGTAAGTGCACGTGTGACGAACGTGGAGATCTGCGTTGGAAGCTGACAGAGGACTTTGTGATCTACGGACAGGGTGATTTGCGTTTCTTTGGACCTTCGTTTTTTACTCCAGAGTGATTTGCGTTTTGTTGGACCTTCGTTTTTACTTCACAAAGGTAATTGTGGGTTCACTGCTTGCCAAATATTGATTATTTCCTTTGTAATCAATTTGGAAATATACATATTATTAGAAAAGTTGAGATAGGTATTTTCAAGGAAATAACTAAACTGGAAAACTTGTCGTAAAGTTGGTGGTTCCGTTTTATTCAAAAGATAAGGTGGAGCATAGAATCTTTTGGAACTCTTACTGCGAGTTAAAACAGAACGTCCCTTTACAGACATTTTTATCTGAAAAAAAAAGAAAATAAATAAGTCTAAAACAGATTGATTTATAATATCTTCTCGTTTCATATTAAAAAAATGGCTGACAATTATGGTAAGGAGTTTTGGCTAGCTTTAGTGATAGTGTGTTTGAATTAGGGCTAGGCTGCATCTAAAATTGTGGCTTTAAATGACAGGACCATTTAAACAGACTCATTACTGTTTGAGTTATGGTAAAATCCTTTTTTTCTCTTTTTTTTTTTACCCAATATTTTAGAGTGGGGGATAATTTTCCCAAATAAATTTAATGTAAAATGATCACCAAATTCATGACCATCACACTAAAAAATGCTCTAAAATCTAAAATATTGGGTAAAAAAACAACAAAAAAAGGGTTTCTCTAGCGACATAATCAGTAATTTTACACAAAAAAAAAAATGGTCCATAAAAAATGCAAAAAACAAGTGTTGGGTATTTTTTTAGTGTGATTGTCATGAAGTGAGTTTTCATTTTACGTTAAATGTATATGGTAAAGTGATCCCCCACTCTAAAATCTAATCGTTTGCATAAAATACTTTTTAAAAAAAACGAATTTCTCTAGCAAGATAACCGGTAAGTTTACACAGGAAAAAAAATGGTCCGTAAAAAATGGAAAAAACAAGTGATGGGTAATAACTTAAATTAAAATGAAGACATTTTTCGGTTTAATGGTGTTTTATTGATAATTAAAATTAGTCTAATTTGTTTTCTACTGAAAAATCACAAATCCTGAATTCCATGAAAGAAAAAAAATGAAGCGATCTTTTATCGCTGTCACTTAGTAAAATACTGTGTCTACTAAACACTGTATATTTAATCTCAATTTTGCCTTTACAAGTGAATATTTTTCATTATTTATAATCCTTATTTATTTTTATTTGATTTATTGAGAACAATGTAAATAATTTAGTTGATAAAATCTGTATTAAATGACATTTACACATTTTTATTTCCCTAACGTTACAGAATTTTTTGACGGCGGTAAATCTTTCACTGATCATCGAAAGGACATGCAAAATCGTTAATTTCCAACCTTTAAAGTCGTTTCCTCACTTAACGGTAATGATTTGGGAAAAATTATTTTGTGTCGTTATTTATCATGCCAAACCCCAACTATCATTACCATTGCATTACCCCCAAAAATTCCACGATTCCAAAATCGACCTGCTCTAATGTGGCATCGTTTATGACATTGTTGTATATGGCTCGACAGAACTCGAACATGACAAGAACATTTTATAACAGTTGCCACATAAGATCTCACCCTAAATTTAAAGAAATGTGAAATATAATGTCAAGAAATCTTGTTTGGAAACGCATAGACCCATGTTGGGATGAAACCTGACCCGGCAAAGATGTGAACATGTCTGTGTGCGTTTGTTCGTGCGTTTACTGCACTGTCCGTAATCGTCCGACATGTTGTGCCGATCCAAAGATGTTGTTTGATCTCACTCAGTGCTGTAACAAAAACTCTCACGCCAAGTAAAAACCATGAGTCCAATTCATGAACAAGTAACAAATTTATTTGATGAATGTTATAAAAGATACCCATGTCTCTAAGTGGAATGGCAGAGTTGCTATATCTCTATATCTCGATGAAGGTGAAACAAGTCCTCCACAGCTTCAAACCGCCCCTGCCTGCCAGCCCTCCCAGCAAACCTCCAACTTCCTGTTATGCCCAGTGGGCCAGCTCTAGCCCCTCCCGTCTCCTTCTTTTCACTGGTCATCGGTGGGTCACCCAAGCACTTAACCACTTAAGATCTCAACCGGAGATAACTGTCAGGCAGAGAATTATCATAGCGACAATCTATGAACATACCCGCGCGTGGGTCCAGCCTTTATATTAGGCACTCAATTCACCTCAAAGGGAAATATTCTTCTGGGGTGGCTCAAATTAAATCAGAGATATTTTCACTTTATCTTGCGCCCCCCCCCCTCTTTCCTTTGCAACGTCCACCATTCATATACATTAATAAAGAAAATGCATTTTCACAGAGGTACGAGACCTGCAGGAAATGCCAGAACATAACAGAATTACAACCGTTCTTAGGTGTGATGACATACCTAACCCGTTTTATCAAAGACTTCAGCGTTGTGCGACCTACTACACAAAGAGTCAGAATTCCAATAGGAACCGCATCACCGAAAACCTGAAGAGTGAAGTATCAGAAACATCGCTACTTTGATCCCAAGCGCCAAATCTAGATGCACTGAGATGCAAGTCTTCACGAAATAGGCGCAGTGCTTCTACAATCAGATTCAGCTGACAAGTTAATGCGATGTGTATGCAAACCAGAGCTGAACACAACAAAGATATTCATGTATTGAGCTTGAATTACTGGCAATCGTGTTTGACACACACAGATTCCACACATTTATTTATTAGCCATTGTTTTCAAGTCACCACTGATCTTAAACTTCTTGTTATGATCATTGACAAACCGCTCACTACATCTCCGGCCCATCTACAACGAATTCTGCTAACGCTGCAGGGGAATAACTTCAGGTTAACCTATAGCAAAGGATCCGACAATATATTGGGTTATCACACCTGCCATCACCAGGTAATGTAGACGCTATTGATTTGGATGTGCGAGTTGACACTAACCGTTTTTCTGCTGATCGCATTGAGAAACTGTACAACAGTCGGCCCTCTGCTCAAGCAACCAAGTGATACAATTGTCACAGGATGGCCCGAGATAATCAAACAGCTACCTATTGATGTAGTGTACGAGATCAGCTGTCAATTGATGATGGCCTTATTGTAGTACTATCGCTTGCCGGGGGAGTGTGAACTCTCTGATCCGCACCGTGAGTATTTTTCTGGAAGGGCTGTTAACGTTCTGGTACGGTACCCAGCTCCCCAAGTTGCAATAATAGGCACATCCCTTTAATGAAAGGGTTCATGCCGGGTCGGGTATTTCGGCAGTTGCACGGCGGGTCTTCTGTGGCTTCATTAATTATCTGGAATGGAAGATGTGTAATGAGGGAACAACACGTTACTTTATATAAAAAATATAATGATTTATTTTTACCGAAGAAACATATTTAAAGCTCGAATTTGCTGAGCTTGGTGCGTGTGATTCGCACAAATGCCGTCACCAAACTGTTTTCAAACCCCTCGCTGCAGACAAAGGGAGAGAGAGAGAAAATGCAGCCGACATTGTTCTGAGTTTCAACCTATCTCGGATGACAGTCTGTCTGATCTCTGACCCCCATCACACGCATCTGTCTAGCCCTAACTTTAACCCTAATCCTACGCATCTGCAACTTAATTAATCTAACTCTGACCGTTAGTTTTCCAAATCATAACTGAGCCTCTGGTACGCTGACATGTTTGAAGTGCAGAGTGGTTACGATCCTTGCGTGTCTCCCCCCCCCCCCAAAGGGCAGTCCAAGTCAGGCAAAAGGGCTCTTAAGTGTGGGGAATTTCAGCTCCCCTAAAGGATAACAAATAGTTATTCCTTGGACCCTCAAACAAGACATATTAAAACAGCTTCACACTGCCCCCTTAGGACAGGAGAAAACTAAACCCCTGGACAAAGACACTGTCTATTGGATACACGTAAACAAACACTGTCTATTGGTTACAACATCAAACAATTCATAAGATCATGCAGCATCTGCCAACAACCCATCACAAATGTGAGCAGTTATGCAGCGTGACATTCTAACAAAGCGATGGAATGTGGTTGTGTAAAGTCGAACAGAATGAAGGAAGAAAGCGACCACGTGTTTGCGCGTGTTGTCTTACCTGCTGGGATGATCGCGGGGAGGGCGGAAATTAAATTAATGGCGGCTGTGGTTTTTTGTACGATTATTGAGCGATGACGTCAGGCCTCACGTGACTGTTTTTCTGACCACCGATTGGCTGATGATGAACACTTGGACAATAAAAGGAGTATGTTCAGAAGATCAAGAGAGTGTCTATCAACTGCATCAGTGTGATTAGACGTCCGACGTGTGTGTGTTAATCAACTGCCGTAGTTGCGTAGTTGCGAAACGAATACAGGTTGGAACAGACCTTTTCCAGCTCCATCGATATCAATAGTGCATCATAACTGACTACTACTCCAAATACCGTTATCAAACATTTACTTCTCGCTCACCAAGCAGTGTGATAGTGAAAATCGCACAGCAAACCTTCGTACAGAGTTTGGTATACCATCAAAAGTAGTTAGTAAAAACGGACCACACTTCTCAAGTACCCTTTACCGTGGATTTGCTAGAAAATGGGGTTTCAAAGTCAAACATCAGACAATCTCAGCTCAAACACCACAGGGAAATGGTTACCCTAACCACCTCAGGTCGAGGACCGCAGGGAAATGTTTTCATAGAGCGTCAAGACACCCGAAATTGCACTGGTGCTGCACCCCTATCTCAAACGCACAGCTACTTATGGGTAGACAAATGTAATGGCCACTTGTAACAAAGATACAAAGCAATCACCAAGGGCTTTAAACAATGACAACAAACCTAACCCCAAACCCTAACCTTTTAAACAACAAACCTAACCCCAAACCCTAACCTTTTAAACAACAACAAACCTAACCCCAAACCCTAACCTTTTAAACAACAACAAACCTAACCCCAAACCCTAACCTTTTAAACAACAACAAACCTAACCCCAAACCCTAACCTTTTAAACAACAACAAACCTAACCCCAAACCCTAACCTTTTAAACAACAACAAACCTAACCCCAAACCCTAACCCTAACCCTTTAAACAACGACAACAAAATCAAAAGAAACATTTTGACCCGCATGCACTCAAAGAACAACTACCGCCCCGATATCCTGACCAGCTGCTAAGAGCACAAAACCTTACATATGGAAGCTGAGACCCAGCAATCGTAGTATCCCAAGCAGATAGTCCTCGATCATACCTTCTGAAAAATGCAAACAAATATTTGCTGCAAAGAAATCAACAACATATCAGGATAATTTTGATCATTCGGGCTATCATCACAACGTTTCGGCCGCTGTAACCCCCGGCCTTCTTCAGGTGTATCTCTTCGAACTCGGGAATATTTCTGTCGAACTCAGGAATCTGGACGGAATTTCGAACGGAACCCTTTATTTAATCCACGGGGGTAGCATGCTTTCGTTCCATCTGCCATGACTAGGAAGAAATCTTCAGTAATTCGCAATTCTTCATATCGCCCGCACCGAGGATTGAACCTTTAACCTTCAGATGACTATCACTTGGAACTGAATTTTACTTAGTACTATATCCACTGCACCACGGGTCCTTGCAGACCGAGCCTGACAGAAATATTCCCAAGTTCGAAGAGATACACCTGAAGAAGGCCGGAGGTTACAGCGGCCGAAACGTTGTGATGATAACACTCAAGATGAGAAATGTAGTCCGAATAACCAAAAGTATGCAAATTATCCTCATCTCAAAAATTCAGAAGAATAAAATATATCAGGAGTATTCCAGTGATGCCAACCTCATCACCACCGCCGCCACCGCATGTAACATTTGCAGAACCGCGCGTATAATTTCGTGAGACTGCATATCAACTAGTGATGGGACGATTCCAATATTTTTCCTGATTCCGATACAATTACCGATTCTGATTCTTTTAAAAACCTCTAAATATTTAGCTCTAGAGTTGTTTTTTTGTTTTTTCCATTTTCGGATTACCGTAAAAACCCATGTAATATGTGCATATATATTCGCAAACGTCAAAATACACGGGGGGGGGGGGGGGGGTAGGTTAATCTATAGATTTTAGTTTTACTGGTAATTTAAAATCAATAAATATTTATTATTTTATCATTAGTACCAGCAATGGAAAATGAAGTTTTAAGCAAGAACACAATTAAAAGAATCGTTTTTGGCATAAAAAAATAGGCACAAATTTTTCCGATACCCCAAAAAGTTCTGATTTTTCCGATTCCGATTAATCGTCTCAACACTAATACCAAGACTTTTATTACTAATATTCCCCCATCCTTGGTTTCTCCGAAAGTCTGGCGACCATTCTTACTGAATGGTACTATTTTGAAAGATGTGGGGTCATTTGTGTACCTCGGGTGTAATGCGGTTATTCCAACTGAGTGCAATGCGGTTGAGATTAGAGCCACGAGATGCATCTTTGTACGGCTCCACCGGTCTTCCGTGGCGGGAGTATTTTTTGCAAAATTCTGAAAGTAGTAACCACTTGACAAAAAAAAAACATCGACCATCATGAAAAATCTCTGTGTTTAGCTAAGTAAAAGTGACAATAACGAACTTCATTGAACAACCTACACAATACGAACCAAAATGTTATTATTTTTTTACTTAAACAAACCCTAACCATTCCCAAAAAAGCACCCCCCTCCAAAAAAAGAAACATTTTGAAATTAAAACCCCTTTTTCAAGGAATTGAGAACAGTCTTTTTTGTGATTTTTTTTTTTTTTTTTTTTTTTTTCATTTTTATTATTATTATTGTTTCTGCATATCCGCTAACAATTTTGCATTTGAATATTTGTTTGTTTCATCCGTTGTTGAGACAATTCTTAAAAAGCGGCAAATACTTAGTCACTTCTGACTTACCGTTCTTATTAAAGAATGGATTGTTTTTAGTTAAATTTTATTCTTCATACGGAAAAGCAGATTTCTTACATTGGTGACTAGCTGTTCCGACTCAACTTTGCCCGGTTGTGTATTTACTTGAAATTTCTTTGGCTTTTCAGTTTTTAAAATATAGAGTTCTTTTTTTAGTTCGTTTTTTTTTTTCCAAAATTTTATTTTTTAGCTCCAATCAAAGGGAAGTAACTCCGTATTGAAGAATACAGAGTACTGTTCCTGCTTTTTAAGATGGCGACCATTTGAAAATAACGATGATCCACAAGAAAAACTGATAAGACAGAATCAAATATTGATTTTGTAGAAAAAAAACTATCGATGAAAAAGAGACGATAAAAATACTAACTTTATATGTTGGAAGAATATATATATATATATATATATATATATATATATATATTAGTGTATATTAGGAAACGTATTAGACTAGATGAGTAGGTTCTGCATCTTTTTTTAATTTTTTTTTTTTTTTTATAACATTCTTTTAATTTTTTTCTTTTTCTTCTTGTTTCAGAAAAATGTTTTCTTCTGGGAAGTGGTTTTATCATTCGGTGAGGAAATAACTTCTTTTTTTTTTTTTTTTTTTTAATCTTAAATTTTTTTTTTTTACACAAAAAAAAATCCCTCAAGAACATTTTTAATTTTCCGATCGCAGAAAAAAAACATTAAAAAAACAAAAAACAAGAACACATCAGCGGTTTTCATTTTCCTCACTGATCATACAAAACGGAGAGAGGAGCGAGTAGAAGAAGTTTAAAAAAAAAGAAAAGGTCCCCTCCCCACTCCTAACCCTAACCCCCTCTCCACATTCGATGACCATAGAAATAGAATAAAGTAGACTGTCGAATATAAAAAAGATGGAGAAGCTACCAAATGATAAAATTTCCGCTGACGTGTGCGGAAAACCACAGTTTCCCACGATGCCTAATAGCATGGTGACGCACCGTATGGCCCATATGGGAGACAAGCCGTTCCATACAGAGATATATGGCAACCAGTTTATGCACAGCTACTATCTACCGAGCCACGGTCTGCTTCATACGAATCAAAAGCTGTTTCATCCGGACATTTATGGAAAGCCGTTTGCCCCGAACTGTTACCTTCCTGCACCAACCCATCCCACGGAGCGCATTCATGCCGTCATCGAAAAAACCTCTACTTCCGCTCCTCCACCTCCTTCTCCTCTCTCCAGTCCACCTCCCTTAAACAGCAATATATGCCAAAAACTACCGCCACAACAACAGCAACAGCAGCAGCAGCCCCAACAACAACAGCAGCAGCCCCAACAACAACAGCAACAGCAGCAGCCCCAATCCCTAACACAACCTCCGCCACCGGCCCCTCAACATTCAACACCTCAGCCAATTGTCGCTAATCTCATCCCCAAGGCATCACCGTCTCCGACCTGTGTCAAGTT
Organism: Sepiola atlantica; assembly: GCA_963556195.1. Lineage (NCBI taxonomy): Eukaryota > Metazoa > Mollusca > Cephalopoda > Sepiida > Sepiolidae > Sepiola > Sepiola atlantica. The sequence continues at coordinate 7,298,919 of OY744525.1, read as the reverse complement.
GTATCACTGCGATATCTGTCCGAAGCAGTTCGTCCGCCGCAACACGCTGGAAATGCACAAACGCATTCACACGGGGGAGAAGCTGTTCCACTGCAGCTTCTGTGAGAAGCAGTTTGTCCACCGCGACAAGCTGCAGATCCACGAACGGATCCACACTGGGGAGAAACCGTTTCACTGCGAGTTCTGCCCCAAGCAGTTTTCGCGCAAGGATAAACTGAAGATTCACCGTAGCTCGCATACCGGGGAGCGACCGTACCACTGCTCATACTGCGAGAAGCAGTTCGTGCAGAGGGACAAGCTGAAGATCCATGAACGGATCCACACTGGCGAGAAGCCGTACCACTGTGAGTTCTGCCCCAAACAGTTTTCTCGCGGTGACAAGCTGCAGCTGCACCGGCGAACACACACTGGCGAGAAGCTCTTCTCCTGTAGCTACTGTCCGAAACAATTTGTACAAAAGGACAAACTGCTGATACACGAGCGGACACACACAGGCGAGAAACCCTTTCACTGTGACATCTGCTCGAGGCAGTTTGCCCGCACCGACAAGCTGCAGATTCATCGTCGGACACACACCGGGGAGAAACCATTCTCCTGCACGCTGTGTCCAAAGCAGTTTTCCCAGCGCTACTATCTCAAGGTGCACATGAGGACACACACCGGCGAGAAGCCGTTTCACTGTGACCACTGTCCAAAGCAGTTTGCACGTAAAGATAAGCTGCAAATACATAGACGTAGCCACACGGGGGAGAAGCCGTACCACTGTGACGTTTGCAAGGAGCAGTTCATGAAGAGGGAGCAGTTGCAGGTGCATAAGCGGGTGCATGTACCGGTGCTGACAGACAAGCCGATGGACTGTGAAATGTGCATACAGCAACAGCAGCAGCAGCAACAACAGCAGCAGCAACAGCAGCAGCAACAACAGCAGCAGCAGCAACAGTCATCATACTCTGAGCAAAGAGATGTGATACAGAATGCACAAAAACGGCCACCGTCTTCAGCAGCGCACACACCACCCGAAGCCACTGTCAACTGCGACATCTGCACGAAGCAGTTTGCCACCGTCGATGATCTCCAGGTGCATAAGAGAACGCACAAGGTAGTGCGAAATAATTTTTTGAAGCCGACGTCGTGCAAAAATATAAAGGAGTACACGCCGATGAGCACGTTACTTTGGCAAACCATCTGTCCCAGTTCAGCTCTACAGAATCAACAATAACGGAAAAAATGAAAGAAAGACGTTAACCCTTTGTCGAATATCAAAAACCGCTAATCCTTTCACCCAATCAATGTCGGAACATCTGAATCGAATGGATTTGTCAACGAAATAGAAATACGCAGTCGCAAAGAAACGAGGAAAAAAACCCACAAAAACAAATATTGAATCCCCCTTCTCTCCTTCCAAAAAAAAGTTACCTTTTAATGACTTGATGTTTTGCAACAAACAGATGTCCCTTTGATCTGAGGGGAGGGCGATCTAATGGAAACCAACACAGACTATGGAATTGCTTCAGCGAAAGTTCTGATCCACTCGGATCCACTGTGTTCACTTATACGTTGGGGAATCCTATGAATCCCATCTCGCTAACTATGAGTAAACTGGCCAATCATGTTTGATGACTCGTTTATGGTAGCTGCTGTGTTTCTGCATTAAGTAACCTCCAACAGATTGATGTGCCGTTAAAAAACCCAAACAAATGTGTTGTATGTGGTAGCCGTCATTCGTCTTTGAGCGTCACTCTTTTCTTTTCTCTCCCACCGCAACTAAATCTCATCTTGAGCGCACATTGGAATGAACGATCCAAACCAAACGCTTGCGCATAAGGAAGATTCTATGGTGCACAACACCTTCGGCGTAAACGTTTTGGGTCCGAGATAAATGCTCGGACGTCCTGTTCACTGACTTTTCTCAGAATTTGATTTTGGAGTGTCTAATCTCGGAGGCGTATAGGTTGAAGCTAGGATCAAACCCTGTCAACCATACCAAGTAACCTGATGCATTTGGTGAATTATATCTACATTCAACTTTAACAGCATATAACATTAAGTAATGTGTAACACATTGATAGACGCGTTTACATGTTTTTCTTGGTGTTGGTTTCCTAAAGCCGAATATATCTTAGAAAAAAAAATTTTTTCAATTCAAGATCGAGGGAGGGAAACCTCATTTAATTAGAAAATAAATTTCCAGAAACAGAAAAAGATGTTCTTTTTCCAGAAACAGAAAAAGATGTTCCTTTTCCAGAAAAACGTATTTTTTTTTTGAAATTGAAAAAGATGTTCATTTTCCAGAAACAGAAAAACATATTTTTTCTGGAAATTGAAAAAAGATGTTCTTTTCACAGAAACAGAAAAAGGTATTTTTTTCTAGAAATTGAAAAAGATATTTTTTTCAAGAAGCTGAAATTTCCAGAAAGAAAAAAAAATGCATGGTAAAGTAAAAAATTGATTGGGTGAAAGGAATATGGAGAGTAAAAAAAGATATGGCCTGAAAGGAATTGTAAATTTTAAAAAAAAATTGTTTTTTCTAAATTTTTAGGAGCCAAAAAAAAATGGACGCCAATTGCAAAAAAAAAATCTATGTTGACTTTGCACTTGATGAACTCAAGAGACAGCAACCAAGTATTCATATAACTCATTGTGTGCTTTTTTTATCCCCCCCCCCCTCTACTCCACGTATGCATCTATTTATATATAAAGGGCAATATTCAAGTCTTTTTTTTTTATAACTATTTTGACGGTAATATTCGCAGTGCTCAGGACTCTAGAAACCGCGATAAACAGAGCAATAATGGAAATTATTGGCAAGAAAATTGTTTAGTTTCACGCTTTTCGGTGTTTGAAAACTCTGCCGTATGAGTCACTGCCTTCGTTTTGTTTCAAACAAACTGTAAACTTCCATCGGGAAGAATTAACGTCTACAATCAGCAAAAGTGCAGTTTCTCCCGATAATGTTGCGTACCTGCCCGGAAGTCACAAATCTTCGTGCTATGTCTTTATTCGGGACTTCATAAGAAGGGGAGGTAATCACCACATTACCTTTCCCCCTTAGTCAAGATTATCTCCTCAGTCAAAGGAGACAATCCTGCCTTACCGAGGCAATTTTGTATGGGTAATAATTACCGGCCATGGGGTGTTCATTACTGACTGCCCTCTTCCCCTGCAACCGCAATAAAGCCTGACCAATTCAAATACTGGTGTTATTTCTGAATATTCGTAGACAGTCTTGCTTCCATGGCAGTCCAGTCTACCCAACTATTTTACTCAATGGGACTGGAAAAAAAATCTTCACATTAACAGAAAGGTTATCTATTATATAAAGGAAAGTTGTCTGGTTGTTTGAATGTCACTGTAAAGGCGAATTAAAAAAAAAATAAAAATAAGGCTGAATTTAAAAAAAAAAAAGGCTGAATTTAAAAAAAAAAAAAAAAATAAGGCTAAATTAAAAAAAAAAAAAAAATAAGGCTGAATTAAAAAATAAAAAAAAATAAGGCTGAATTAAAAAAAATAAAAATAAGGCTGAATTAAATAAAATAAAAATAAGGCTGAATTAAAAAAATGAATAAAAATAAGGCTGAATTAAAAAAATGAATAAAAATAAGGCTGAATTAAAAAAATAAATAAAAATAAGGCTGAATTAAAAAAATAAATAAAAATAAGGCTGAATTAAAAAAAAAAAAAATAAGGCTGAATTAAAAAAAAAGAAGAAATACGGCTGAATTAAAAAAAAATAGAAATACGGCTGAATTAAAAAAAAATAGAAATACGGCTGAATTAAAAAAAAATAGAAATACGGCTGAATTAAAAAAAAATAGAAATACGGCTGAATTAAAAAATTATAAAAATACGGCTGAATTAAAAAATTATAAAAATAAGGCTGAATTAAAAAATTATAAAAATAAGGCTGAATTAAAAAAAAAAAAAAAATAAGGCTGAATTAAAAAATAAAAAAAAATAAGGCTGAATTAAAAAAAATAAAAATAAGGCTGAATTAAATAAAATAAAAATAAGGCTGAATTAAAAAAATGAATAAAAATAAGGCTGAATTAAAAAAATGAATAAAAATAAGGCTGAATTAAAAAAATAAATAAAAATAAGGCTGAATTAAAAAAATAAATAAAAATAAGGCTGAATTAAAAAAAAAAAAATAAGGCTGAATTAAAAAAAAAAAAATAAGGCTGAATTAAAAAAAAAGAAGAAATACGGCTGAATTAAAAAAAAATAGAAATACGGCTGAATTAAAAAAAAATAGAAATACGGCTGAATTAAAAAAAAATAGAAATACGGCTGAATTAAAAAAAAATAGAAATACGGCTGAATTAAAAAATTATAAAAATACGGCTGAATTAAAAAATTATAAAAATAAGGCTGAATTAAAAAATTATAAAAATAAGGCTGAATTAAAAAAAAAAAAAAAAAAATAAGGCTGAATTAAAAAATTATAAGAATAAGGCTGAATTAAAAAAAATTATAAAAATAAGGCTGAATTAAAAAAAAAAAGAAATACGGCTGAATTAAAAAAAAAAAAATACGGCTGAATTAAAAAAAAATAGAAATACGGCTGAATTAAAAAATTATAAAAATAAGGATGAATTAAAAAATTATAAAAATAAGGCTGAATTAAAAAATTATAAGAATAAGGCTGAATTAAAAAAAATTATAAAAATAAGGCTGAATTAAAAAAAAAAAGAAATACGGCTGAATTAAAAAAAAAAAAAAAATAGAAATACGGCTGAATTAAAAAATTATAAAAATAAGGATGAATTAAAAAATTATAAAAATAAGGCTGAATTTAAAAAAAAAATAAAAATAAGGCTGAATTAAAAAATTATAAGAATAAGGCTGAATTAAAAAAAATTATAAGAATAAGGCTGAATTAAAAAAAATTATAAGAATAAGCCTGAACTAATAAAAATAAGGCTGAATTAAAAAAATTATAAAAATAAGGCTGAATTAAAAAAAATTATAAAAATAAGGCTGAATTTAAAAAAAAAAAAAAAAAAAAAAAAAATGCCAATCCTGATTCCATAGTCACCAACTACTTGTGGGCCTGATAGTGCTGCCAAGACGCCGCCCAGATCTTCAAGTCTCCACCAGCAAGTTGACGCCAATAAGTAGAAATAAGGAAAGAAGGACCTTGTCGATAAACTCTCTCTCTGGGCTGTATGCCCGAACCATCTTAGACGGCGTTAGAGAAGGACGGACAGTCGTCGACGGAGATTTTTAGTTAGTACTCTATTCACACTATAGCCGTATAGAATGCATCGAAGGCAGTCATTGTCAAAGACTTTGAATCTATGCAGATCAAACGCTCTCATCGGCCACGTTTCACAACCATAGAGAAGAATCGTCCGCACTATAGCCTGATAGATAAGTCCCTTGTTAGCCATTGAGGTTTCCCGTTGACACCACTGCGACAAACAAGGCGGACCTTGCAATCTTTTACAGTGTTCAATCTCAGCTGCTCCGTGTCTAGATGGTTCGATGGTTGAACCAAGGTCAGCGAATGAGTTAATTACTCTCACGGGTTATTGCTACATACAAATAGATATTAAATAATCCACGTTTGTTGTCCATGTAACATTTGAATATTGCCTTTACATATATATATATATATATATATATATATATACATATAAATCTGCTTTCACTTAATACAAGATTGTCAAAATAACATGTAAGAATTTTTTTTTAATTTTTGAACCTAGGTTTTATATTTTCAAATTTTGAAGTATTCTTTTTATACAATTTTTAATTAAAAAAAAAAAAATTTTTTTTAATTTAATTTTTTTTTTTTTTTTTTTTTTTTTAAATTAACAATTTTAAGTTGCTTGCTCTTCATTTTTTGTAATCTCCCCCCCACCCCACTCCCACCCTCTTGTCTTCTCCGGTTTAGTGTTTGAATGGTTCACCGATGGCTGTACTGATTTAAATCCGCGGGATAATCGTTAACAATCCGTATTGTTATGCAGCATGTTTTTATCGTAAACTAGTTGCAATACCCGTCCCGAGGCGGGGTTATGATAAAGTAAACGCGCTTGGACCCTTTAATTAAATAACGAGAGATCAGACCCCAAAATATGTCAAATCAAGCGTTACCATCTGAAAATTGTGTGCAAATCGGGAGTCTGTAACTAAAGTTCTCGGCTTTTAATTTGTGAACTTCAGCTTCAATTAACGGTTTCTGTTTCGTTCTTCCTCAATGACCCCGTGAGACAATCAGCATAGGTCACTTTTCTTTAAAAAAAAAAAAAAAAAAGGGTCACCACTTGTCAAGGCTAAAAAACACTCAAGGATAAGGGTTAATGAGATTGATTGATTGATAGGTGAATGATGACGAATATTATGAGAGGATTGAAAATCTCTGCGTACCTCCCACTCAAAATAACAGCCGACCAAGAAAACAGCAATTCTTCCCCCTTTGTCGGGAACATTGTTCATAGAATGTAAGGAGTAAATAACAAAATGGTGGGAGGGGGGTTACGAGGCTTGCAAAAGTAAACTTCAGATCCGGTTTCTACTTTCCATAATAAGACCAAAGCGGTTAGCAACCAGACAGACACCAAAGCTACATTACAATAACTAATATTGAGTTTCTATTTAAACGAATGAAAAAAAAAAAAAAACTTGTTTGTAAATTTCATTGAAACTGATTTAAATCCGAAAAGATATTTACAAACGTTTTATTGATTAAAATAAGAGTCACGTGTAGGGTGATGCTGATGGCTTTTTTTTTTAATTTAGTGACTCCTTGGATCCACGGATTTGATTTTAATGGGTCCTCAGAAAATTCTGTGTGTCCTGCAGCCATCCACCTAAACGCAAAATTCTATCCTACATCTGTTTTTATTTTTTTTTAATATTGAAATGTAATTCACTGATCCTTAAATTGTTCAGGTACAAAGAAAACGGCAGGTGGGTCGGGTCGGTTATGTCCAAACTATCGCAATAAGCCAGACAACGGAGACTTCGGGTCGCGGTATTGCAGAGAACAACAGTTGGGACAGCTCATCGGTAACGTAGGACGTGCGGAGGAGTTGCCGAGTAGATTTTAGTCAAGAAACATGTACTGTAAGCCGCGTCCCACGTCTATAGGATGAGCCATTTAGAAGCAACTCCTAGTTAAGGAAAATGGATATCCCATAGTTAAGTAAATAAAACATATTCTAAGTTGAAATCATTGTTGCCATTCTCCATAAATGATCGTGGAAAGTAGGGTCAGTCAAATGGTCATCAGTAAATGCCTGAATAGCTTTTCTCATATCTTGTAGTTCGTTAGCTAAAAATGGGGGAGGAAAATGAAAAGAAAAAAAAACTGGAGGTGAATTCGTTTGTGGAAATTTCCTATTAAAAAAAACGAACCAAAAAAAGCTACGTTTGTCAATTAGCAGAAAACCTACACCGTAACGGACAGACTTTTAAATATTTATGCGTCCCTGACGCAGGACGTGTAGTTATCAACATCTCTGCAGATATATATATTTTAATTCAGCCTTTACGGTGACATTCAAACAACCATTTTAATTAATTTTTTTTTTTTTTTTAAAGTTTGTATATTTTTTATTCACTCCTGCCACCGTCGTCACCCGATAAAAACAAAACATACACCATTTATTATATATATATTATATATATATAATTTTTTTCTCAACCCAAACTTGATTAATTTGAGATACGCATTTCTTCAAAGAAATTCTCACAGTATTAATTTTTTTTTTTTCTGAAAATTCCATTTTAATAAAAGAAAAAGATGAAAAAAAAATTCCTGGGGTATAAAACTAAATAAACATTCTCGTACAGCTCAAATGGTTTCGTATATTTTGAGACGACGTATATTAAATGGTGTACGATACAATAGTTTGGATTGTGACAAAAAGAAATAAAAGTTTTATAACGCATAAAAAATTCTTTCTGAGAGCAAACATGAATGCGGCTTCCTTTCAGTACAAAATGACCGTAAAACAATTTTCAGTACAAAATGACTGTAAAACATTTTTCAGGGCCGATGATTATTTTTTAACTATTTTTATTTTCTGCTATAAAATTTATCCTTAAAAATCGTCGCTGTTGAAGAATTTCAAGAAATGCGTATCGAAAATATAAAATCCAGAAAGGGAAAATAGTTTGGGGTTGTTTTTTTTTTTTGTTTTTTTACATTCTTATATCGATCATTTCAAAATGATCTGATTATATATATATATATATTTTTTTTTTTTTCTTCTCTTTTGTAAAATTTTTAATTTAATTTTTTTTTTTTCTTCTTCATGCTGGAGATTCTCAAAGCTTTTTCTGTCTTCTGAGCCGTGTCAAAAGATTTGTATTATTTTATTTTTTATCTTGTAAAAGAAATCATGTTTCTCACTCTAAAGTGCTACTATTTGCCGATAATTGGTAAATATTTTCTAAATAGAAAAGTTGTTTAAAATGTAGCTGCCGCTATCCGTTGCTGTTAGGGTTTCGGGTTACTGCAGACTGGGTCACAGAATCACAATCAAAGAATTAAAAATTAACGAATCAGAAAGATATTGTTAACACAAAAATAATTAAGAATTTGAAATATAAAAATTGCTAAACATAATATTACATGATTTTATCAGTAACTTAACATATACGTGACCTGTTGGGTCAGTATTTGTTATATATAATTTCATAAAGTAATGTTCACAGAGTCAATGGATTTCAGAATACATTGGGATGTCATAATAGATCCTTTCTCCCTCTTCTTGTAACAAGCTGAAAAGTCTCGTGGCCCAGTAAAGTGTCAACGACGGTTTAAAACCTGTGAGGACCTCTTGTGGAGAAAACACCGGAACCAAACTATGAAACCTACCAACACGTTCTCCCAACTGCACGTATCTCTTTTCTCTCTTGTCTGTCAACATTTACCTCTGGTTTCCCTCTGCCCCACTGTCATCTTATCTCGGTTTTTAAACCGCGTCATGTCGACGCAGGCAAATAACTGACATCTACAAAAACCCACAACTCTGAGCATGCACCTTTGACCTCTTGCAAATGGCCACTCGACTTGGATCCGGTGAATCTCTATTGTCACACGTCCCTCTCTTTCTCTCCTTTCTCTTCTCTCGCTCTTAATTATTTACATCATTCCATTCCTCTCTCGACTTCTCTTATTGTTTGCCCCTTCTTTGCATTATTTTATTGATGCTAACTGGTGTCACTTTCTACATTGGTTATAATTTCCCTGCATATTCCCCTCCCATATATCGAAACATGCCTGTACAATAAAGTCAAACACACAACAATGTTTCGATTCTTTCGAATCCTATGACGTCGGCCTGAACAAAATTATAGCTTCACATTACTTCCTGTCGAATCAGTAATTAAGTCGAAAACTGATGCTGCAATTTAAAATTTTGTTTTACGAATACTTGAACGGAATGTGCTCCGATGAACTTGCTGCTCTGGTAAATACACACTACCAACCTGACAATCAGCTAAATCCCATCCGCTCACTGTGGAGGTCCCCAGATGCCGGAGAGCCTTCTACTCTAGTAGCTTCTTTCCTCATGTTACTAGCCTCTAGAACTCCCTCCCTGCTCCCTGTTTCCTTGACTGTACCGACAGGCAGAAGTTTAAAACTAATGTAAACAGATATCTCGCTGCATCAGCTCTCAACTTAGGATGACATCCAAAACTTCCACCCTAATTCTCAATAGCCCCTTCCGTCTACAGTGGCAACCTGTCTTGTTTGGGGTGAACTATGTTTAAAAAAAAAATTTTTTTAATTCCTTTTAAGTTTAACGAATAAATTACAGATCCTCACAAAAGACATTAATTTACGGATGAAGTGGGAATGGTAGAAAAATAACAACATTAATGTTTTTCGTGAAGATGTGTAATTTATTCGTTAAACTTAAAGGTTTTTTTTTTTTTTACCTTTCCCACCCTAAGGCCATTTCAATTATATTCTCACCCCTCCCATTTCATAACTGTCTCAATCTTGTCCAAGTTTTTCATATTCATTTGAATCTTTCTCCACCATTGACTCTAACATCCTGGACTCTCTGAGTTTCATAATAGCCACGGCTACTATATCCCTTCATCTCACCGCCATGTCAACCCCAAACTTTTATCTACTTGCATGACATTTTTTTTAAAACTATCATCCTGAGGAAGTCTTACAATAAAGACGAAACGTTGATGAATACATGAACAACTATCTTTTGGTTTTTCATTTTCTCATATATATCTATCTATATATATATATATATAAGTAGATACTATTTTTAACTTTGAAGAATCTTTAGTTTCTCGCACGTTTCAAAGGATAAAAATACTCTGTTTTTCATCAAATAATATTAAAAAATATTTTTAGCAATTAGTTTGAAAGTCAACGAATGAATCTCTTTCTCACAACTGTCCACATTCATTAAAAAATTAAAAACATTTTGGTAAAAAAAAACAATTAAGAATTTGAAATATTTAGTTAAAATGGATGTTAAACCGAATATGATGGTGGTGGTGATGATGTAGATTTGGGGGGGGGGGGGATGCTGTTATTATTGACGAAAGGGGTAGAAAATAAAATCAAAAAAAATGTTTAGCGTTGCTATGCCACCACCGGATTCGACTAACGTGAGATTTGCTGCATATTTTTAGGCGAGACCATTTCAAAAGAAACCTTTAGTCTTTTCATCATCTTCATCAGGATCTTTTTATTTTACTTATTTATTTTTTCTCACTCTTGGCCGAGGAACCCCTCCATGGTTTCTCTCCACCTTGTTTTATCCCTGGCTAGGTGTAGCCAAGTAGCACCTAGTCAACTATCGAGGTCGTTTCTCAAACGGGTTTTTGGCCTTCCTCTAGGTTTTTTCCATTGCCTCAGGGTCTGTTCTGTCGCTCTATATGTCCACCTATTATTGTCGTTACATCTCGAAAGGTGACCCGTCCATCTATGTTTTGCCGTTCGTATGGTAGTGATGATGTCATTTAGTCTTAACAACATGGAAAATAAGTTTTCAGAGATAAAAAAAAAATGACATCTAATCTAAAACTTACGAGCAAAAATGTTTTTGTTTAGAATGAGAGAACTTGTCTATGGTATCAGAAATGGCAATTTCTTGTCCGTGATGGATCTTTCTGGACTGTTGGGGTGGGGGGGGGGATATGTCATAATGCTAAGAGTGCTTTCTAATTGGCTGGAAGATCAGGGTTCAATCCTCAGTCAAGTCATACCAAAGACTTAAAAAAACAATGGTATTTTATAGCCCTTTGCTGAACACTCAGTATTATGACGTGAGGATAAAGGGTAAGTGGAGTAAGTGAATCTCTGTCCCATTTGAGGGTTGTTGATCAGGTGCAGAAACGTATTTGTAATTTGATTAGCCCTACCCTTTCTTCTTCTCTGCACCCTCTCTCTCACAGACGTGATGTTGCTAGTCTCAGTCTTTTCTATAAATACTATTATGGCATGTGCTCTTAAGAATTATGTTATCTATTCCCGGCTTCTTTTGTTCCCGCTCGTTGGCCTAGTGGTCTCCATCAATTCGCTGTTTTGATACCTCATGGTAATACAGCTTCCTATTCCAGTAGCTTCTTCCCAAGAACTGCAGGCTTGTGGAACTCTCTTCCTGCTGACTGTTTTCCTCCTACGTATAGCCTTGGTCTTTTCAAGACTACAGTCAATAGGCATCTTCTGTCTTTCCAATAATCATCTTTCGTTCTTGTTAGCTCTTTACATCTAGTGGCTTTGTGCCTCGTCTGATGTAATTTCCATAAAAAAAAAAAAATCCTGGGAAAGAAGTGGCATCCTCCCTTAACCTCAGTGGAGTAATGAAAAGGGAGCCTTCAGGTCGCCCTCAACTATGGTCGACCACTTATTTGGTATACACACATTTACACCCACACTCATGCATAAAATAGCAACTTGCTTTCAATAGATGTTGCATTTCACTATAAATAACGAAAAAAAAGGTTGATATGCCATAAAACAAACAAAATGAAACTGAGTAACTAATGAGTTTCAATTCAAGTGAACTCATATTTTCTGTGCTCATTTTGCCTTTTAGTGTTCTTCGTTGGCACCGAAAGAGTTACGCAAATCCCATTCGACTTTCACCTTTAATCCGTCGTCGTATTCATTTTCAACGGTGTTGTTTCCATGAAAACCAACCTTGAAATGTATGTTGACGTAATGGGACCCCAGACGCATACAATGTTATATACTAAGAAATTTCAGTTTTTTTCTTAACGGAAAGAGAAGAGAAAGGCCACTGAAATCCATTCGATTTAAAAACCGATCCGGTTTTAAAAAATTTTTATTTTATTTCACCGCCTTTTTTTATGGTGTCTTCATTTATTTTATATATATAACGTTTTTGATTTAAATTATTTTCAAATCATGTTCCAAATAAAGAGTACACGCAAAGGTATCTAAGTCATTTACAGCTGTTTCTAGACGATGTTTATTTTTCTTTTTTTTCTTTTAATAAAGTATGTATATATATATATATTTTTTTTTTCATGATTATCAAACAAACAAAAAATTAAAGTATCCAAAATAAAATTGGAAAAAATCTGTTTACAAAAGTCACAATCCAAACTATTTCTTCGTAGTCGATATACATTTCTTATTATTGGGGTACATCAATATTATTTCCAACTGTACTGAATTGAAGCCATTTTTGTTTAGACCCCAGGATTTTTTTTTTTTTAATTAAAATATAGGTTTGTTTGTTTGATGATTTTTGAAAAAAAAAAAAAAATAGAATTGTTCTAAATATAAAATCAGGTAAAAAAAAAATTAGTTTTAAAATCTGAATAACTTTTCAATAAAAAAATGTTTTTCACTTTATAAGAGACCCCCTTTTTCTGAAGGGTGGTATCTAATATGGCCGCTGACAACTTAAAGCGATTGAGGATCTCCTGTTCATGCAGAGAATTGTTTCAAAAACAGAAAGTTTAAATAAGAAAATAAATAATACTAAAAATACAATATTTGTGATTTGTGTTTGTGCATGGGATATTTAAAACCAATAAAAACTATTGATTTTTAAAACCAATAAAAACTATTGATTTCTATCTGACTGAAATGATTTTGTTGACTGTGTTGTGTATTTGCGTTTAACAATGAGACGACTACAAGCTCTCAGGAAAAGAAACACGAGAACAAATAGGATTGTTCGGAGCCATCGTTCATTATTATTATTTTTTTATTTTTATTTTTTTGCTGTATTTAGAATTGTTCAAGGACAAAACTGTCTAGCAGGGTTTAAAGTTTAAATCGGCTAAACGTGGGAACTGGAGAAAGACAATCTGAAAGCAGGTAAGGAATGATGTCATCAGAAAAGGTTTTTTTTTTTCTAAATTATATAATGGTTCAAGACTGGGAGCGTAGTCGATCACACAAATATGTCCTTTTTAGACGAGAACGAAGATTTGTTGTTCTTCCCCTTTGTTTTAGTGTATGTAAACATGTTTTAGTGTATGTAAACATGTTTTAGTGTATGTAAACATCAAATAAAAAAAATAGTAGATTTGATCGTATTCATTTCAAGCATGGTTGAATTTTATTCAGCTAGAAAGAGGTTGCTGCTAATGATTTTGATTTTGGCTTCTCCAGCAGTTCAGCCTCCACGCATTACATTGGTGAATAAGGTGAAAAATTCAAGATATGACATCTCGGATCAATTACAGCCACATCCAGTACACAACAGGAATAAGTCCTCATTCATTTTAAGGTATTTGTGTCGTAATAACTTTTGATATTAAATATCTTCATTATGTTTATCTTTGATAAATGTGACACTCTCTCTTTTCTCTCTCTCTCTCTCTCTCTCTCCCTCTCGCTCATATTGAAAGTTGGGTATTTCAGCTTGTGTAACTATTTTATTTTGCATTTGAATGTTCTTAGTAGGATTGTCTGGTGAGGTCACAAGGTTAAATGTGACAAAAACGTGTGAACAGACAACAGGAAATGAGAAAAGTGAGTGAAATCATTGAAAAGATTTTCTCTAAGTAAAACAGACAGCGAGTCGAAGTGAGTCAGAGTAGACATAAAATGAAAAAATTGAAATTACTTAAAATATCTCAATAATAGAAGACGTAGAAAGAGCTTCATAATCTAAGAATCTTTTCAAAAGTTTTTAGATCCAACTAAAAATAAGGAAGTATTGACTATTTTTGTGTCCTGCATGGTTGGATATTTTCCTTTTTTAAGGCCATATCTGTTTGGTCACATTTTTTTGACTACTTTGTAAGTAAAAATGTGATATCTTTCTTAAAAAAACAAACAATATTGAGCAATAAAATTTGCCATATAAGTGTATTTTTGTGCAAGGATTCAGCTCTTGAGTAGAAATCGACTCTGAAACTTCTTGGTCTTTCTCTCATCAAATCTTGGAGTTCATACAACAGATCCATTGCTTTTTCTGCTTCTCGTAAAGTTGCTCCAAACACTTTCTCATAGCTGAGGCTATTCTCTATCCCAACTAATCCACATTCCACAATCAGACGATGTATGGAGTACTGTTGTCATATTTCGGCTGGTGAATCTCTGTCCCATTTGACGGTTCTTGATAAGGTGCAGAAACGTATCTGTAATTTGATTGACCACACCCTTTCTGCTTCTCTGAACAGACGTGATGTTGCTAGTCTGTCTTTTCTATAAATACTATTATGGCATGTGTTCTTCAGAATTATGTGATCTATTCCTCACTTCTTTTGTTCCAGCTTGTTTGACTCGTTGGTCTAGTGGTCTCCATCAATTCGCTGTTTTGATACCTCGTTGTAATACAGCTTCCTATTCCAGTAGCTTCTTTCCAAGAACCGCAGGCTTGTGGAACTCTCTTCCTGCTGACTGTTTTCCTACTACCTGTAATATTGGTCTTTTCAAGACTAAGGCCAATGGGCATCTCTTATCAAATTACGGGTTAGTGGTAGTTAAGTAATGATAAATTTTAGTTTACTAACTTTTCAGCATGAAAAAGTATTGACGGCTAGAATGGCCTGAAATAGGGTATATTTTTTTTGTTTTTATTTTTCATTTGTTTCACCAAGTTTTTTAGGGTTTTCACACGTAAGCGTTTAAGAAAAAAAATAGAATCTTTTTTTTTTTTTTTTAATTGGTTGCTAGAAAATAATTTCTGACTACAATTAAAGTTCGAAAGTCAGGTAAACCTAAAAAAAAAAAAAAACATTATTTCCTGAAAGAGCCACTATTTCATAAAAGAACCACAGACGCATCAACTTTTTAATAGTCAATTTATTTGAAAAAGAATACTTTAACACCAAGAAAAAAAAGGTCTTTTATTTTATTTCAAAATAAAATATTATATTATTATTAATTATATTTTCTGATAAAAAAAAATAGCTCTAACTAAACATTTAAGGACATTATTGATATTCAAAATAATTCTGAAATGAAAATAAACAAAAATCGCCAGTCTTGTTTACAGTAAAGGAAAGCTGCTTCTACTGTTACTATGACTATTACCACTGGTACTATGACTATTACCACTGGTACTATGACTATTACCGCTGGTACTATGACTATTACCGCTGGTACTATGACTATAACCGCTGGTACTATGACTATAACCACTGGTACTATGACTATAACCGCTGGTACTATGACTATAACCGCTGGTACTATGCCTATTACCGCTGGTACTATGCCTATTACCGCTGGTACTATGACTATTGCCGCTGGTACTATGACTATTGCCGCTGGTACTATGACTATTACCGCTGGTACTATGACTATAACCGCTGGTACTATAACTATAACCACTGGTACTATAACTATTACCAAAACAGTCAAATTCGCTTAAATAGAAACAATATTGATTCAGATAGGCTAATTAAAAATTGCTACTCCGAAAAGATAAAATGTGCAATTATAATTTGAATACATGAAAAGGATTGATTTACTTATCAGTTTGGACACAAAATATATTCATTAGAAAATGTTCCATATTCGTCATGTTGAGGGATTGGGTCAGTTTTTTGGGGTTTTTTTTTGTACCCCCTATTATGATTAAGAGCTTCATCTCCCCTAATTGGTTTCCAAATTTCACGACGAAATTCCTCATAGAGGAACAGTCGCAAACTTCAAAAAAGCACCTCCCTTCGTCACAAAGGATGCGAAAATGACATTTTTATTACTTGCTTGAAACGCTTAAAGATAGAATATAAATTATTATTTAGGGATCCATGTCAAAGTATATTCATTTCTGAACAAAATGGTGGCATTTTGAGGATTTAAAGTCTTTGTTTATTTTAAATATGACTATTTTAGTAGACCCCCCCCCTCTTGAAGTCTGTGCTGATCAAAAGCGTTTTTATGGTTGCTGGGTATTTTTTTTTTCTTATAAAAATGCTCCAGACAAGGCATGAAGCCACTTGATGTAAGGAGCTAACAAGAACAAATATGATTATCGCAAAGACAGGAGATACCTATTGGCCTTAGTCTTGAAAAGACCAAGGTTATAGGTAGGATGAAAACAGTCAGCAGAAAGAGAGTTCCACAAGCCTGTGGTTTTTGGAAAGAAGCTACTGTAATAGGAAGCTGTATTACAACGAGGTATCAAAACAGCGAGTTGATGGAGACCATTAGACCAACGAGTCAAACGAGCTGGAACAAAAGAAGCGGGAAATAGATCACATAATTCTGAAGAACACATGCCATAATAGTATTTATAGAAAAGACTGAGACTAGCAACATCACGTCTGTGAGAAAGAGTGTAGAGAAGAAGAAAGGGAAGGGCCAATCAAATTACAGATACGTTTCTGCACCTTATCAAGAACCCTCAAATGGGACAGAGATTCACCAGCCCAAATATGACAACAGTACTCCATACATGGTCTGATTGTGTAGAGATAGAAAATAGCCTCAGGTATGAGAAGCAGAAGGATTTGTTGTGTGAACTCCAAGAAAGATTTGATGAGAGAGAAAGACCAAGAAGTTTCAGAGTCGATTACTCCTTAATTAAAAGACGACAGCTGAATCTTAACTGGATTAAATGAAACAAGCCATTTCGTACCCCAATCCACAACTGAACCCAGGTCAACTTCTAGATTTTCCTTTCTTGGACACTGTCCAATATTTTGTTACTTTACCAAATAGTAAAGTAACCCTTTTAAATAAATTATATTTCGTATGTTGTTATACAGTGTTTGTTTGCTTGATTCAATTTCGTGCGTAGAGATTTAAGAACATTTCTACACGCCTACGATTGAAAGACACGAGCTGAGTCTTAACTAAATTAAATGAAACGAGCCATTTCGTACCCCAATCCCCAACTGACCCCAGGTAAACTTCTAGATCAGCTGCATATTTCGACTGATCCGAGGGAGATGGGCGAGAAGCAACACCAGAATAGAGAGTGGTATCATCAACATAGATGTTAATTTTCTGAACAATATTCTCTGAAAGACCATTTATATAGAGAAGAAACAGTTTTGGGTCGAGAATAGAGCCGTGAGGAACACCAGCATTGATAGGAAAAGAGAATGAAGAGACACCGTCCAAAGTTACTCGCAAGCTTTGATCAGAAAGAAAAGACTTAATAATGTCAAGAACCTCACCACCAATACCATAACCCTGAAGTTTGTGTAGGAAACCAGAATGCCACACTCTGTCAAACGCCTTCGAAATGTCAAGCGCAATGGCTCTACCCTTTCCTGAGTATTGCTAGTTGAAGCAATTATGGTTGTTTAGTTGTGGAGTTGCTAATTTTTAAGCGATGAAAATAGATGGGAACTGAACAACGATATGTGCATTCGTTTGTGTAAGTTTTCTTTGGGACGTAAAATAATTGAACAATACTGCGCAGATGTTTTATTTAGGAGAAACACGGGAAGAAAATGGACCATATAGGGAATAAGGACCCCAGAAAAGATAATACATAGGGTTTCGTAGGTGAATGTACACAAAATGAAATGATCTTAATTCTGGAGTCCCTCGATTTATATACTGGCGACTCGGTAGAGAACACAGTTCGATATATGTTGACATGGTGAAATAATTTTTTTCCTTGAGTTCTTAAGATTCTCTGCTCGGCCGACAACAGAGAATCGCAGGATCTCATCTTGTCTGGTTGGGAAACAACGTTGAACTGAAATGTTCACGTCGATAACGTGCTCTGGCTATATGCAGACGCACGCTTGTTGAAGATTACAATGATCATCAAGCTGAATCACATCTTACATAGATCGACAGAAAATAGTTAATTCATGCAAGCCGTTACAGTTGTCTCTTTCTTTCTCTCTCTCTCTCCCTGCCGACTTATGTGAATCAAAATAAAAGAAGAAACTGTCATTTTGAAAATCCTGTCAGAATTTGTTCTACTAGTTCAAAGTTGGGTTTCGGAAAGATGCTTTAATTTCTTCAGTGCCAAAAATTCCAGGTGAGAAAAAAAAAATCTCTTTTCACAACGCAGGGTGAAGAATTGAACACCACAATGTTTCAACTCCACCCACTAGACCAGGGGTTCTCAACCTTTTTCCCCCGTTACGTACCCCCTGAGTTATAAAACCATCTTCCCGAAACCCCAATAATTAGACAATGAACATAATGGTAATTTATTGACTAACTCATTCTACTACAATTATTCTGCAAAGGATATTTTGAAATTATTCAAATTTTGATGACCTGATTCAGAAGAAACATCGGTATTACAAATATTTTACAATGATGCTACACAAGCAGGAGTGAAACAATATTTGATTAAGTATCAATCAATACTCAACTTCAGTTTGAGGGTTGTGTTCCTGTTTGTTACAAGCAAGTTCCTCAATTTGAGGAGCAGTATTAGACAGACACACTCGTAGGTCATGCTCGACATTCAGGCGTGATTGATGTTTAGTTTTCATATTAACATTTTTGCAATTTTTAGCCCTTGTTACATATAGCATGTATTTCTTGAATATATCATATCTTCAAAGACATTTCAGTGCTCCGTTACATATAGGTTTGAGTGCTCGGTAACACTCTGAAGATTGCTTGTTCAAATCACTAACGTTTCTTTGGTCATTTAATATTTTATTATTAATACAATATATTTACTTTTTTTCTTTTTGAATTATTACTTATATATTGATATGATTTTTCTAAACCAATAATGAAAGCAACTTTATGAAGGCACAGGCACTGTATTTCATAATCCGCAACTATTACTATTTAAACTACCTCTTTCATCAGTCATCTAAGTACCCCTAGAAACCTTGTTGTGAACTCCTGATTTAGATGATCGATTGGCCATCATGATGACAGTGCTCAATATACAACATCTCTATTCAGTATCATATTTGTCAACCATAAAAAAAAAAAAAATAGATTTAATATCAAAATATACAAAATATAAACACTTACTTTTAAAGTTTTTTTTCACTTTGTTATTCATTTTACAAAATATGTTGGACGGCTTTCAGAAATTGACTTCCAAACTAACCTATCTCTGACCAGGTTTTTATTTATCCCTCTCTCTCTCTCTCTCCCTCTCTCTCCTCTATCTTTATCACTTCCTCACAGATTTTCCTTGGCCTCTTCCTGTGAACTGAACCTGTTATCTCAACTGTTCTACAACTACTATCCCAAGAACTCTCATTTATTCTTTCAATGTGACCAAACCTACAAAGTCTCCTGCTCTGCGCACATCTTGTACTGTCTAGATTTAACCTTCCTCTGAGGTCATCAGATCTAAGTCTGTCTTTAAGATTCACAGTACACACTTATCATTTTCATATAATTTCTTTCCATGCAACACATATCCTCAGCCTTTGTTGCTAGCAGCAAAGTGTAGTATCTGTTCTGATACTACAATTCATCTTTTCTGTCCTCGGTCAGTGAAGGAGAGATCTTTCTAGACCGAGGCTATTTTAATTTTTGTTCCATTCCAGAGTACCCCTTTTGGGGGAACTTGATTTTCTCCACATTAAAAACCGATCTTGTGTCTAACTGCCCTCGTGGGGAGGCAAATAAAGAGAACACATATCCATAACCCTCACCTGTTAGGTTTCAATTCTATACGGCATAGCACTGTTTACCGGCATGAGAGTTTGTCGCTTTTTGGGAAATTGGAAAAAGCGGAATTCTGCTTTCTTTAAATTCCAGAAAAACCGTCTGCCGAATCGCTAGAGCTTTATGACTTTGTCATTTGGGTTGCTTTCTTTCTTTCTTTTTCTTTTATTTTCTCTTTTTTTTTTCTCTCTTTTCCATTTTAATTGTTTTAATTATCTTTTAATTTGCAATTAACTCACCGTCTCTTAGTAAGTTTCTATTTATCACTCTCTTCCTGTCACTGTATGTTGTGTGACTTCCACTCTGCTCTTTCGTTTCCCTAACTGATTAATCAAGGAGAGTCGTCTTGGCCAATCGAATAGGGCTTTGTCAGAATAAGATAGGGTGCCGTGATGGACAAGAGAATTATTTTAGAGGAGAAAGGGAGGTAACCGATATAGAAATAAAAATAACTTCTCCAGGACAATTCCGGTCAGCAATATAAAGAACGAATAGGCTATATTGCCGGTCCCGGCAAAATAACGATTCCTGCGTTATTTTGCCGTGACCGGCAATATAACGATTCCTGCGTTATTTTGCCGGTTCATGTATATTTAATTAAATTGTTAAACATACAGTGACGCCCGGCACAATAATGAGTCTTACGTTATTTTGCCAGCTCGTGTTTATTTAACTATAAATTACTTTTTTTTATTATTTAAATTATTTTTTTTGTATTATTTAAAACTTTATCAAACGAAATTTTATTTATAATTTAAAACTTTGCCTGATTGATTTTTTTTGTTTGTTTTTAATTAATCTTTGCCTGATTGATTTTTTGTATAATTTAAAACTTTATTAAGCGACAATATATTTTAAAATAACGATAAAATTAATATTTACTTCCGGTTGATTCGATTAGGAGTGAACTCTTCAAAATTACGACTTATTTTATGATTTCATTGAAAGAACATTTTAAAATAGAAACTGTTTAAATCCAGTGATTTTCTGTATATTTTAACATTATCGAAGTTTTTCTTCATAAAGTAAAGTAAAGCACATTTTTAACAAGTAAATGTTACCAAAGGCAACATAAATTATTCTTCTACCTGTATAAGTTTATTTGTTTATTTGATTGTTTATTTTTATAAAAAAAAATCATTTATCAAAATAAATAATCAAATAAACTTATACAGGTAGGTAGAATAATAATTTATGTTGCCTTTGGTAACATTTATTTGTTGCTTATTTTTTTCTTTATATATAACTTATATATAACTTAAGGAAAATTTCAATTACTTAAATCGAGAGCAGACTTAGTAATGTTGGGAAAATTCATCAACATTAATTCTATTATGAAAAGTAAGCAGATATTTCTTTAACCAACACAATAGGGCAGGTCGATTTTTTTTTATTTCTTTAACCGACACAACTGATGATGAAAACAAATTGTTTTTAAATATTTGCCCTTATTTATTTAATTACCTTTTCTTTCGCAAGGCCATAACAATTAGGTTTTAAAAAAAAAATGAACCGGCATAATAACGATCCCTTTACATTAGTAAATAATTATTGTGCCGGGCGTCACTGTATGTTTAACAATTTAGTTAAATATACATGAACCGGCAAAATAACGCAGGAATCGTTATTTTGCCGGGACCGGCAATATAGCCTCTTCCTATAAAGAATGACTTTAATATTTGTATGGTTTCGACAGTTTTAGATCATCGAATAATTTTCAAAATAATTGCATAAAAATAATTTAAATCAATTCAATGATTTCCATGCGAGTCTGGTAAACTATAAACAATTTATAAACTACATTTTATCGATGCTGCGTAATGGATTTTTTTTTTTTTCTGAACATGACTCAAGCCAAAAAAAAAACAAGGAATATTTTAGCATGTATTTTGTGATAAAAATATGCAGGAAAAAAAGCCTTAGGGAAACAAACGTTGATTAAGTTGGTTTCAGCATAATAACACTTAACACCATAAGTCGTCAACAATAAACAAAGAAATTAAAAAGAAACTTAAATGTTGTAAGTTTACTTTATTCCATTTCCCCAGACTGGCAGACGATTGTTCAGTCTTTGGAAAAATTGTTGGAACTTACAACTGACATAAGCTGTCTGTTTTTAATAAAGCATGCATAAATGAATGATTGCTGTCTACGTAAACTAGATATGTATATCAGGGAGAGTAGAAAGTGGACCTAGGGTTTACTTTCAGCAGCCTCTTAACTCTCGCTTTCCTTTATTTTGTCCTTTCGTCCTCACATTCCATGAGCGATGTTTCTAACAAAGGAGGAAGAATTGCTGTTTTCTGGGTCAGAATCTATCCATATTGACCTTGAAGTAGTATTTTTTTTTTTTTTTGGCTTCTTACATCAAGTGGCTTCATGCCTTGTCTGGAACTATTTACATAAAAAAAAATTTTTTTTCATTTTAATCAAAACTTTTTCTCCTCCTAACCCCCCCCCCCCTCTACTAACTTGGGGTCTTTCTCTAACCCTAACCCCCGTTTCTCTAACTAATGGCATTTTTTTTTTTTTAGTTTTTTTTCAATCAAACATATTTTAATGCTTTCAAATTTTATTACGCACAAAAACAATTTTTGAACGTTCTTTTGACACAAAAATCTAATTTTAACAGAATTTAACAAAATCAAAATAAAAAATGAAGTTAAAATATATCAGTTCATACTTTCGTACGGAAAAAAAAAAGTTCTTGTAGATTAAATCAATTCCCCACCCTCAAAATAAGAAATGAGATTCTATTTTTTTAAGCGATTATGTGGGAATACCCTGAAAAGCAACTTTAGAATTTAAAGTGAAAGATCAGTTTTGCACATGAATTTAACGTAAAATGATCCCGATTACGTGTGGCTTTACAATGTTTTTTCGTTTGGCTGGCTAGAATTAGGGTTAGTAATATAGAGTTAAGAGAATCTTTTGAAGAGTTGTCACTCGAACTTAGGGTTAGTTGTAGGGTTAAGGAAGGTTTTTTTAGAGGTTCGGCTTCTTATTCAGACTTAGGGTTAGTGGTAGAGTTAAGGAAAGGGTATTTGAGGTTGGGGTTACCACTCGAATCTAGGGTTAGTGGTAAGGTAAATATTTTTTTACTAACTTTTCAGTACAACGCTCCCTCATCCCCTAAAAAAATGCGCAGAATTTATCTCCCATAGCAAAAAAAAAATGATTATGGTTAATTGCCCTTAAAACTAGAATAGCCTGAAAATTGGGGATGATTTTACACTAAATTGCATGCGCAGGGGAGAAGGTAGAAATTGGGGAGGGGGCATGATCCCCCTCTCGAAGTTAAGAAATTGGTGGGGAGTCGTGGCCCCCAGGTTGGAGAATTCATCTCAGTTTCAGATTTTTTTACCATTAGCCATTCACATCTCTATGTTTGCAGACTCTTTCCTTAGTAGGTAGTGGTAACGCTCTGCTGGTTAGTAATGGCAAAAGTTCCTTTAACTTCATCCATTCCTAACTCTTGCAATTGCACCAGCTCCTCCTGGTGCTCCAATAGTATCACCAACGTAACAAAATTGGACAACCTCAATAGCTTCGCCATCCAGATCTACTTTGTCCACATCTGAGTTCTCATCCATCTCCATTGTCTTACACTTCTTGCACATATCGACCTCCCAGTAATTCCACTGTTTATCACAGAAAATTGAGTTGGAAAATGTAACACTGAGTTGAGAGAGAGCTGAGGAGCAGGCGGATGTAGTCAACTTAGATAAAGACCGGACATTTATGATTTACGGTCAAAAGTAGATATATTTGATGGACACAGATCGGTTGAGAGATTGCAGAGACGGAATTGAGCCGAGTAGATAAGTTTAAGCGGACGACAGCGAATTGTCTCGACAGGTTTGTGAGATCTCACCGTATTCTCAAGCGACTACTGACTATTTGCAGACCTCAAAAAAATTCTCCAGGGAAAGAGATTTGACTTCAATGAAGAAGTGATGTCAGAAACTGAGGTGTATTTTGAGGCCAAGGACAAATTGTTCTACAAAAAAGTCATCGAATTGTTAAAAGTGTTCGTATCAGTGTATCACCCCAGAAGGAGACTATGTTGATGAATAAAGTTGAATTTTGCCTAAAAGGCGCTATTTTATTAGTTTTAGTCTAATATGACATATACGCGCTACAAACGTTGGTTACCTTAGCTTATCGATCACTTAGAGAACCACCTACGGCGTCAACGTACCGACAGGTCACGGAAGAGCCCGAGAGTTGACGAAGCGAACACTGGCAGACGATAAATTTAAGAAAAGTTGTAAAAAAAAAAATTAGACAAAGAAAATCAAACTAAAATACATATATAAAAAGAAAGAACGAACAAATCATAGCTAAACAACTTTTATTAATTAGATGTTTCTTTTTTTGTCAAAGGAACCATTGTTAATCAAATGTTTTTACGCGCTGCAGATCGTAGAAATTAATTTCTTCCAAAATGTATCGTTTGCCTGCTGCAACCTGATTGGTTGATAGTTTCGCCAACTCTCGGGTGCTTCCGAGACCTGCTCGAAATGTTGACGACGCAAAGTCACGGAAACGGTGACGGTTCTCTATAAGAGTACGGATTGCTTTTGGTTTATGTACACAAATCTTGCCAGCCATGTTTATATCACCATATTCGATTCAACATCCATTTTACATGCTGTCATGCATGGGATTGCTTCAAGAAATTGACTTCCGAACTAACCCTATCTCTGCCAGGTCTTGATTTATCTCTCTGTTTCTGAAGTATATTTTTATCACTTCCTCCCATGTTTTCCTAACTTTCACCTGTGAACTGAACCTGCTACTTCAACTGTTCTACATCTACTAACTCAAGAACTCTCATCCACGACCATACCATTGAAGTCTTTTGTTCTGCACAAATCTCTCTATCCTATTTAATCAGATCTAAGCCCGTCTTTAAAACTCACATGACACATCTATCGTATCATTCTCATATTTCTCTCCATGCAACGCATGTCCTCAACCACTCACTGGCTAGGTTTCACTTCCATACATCATCACACTGCATACACATGGCTGAAAGACTCTTCCCAGTGGTTACGCTCTGTTGGTTAGTAATGGCAGAAGTTGTCTGAACTTACTGCATCCACTCTTTATTCTTGCAATCACACTAGCACCTGCTCCACCAGTATCACCAAGGTAACAAAACTTCTGAACAACATCAATAGCCTCACCATCCAAATATACTTTCTCCACATCTGAGTTCTCATCCATCTGCATCGTCTTACACTTTTTGCACACAAAGTGATTATCCTACCAGAAATTCCACTGCACTTCTTGTGTACGCAATGCTTACAAATGCCACAAAAGATTGAATTGCACCTGATTCCCTTTCCACAAACTGAGCAGTGGAACCTTCTTTCCTTTTGGAAGGTTTCCAACCACTGATCATCATTTTGGTTTCGGTAACATTCCCTCCCAGATTTTTACTTTCCATAGCATTCCTCCAATTCTTTAACTTAAAAAGTAGGTCATCCATTGTTTCACAGACAAGTAATAAATCACTAGCAGTACAGAACCCGGATGTACTCCTACTTCAACAATAAAGCTGTAACTAATTGTGCTGTTAATTCTAATTCGACTTTGAACATTTCTGTTCATTGCTTGAACGACCTTCACCAATCACTTGTTTGCTCATAGTTTACGCAGAGCCCATCAGACAAGCTCTCTTGGCATTCTGTCAAAACAATAATGAATGCATTAAATACATGATAATTCACACCACAACCACCACAACAACAACAACAGCAAAAACAAAACAACAACTACAATAACAACAACAATAACAAAATATTGAGTTGCACACAACTCCCTTTCCACAAACTGAGCAGAGGAACTTTCCTATTTCTGGGATCTTTCCAACACTACAACCACTGATCATCATTTTGGTTTCGGTAACATTCACTCTCAGACATTTACTTTGCATATCATTCTTGCAATTCTTTAACTTAACAAGTAGACCGTTCATTGTTTCACAGCCTGTCAGTAATACAGCATTTTCATTAAAAATCACTCTGAAAATAAGGGAAAGCCAAAGAAAATCTATTGGCACAAACCTAATGTATATGAGCGTTAGCTTAGCTGATCGGAAATCGAAATTGCATGATACACACAATATCTGATGAAATCATCTTTCAGAGATGAAATTTAGGGAGTTTCACAATAGTTTAAAAAAAAAAAAAAATACCTGTGCCCTAACCCTGTGCACTTTGCTTTGCATTAACTATAAAAAAAAGTTGGCAATCAATAGAACATAAGGGATTGTATTTGTGTTTAATATTAGAGTGGGTAGGTTAGCTCATGATATATTAGCTAGTACATATTAGTGCTTAGACAGGAAGTTCTGAAGATGAAAGTTCAGAGGAGATCAAAGGGTTGACCATGACTGTAGGAATCCAGTGTTGTGAGAATGTAGTCTCTGATATGGGAGGTGTGTATAACACCAGATAAGTGACAGAGAGCGTTGTAGGTGAAAATACTCGCTCGGTCATAGAGGATTAACCAAGGATGAAAGACGTGATTAACGAAAACTGTAATATGATGAGCAATGAGCTTTCCATCTCTTTCTCTTGCATTCTCTCTTCGGCCGCAAAGCGATCATAATCGTGACCGATGGGATGAGAAACGATGATGCTTAATTGTAACTTAATTATCAGCGTCTAACGCAAATAAATCCGCCATTCTCTCGGAAGTGGCTTGTGTAATTAATTGTGTAGAAGAGTAGAAGGTAGACCTTTTGTTTACTTTCGGCAGCCTCTTATTTTGTCCTTTAGTCCTCACATTCCATGAGCGATGTTCCTGACAAATGGGGAGAATTGCTGTTTTCTGGGTCGGAATCTATCCATATACACTTATCTTTGGCTTGTTTCTATTACTTTTATTTGTTTAAGTCATACTCATGTGCCTAACTTGAATGGCAGACTTGCAAAATGAGATTCTTCCCGACCAAAAAAAGATAAGTCCAGCACAATCCTTTAGCTAAAAACCCCTGATGGACCCATCTTGCCTGAGCAAACACCCCAGCTTCAACTGATCGCCCTGGTCTCTCAAAACCAAACTTCCTGTCATGCCCAGAGGGCCAGGTACCCTCCTCCCATCTCACCAGAAAGCTTGGATTTTAGTCTTTCTCACTGGTCACCATTCGACCACCCAAAGGCTGACCGCTGGAAATATACATTATAGATAACCACCAGTGTACTAGGGAGGTGGGCTTATCATGGAGACGATCTAAGAACATTACTTTTAGGTTTCAACATGACTCCCTGTTTTTACAAGGTACTTATTTTATTTCAAAGAGGAATAATATTCTGGGTGGTCCGATATAAATAAAGGATATTTTCAAATTCCTCTGTGACCCACTCTTTTTCCCTTGACTGAGCGTGTACCGCCTGCAACGTCTGCATTCGCATGCACCACTAAGAAATGCCGCCTACTGCACTTTTTTACATATTAACTAGTGCTTAAACAGGAAGTGCTGTAGATGAAAGATAAGTCCAGCTAAAATCCCCAGATGGCTCATCCTTCCTGGGCAAGCACCCCAATTTGATGAGGAACGATAATGATAAAATGCTATAAATCTGCCATTCTCTCAGAAGTGGCTTGTGTAATTAATTGCATAATTATTGCAAGAAAGTATGCCAGGCAGCTTTTTGTTTCCGGTGCACAAGCCAGTTGCAAGAAGAGAAGAGGTTGTAGTAGCCAGACTCCGTGTAGAACATGTACATATGACTCAGACACATTTATTGGAAGGTGAATGCGAGGTCTCCAATGTGTATATCAAACTGTGATGATCTGCAACAAAGCCGAAGGAAATACTACAGCTTGAAAAATCTAAAAGACCTGTTTAAAGACACAAATCTGACAAAAATTTTAGATTAAGAATTTGGACTGTTCAAAAAAATTTAATTTCAAATTTTTTATTATATTTTCATTCTTTTTCAAAACAATATAAAATAATTATCCTACCTTGGGATTCCATTATATAACTTTATTCGGTATTAAATAACCCATTGATGGTTGATATGCCGTAAAACAAACAAAACCAAACAAACCAGTTGTCCTGAAAAATGCGTAACAAGAAAGCCTCAGTGCGGGGAGGAAACAACAGCTCAGAGACACAAACCCTAAACCTAACCCTAAACCTTACCCTAACCCTTATTCTAACCCTTACTCTAACCCTTACTCTAACCCTTACTCTAACCCTAACCTTTACCCTAACGCTTACTCTAACCTTTACCCTAACCCTTACTCTAACCTTTACCCTAACCCTTACTCTAACCCTAACCTTTACCCTAACCCTTACTCTAACCCTTACTCTAACCTTTACCCTAACCCTTACTCTAACCTTTACCCTAACCCTTACTCTAACCTTTACCCTAACCCTTACTCTAACCTTTACCCTAACCCTTACTCTAACCCTTACTCTAACCCTAACCTTTACCCTAACCCTTACTCTAACCCTTACTCTAACCTTTACCCTAACCCTTACTCTAACCCTAACCCTTACCCTAACTCTTACTCTAACCCTAACCCTTACCCAAACCCTAACCCTTACCCTAACTCTTACTCTAACCCTAACCCTTACCCAAACCCTAACCCTAACCCTTACCCTAACTCTTACCCTAACCCTTACCCAAACCCTAACCCTAACCCTTACCCTAACTCTTACTCTAACCCTAACCCTTACCCTAACCCTTACTCTAACCCTTACTCTAACCCTTACTCTAACCCTAACCCAAACCTTTACTCTAACCTTTACTCTAACCCTTACCCTAACCCAAACCTTTACCCTAACCCTTACTCTAACCTTTACCCTAACTCTTACTCTAACCCTAACCCTTACTCTAACCCTTACTCTAACCCTAACCTTTACCCTAACCCTTACTCTAACCCTTACCCTAACCCTTACCCTAACCCTAACCCAAACCTTTACCCTAACCCTTACTCTAACCCTAACCCTTACTCTAACCCTTACTCTAACCCTTACCTAACCCTTACTCTAACCCTTACCTAACCCTTACTCTAACCCTAACCTTTACCCGAACCCTTACTCTAACCCTTACCCTAACCCTTACTCAAACCATAACCCTTACTCTAACCCTTACCCTAACCTTTACCCTAACCCTTACTCAAACCCTAACACCCACAGTTAGGAAAGCTCAGTTACTGTTTTGGTTTGAAATTGATTAAAAATTGTCTAAAGAACAAAATATGCAACACGTGATCTACACACGAACACCCAACATTCCTTGCTCTATTCGACACGAAACGTATCAAAATGTCGTCATCAAAGAAACAAAAACTTAACAGATTTGAACAAAAAAATGTATTTCTTTATTAGTTGCGTAAGATACAAATTATTTATATTTATATCTGTATGTTTTTAGTGGCGCATGTGTTGGAGTCTCTTCTCCAACACGAGCGCTGCCATTTTGTGTGGTGTGCTCTCTTGAGTACACACAAAGATCGGAATAAAAAATGAAAAGGCTAATAATTAAGAAACGGTTTGATTTATATATATATATATATATATATATATATATATATATATGTGTGTGTGTGAAAATAGACAAACAGAAAACAGGTTAAAATGCAGGAGAAAAACAAAAACAAAAGATTTGACCGGTTTCGTTCGTATTAACGAACGTCTTCAGAAAAGGTGAAGATTTGGAAACAATTTTATTTTGAAGGCACACACATGGGAGAAGGAAAAGATGATCCGATTGGACCATATGAGAACATTTTTAGCAACATTGGAATATGATTTGACAAGTATGTGACATATTCTTCTTTATTTCTTTTTTTTTATTCTTTTTTTATTTATTTTCTTTTTCTTTTTAATTTTTACACCTACCGAGCTAGTATAGGGGAGGCAGAGGGGGTGAAGGCGATAAGAGGGAAGAAGACAGAAAAGCTAGCCAGCATAAGCACACATAAAGTGGAAGATATATATATATATATGCATGCATACAATTATGTATGTAAATATATGTAAGTATAAATAAACACAACCCAACCTATCACACATCGGAGCAGGCATGAAATTGATACACCGAACGCAAGCCCCCAATAAATAAACCGGAAAATATCAAAGATAGGTTTGTTTATTC
Organism: Sepiola atlantica; assembly: GCA_963556195.1. NCBI lineage: Eukaryota > Metazoa > Mollusca > Cephalopoda > Sepiida > Sepiolidae > Sepiola > Sepiola atlantica. The sequence continues at coordinate 7,268,811 of OY744525.1, read as the reverse complement.
ATCTCATTGTAAGTTTTATAAAGCAATAAAAATCTTAAATTGACAGTCTAGAAAAATCTACTTTACAGTCAAACCAATATAAAATAAAATCTTATTATAAGAAAGCTGTGTAGGCCGGACTATATTTCTCTATGGCTTTTAAATAATATTATGATGATATGAAATACATGTAAGAAAAAACCTTAGTTTTTGGACCGGCTTAAGTTTGAAAGAAATTCATTTAAAATGATCTAATTAGCAATAAAACTTGCTATTTTCTCAACAAATGACACATCTCATGCTAAGTGTTTATGCTTTCTATTCTAATTAATTCTTCTGTATTTTATTTATTTTTAAAATATTAAATCGGGTTAAAAAAAAAGTAAATAAATAAAATACAGTCAAATCTCTTGTTTTCGTTTTTCTCCTGTTTTCCATTTGTCTTTTTTCACACATTTTGTCTACCACGGCATTTCATTTTCATGCACGGTTTGATATATATATATATATATATATATATAATATATAAATTGGGAAAGTTCATTTTATAAAGCATCTTTTGAATTTTTATATAAAGATAGAGGCAAAATGCCTTCAAAGAAACCATGTGTTAGATGCAGGTAATTTATTAAATCAAAATCAAAATATTTCAAAATACCTTTGAGACACTTCTAGAAGACCAAGAAGGATATTACGAAAAAAAGAAAGGTTCATACCTTTCATTTGTCTAAGCTCTGTCGAAGCTTGTTTTATCAAGCGAAATGTTAGCTAAAAAAAAAAATCAAGATGAAAAAAAAGGAAGGTATTTTGAAATATTTTGAGAAATGTTTTGAAATATTTTTATTTTGATTTAATAAATTATCTGCATCTACCACATGGTTTCTTTGAAGGCATTTTGCCTCAATCTTTATATATATATATATATATATATATGTGTGTATTAAATATGTCGTCACTCTCTTTCCCCCTCACTATATGCTTTCCGTTGTAAATCACACAATTCCCCCCCCCCCTTCTCTCTATATGTGTATTGAATAGTGAGTGTGAATTTCTCTTTTTTTATTTTCAAACATGTAAATGCTTCGTTTGGGCGCTTGAAAAAGCCGGAGGGTTGAAATAAATTATCGCAGCGGTGATTATATGATTCCGTGTTACTTTATTGTTTACTAGCGGATTTCAGTCTGGGTCATTTATTTGGGCAAGTTTTTTATAATATACGTGTTGAAGGTGTATGATTTTGAAAATGTAAATGTGTCGGGGTCTACCAGTATCTTGGCGCCTATTGAATTAAATAGCAAGTCGATTCGATCAATAAATTGTAGTCGCCATGTTGAATGCTTAAATGTTGCAGGAATTGTGTTCGTTAATTTCATTCACTGAAATCCGGAATGAATTTTAATATAGAAGTCATAGGTAGAATTAGAAATAACGTAATCTGATATTCGCGGAATATCATCAGAGTGAACGGGAGCGATCATTAAGTCTTTGCGTATTGCTTTATATTATGTAGTAAATTAATACCAGGCAAATAATAAATAAGAACGGATGTTTTGTGAAAAGTAAACTGTGTTTATTAGTTCACGGTGTCGATGAGTGGAGTGACAGTACATAATTGTTAGGGAGGAAAGTTTTTGCTACCACCTATATGGAGTTGGTTTGTCGGAGAGACGTGGAAAGTGGGCCAAATGTAATATTTAGTGTTAGCTAGAAAAAAAATAACAATTTTACTAAAACACGCTCGAGTGAATAAGTGTTATGTAATGGTGAGTTTAGTAGCCTGTGATGCATGTGGTTATTTTCTTATTCTCCGAGAAGGTACAGGGGAAAAATCGTCTCTACTTTATATTATTGTTTATTACATTGAGCTCTCATATTCAGATTTCCTTCTGGAATTTATTTCACTCTAAAACACTATATATATATATATATATATATACTCATCCACAGACAGACTGTTTTTTGCTCTATTACAACTTTTCAGTGCGGCTAGACTACCACCTACTCCAAGCTGAGATCGATTCTACTACCAACTTGTTAATAGTTGATGATTCTAACTACAGGGCGGGTGATCGGGTGGCAAGTGACATCTCAATGTTTTTATAAACATTGACAACTGCTTGAGAGTGCTCCATTTGTTTAGAGAGAGCTTTGCATTCTCGCTAATAATAGTTGGCGATTTCACTTACCATTGTGCTCAGAGAAGGGGGTGTTTATATAGTCATCCGGGGACAGACTGTTTCGCTGTATAACAGCTCTTCAGTGTGGATAGACTAGCACCTATCCCAAGCTGGAATCGAACCTACAACCATCTCGGTGCTAGTTTATGACTCTAACCACTATACATTTATCCTCACATAAGCAATTTGGCAAAAGCAACTTAAGAAGAGGGATATGTGAAATATGATGCATAAAGGAGTGAAAGCCAAAGACATAATTACTAAGTGAAAGAATACACTGATGTCCCAATACAATTGATAAAGAACAAGTATTGCCAGCGTCAACAAATAGAGAGAGAGAGATGTGCATGGATAATGTATAAATAAATATGACTTACTTTGTTTATGATGTTCTGGGAGTCTATATGACTGCAACCAGAAGGGGCAACTGTGACTAGAATGTATTCTGGGAGTTTATGGCTGAAAGCAGAAGAGGGAGTTCAAAGACGACTGCTATCAGGGTTTGTGAAAGCCATGGAGAGACGTCTGATCGCCTAGGCACCCAATTCACCAAGAGAAATATATCCAGTTTCTAAATTGGTAACATTTTTGATTTCCGGAAATATAAGAAAGTGCCTTCTCTCATGCAGTATAATTCAGGGGAGATAATTTAAATTGGATCCAAGGAAGATCACTCGATAATTTCATGAGCCAACAGCTGTTTTATCACGTTTCAGAAATAAAGTTATTTTGTATAGTTTTAAGACATTTTTAACCGGAACCTAATTTAAGGCGGGGTAAAAAGGAAGTTAGCGTGTCAGAGACTGGGCAGACTGGATTCGTTCTCTCGCTTTTTGTGCTTGGTCTGCATGTCTTTATTTCTTATTTGTATAAACGGGGCACATATTCACACTTCGTGATTCAGAGTGTCTCCTGATATTGTTACTCATCGTAGAACTGATTTAGCGTTTCCAGGTGTATTATTTATTCTTAGAATCAGCTATTTGTTCTTAAACTCACTAAAAAAATCTGCTATTAAGACCAAATTAGTCAGGCACAAGGCCATAGTGATCGTTTAATAATTCTAAAAGAAAAATGATGAGAAATTCTGAATTAATCTCTGAAAATCAGTCTTTCCAGTTTCCGACCTAAATCTAGTAGACATGCTCTCGTGCACATAGGTAGTAACAGACTGGACGCCAACATAACGAGACTTCACCGACAATTGCAAAGTAAAATCATGAAAGGTAATTCAATATACAAGTACTAGCAGGGGCACCTGGTGTTGTACGGGAATAAAAGTGGTCCTTATACATTAGATGAAGACGTTAAAGTTGTGATATATTAGTAAAGATTGTATAAGCTATTTTGTCTCTTTCTCATTCGTTTAGCTTACTCTTTCCTCTTCTTTCCTTTTCACTTCTTCCTCTTTCTGTACCAAGTGGAAATGGATGCACTCAAATCAAATGCTCTGTCTGAAGTCTACATAAACACAGCATGAAATCCTGAAATAAAAAAGCCCATTAACATCTGACTTTTAAATGGGTGTGAACTCAAGCATTCTCAACCAAAGCATTTCCTTGCATTTGGAACGGCTTGTCTTGGAGTCTCTCAGTACAAGCTTATTTCAATATAAAAAGTCAGAATTTTCTAGCTAACGCACTCACGTGCCGATATTTTGAGATGATGCAGACCCAACAAAGGTAGAGGAGGCACCCAAGAACCACAACTTATGCCACAGTGAAGATCCCTTAATGGCTGCTACTCCTACTGCTCCTCTTCCTACCATGAAGAGCTAATGAAATAGAGGTACACAAACACAAAATGGAACTCGAAAAAAACACATTCATATTTCTAAAGTTTTGTGCCTTTTTCCGACTTTAAACTTTCTACAAACGAGAACATTTGACTTTTCAAACATGAACAATTTTCTCACCAAAAATATCTTAAAAATTTTCTCACACATCAGTAAAATTCGACGTTTCACAAAAAGATACAGTTCTTATCGAAAAGTATGTTCGACACAATATCTCAAAGCGAAATCATTTAGATAAAAAAAATTAAAGAAAACATCTTTTTTGTTAGTCTTATTTTTAAGGTATAGAAAATAACTTAACATCATGCTAACAGGTAATACACAAAACCCAAAATTGATCCTGTTAAAGTTCAAAAGTACTGTTTATTTTTTTTATTTTTTATTTTTTCAAACATTGTTCACAAATGGACGTATTTTGTAAGCATTTTTTGATAATTAGTCTTAAATTGTATTTTTAGTCCGTAAATAAATTCATAATTTACTTGTAAAATTATTTACTTGCCTTCCCCATGGAAAAAAATATTCGACCATAATGCATCAGTAAGCATTTAAGCAAGACATATCCATGTTGAAAAATAGTCTCTCACGGTCATTTAATAAACCTTTTTGGTTAGGGTTCAATATTTTTGAAAAGATATTTAATTTTTTCTCTTCTAGATGATGCACCATGTTTCCCGAGAGTTGACGAGGCGAAATCTGCCAAACGATAAATTGAAGACTGGCAGCCGATAAATTACGACAAATAAAATCAAACTAAAATTCATATATAAAAATATAGAGCAAATAACTGTTATTAATTTGAAATTTATTTTTATTTATTTTTTTTTTTTGTTCAAAGGAACCATTGTTAATCAAATGTTTTTAAATAAAATGTTTTTTGTTTGTTTGTGCATCGGAAAGTTTCCAACGAGCTGACAGAGGTGATAGAAATCTATTTTTTGTTATTGAACGCGATTAATTTCTTCCAAAAGTTATCGGCTGCTTGCTTGGAACCTGATTGTCTAATGCCTTCTGCAACCTGATTAGTTAATAGTTTCGTCAACTCTTGGGCGCTTCCGACACCTGCCCGAACGTTGACGACGCAAAGTCACAAAAACATGGTGCATCATCTATAAAAGTACCGATAAATGTTTTATTCATTACTTATGTTTTTATCTTTCACTCATAAAATGTAATTTTCTCCATTATTCCATTTATTACCTAGTTGCAGGGAGACCCGACGTTGCCCGGGATTAAATGAGGAACACTACTATATTCCTTTTTCACTATGCTCATAACCCCATATTACTTTTTTTTCATTTACTGACCCCTTCCCTGTTTTGACCCCTAATGTATTTGAAAGAAACTAAAATATTGGAAAACTCTCTGAAATAATGTCTTATACACATGGTTTAAAATTTCATTAAATCGGATTTACGTATTTAAGAGGGTTCTGCCCCTATAGTTCCTTGGGGAGGGTGTAGAGATTTGGCATACAGAGGGACATGTAGATATTCGGAGGCCACTTTCATTGTCTTCCCTAGAGAATTTTATACATATGATTTAAATTTCATCAAAATAAGATATATATGATGTTTTAAGGGAGGTTACGCCCTCATAGCCCCCTTAGGAGTCTACTTAGAGATTCGGGACCACTTCCATTGTCTTCCCCAGAAAACTTTACACATGAATACACTTTTAGTTTTTATGTATTCTTTCATTTCCATATGGAACACATAAACAAACACACACGGACGTTTATATATTTACGGATGAAATGTTATCGTGAGTCTTCATACTCCCTAACCCTAACCCTAACCCTAACCCTAACTCCCAAAGACGTGACCATCATAAATACCTCACGCAAAGCAGGAGCAATGAAAACAGGAAATAAGGTGAAGTTAGCAATTGCTAATAAGAGGACTCATCATCACTATCATCATCAGCAGCATCATCACCATCATCTACACCACCGCACTATCAACCTCAAAGTCATAAACACCAAGCAATGAACACCTTGCTTGCATTTGAATTCACCTAGTGACTTGAAGAGATTATAATGCATGCTGATTGCTTCAATCTTTTGTGGTACCTGTAAGCATTGGTACACAAGAAGTGCAGTGGAATTACTTGGAGATTGAGAGATGATAACCAGTTTGTGTGCAATAAGTGTAAGACAATGGAGATGGATGAGGACTCAAATGTGGAGAAAGTAGATTTGGATGGCAAAGCGATTTTATTTGAAGAAGTTGTAGTTATATAATAATTAGTGTTTGTAATTTGTAAAAACGATTAATTTTGAAAGGGAAAAAAGTTTAAATGAAAGAATATATTTCCAATGTTTCAATACGAAAAAGCACAACAAAATATATGGTGGCCCGTAAGCAAAAAAAAAAGCATAATTTTTTCATTAATATTCAGTGTTCGCTTAAAGTCAGTTAATAAGCTTTGATGTAAGAAAATGCGAATGATTACTACATATTTGAGCATCCGTAGAGTTTATAAGCGGTGAAGTAAAAATTAATTGAGGACTTCCATAATTTGCTTCTTATCTTGAGACAATCTAGATTATTAATCAAACTATTGACATGAACATGTTGGTTGCGAACAACTTTGTTTTAGGAAAAAACGAAAGTCATTTCGTTACGTATGAATCTGGTACAGCTAAGACGGTTGTCGTGTAGAAAAGCTTTCAAAAAGTTTGTGGAAAGGGAGTCGCGTGCAATCCAATGTTTATGATACCTGTAAACATCGGTGCGTAAAAAGTGCAGTCGAATTACTGGTTGAGAGAGGATAACCAGTTTGTGTGCAAGAAGTGTAAAACATAGATGAGAACTCCGATGTGGAGAAAGTATATTTGGATGTCGAAGCTATTGAGGTTTTCGAGAAGTTTTGTTAGCTTGGTGATACCATTGGAGCACAGGGTGGAGCAGGTGCTAGTGTGATTGCAAGGATTAGGAGTGGATGGAGTAAGTTGATGGAACTTCTGCCATTACTAACCAGCAGAGCGTTACCAAGGGAAGAGTCTATCATCAGTCATGTGTATGCAGTGTGATGATGTATGGAAGTGAAACCTGGCAAGTGAGGGTTGAGGACATGTGTTGCATCGATAGAAATTATATGAGAATGATACAATGGATGTGTGATGTGAGTCTTAAAGCCAGACTTAGATCTGATGACCTCAAAGGAAGATTAAATCTGGATAGTATCGGGAGAGGTGTGCAGAACAGGAGACTTTGATTGCATGTCCACGTCGAAAGAATGGATGAGAGTTCTTGGGCAAGTAGATGTAGAACAGTTGAGGTAGCAGGTTCAGTTCAAGAATTAAAAGTGGATGCAATAAGTTCATAGAATTTCTGTCATTACTAACCAACAGAGCGTTACCACTGTTGACAAAGCCAAGAGCCTCTCAGGTATGTGTATGCAGTGTAATGATGCATAGAGGTGAAACCTGGCCAGTGATGGTTAAGGACATGTGTTGCATGGATAGAAATTATATGAAAATAATACAATGGCTGTGTAATGTGAGTCTTAAAGATAGGCTAGATCTGATGACCTCAGAGGAAGATTAAATCTGGCAGTATAGGGAGATGTGTGCAGAAAAGGAGACTTTGATGATTTGGCCACTTTGAAAGAATGGATGAGAGTTCTTGGGTAAGTAGATGTGGAACAGTTGAAGTAACAGGCTCAGTTGGCAGGCGAAGGTCAAGGAAAACATGGGAGGAAGTGATAAGGATGGACTTGAGAGAAAGAGGGATAAATAAAGACCTGGCCAGAGACAGGTTAGTTTGGAAGGTAATTTCTTAAAGCCGTCCAACACATGCCAGCATGTAAAACGGACATTACACCGATGATGATGATGATGAGCATTGTCTGCACATTATTGCGACCTATTAATCTCTTGTGCGTCATGAGTAAGTTACTTGAATCTGTGATAAATCGAGAAGTTGTCAATCACCTTAGCAAAAACAATCCACTCAGTGACAAGCAATATGGTTTTCTGTTCTGCGAGATCAACAGCTGATGTGCTGACTGTAATATCACACAGGATCAGTGAATCTATTGACAGGAGCTTCGTTTCTAGAGCACGAGCTCTTGACATCAAGGGTTTGGCACAAAGGTCTATTTCACAAGATTTCTAGTTATGGAATATCTGGAAATGTTCTCTCTACCATCAAATCTCGCTTCCGAATCTTCATCAACGATCTCCTAAATCCCATTCTAAAATCATTCGTCGACATTTATACAGACGACACAACTATCTATGGCAACACTTCAGAGAGCAGCAATGACCAAGATCTTTCTGATTCCTGCTTTTCTGACCTTGAACACATGCTGTGATGGGGAAAAAATGTGGCTGGTTACTTTTAATGCATCCAAAACCAAGCTTCTCTCTTTTCACCACCAACGCTTTGATCCCCACTTGGCCCCAATTGAAATGAATGGCTCTCGTCTTGAGGAAGCCTCCCTGCTTCGACACTCTTCTGGGACTGACCTTCACTCCTAAGCGGAAGACTTATATCAAATCCATTGCCAAGGTCGCTGGAAAAATGGTTGCATCATTCTATCGCTCCAGAAAGTATCTCACTCCTAAGAGTCAGATGTGTCCTAAGATGGGGAGGTACTGTTGCCACATCTGGGGAGGTGCTGCTCAGAGCATCCTTTCCTGTCTTGACAGAGTACAAAACCGACTTCGAAATCTAGTGGGAGACGTCCTTTTCTCTTCCCTATAGCCTCTTTCTCGCAGAAGAGACGTTACTAGTCTTTCTCTACTCTATCGTTAGTTTCATGGTAACTGCTCGACTGAGCGCCAATCTATGGTCCCTTTCTGTAAAACATTCATAACAAAAACTCGTCTAGCTACAACCACTGTCAATAATTCCTCTTTCTCTCTCTCTGTGCCTAAAACTAAACAAAACTTCCATGAGCAAAGTTTCTTTCCTAGAACTACCCGTCTGTGGAACTCAAAACCGCTGGGCTGCTTCCCAGCTGACAACAACATTGGGCTGATTGTCGTTTTCAAGTCCAATGTAAACAAATTTTTGTAAAGCCATCCTCCTAAATAATCAAATTCTGCCAAACTTCAACAATCGTTACCAATTTTCACGCTGTTGTCTCACCATATACCTGACAAACCCATTAACCTTTATTCTCGATTTATAACCCTAATCATAACCTTTATTCTCGAGTGGCCTTTGGGCCTTGATAAGTGGTGAATCTTTAGTAAAAAAAAAAAATGGTTATCCGTAAACTATTTTCAAAAGCTGAGAATTCTATTGATATGCCCCCCCCCCTCCGAAAATAGATAATAGAGGAACAATCACAAAGTCTTTGTAAACTATGACATCACAGGTGATGACGCGCATCATTTTTGATGAAGAAAATGATAGTGTTCATACAGATCTTCTTGATGTGTGACTGTGTCAATGAAAGTGAATAAACTGAATCCATTTTTTCTTTTATTATTACTGTAATACTTGTTTTTCTAACATTCATTTATTCAAATATAATAATTAATGTTTGGTGTTATTCATTTGTAATTTTATTGACCTATTTTACCTACATATATGCAATAGTTTTGTCGATACTAACAATAATTAATTAAAGTGATTTAATAAAAAAAGATAAATTAACAAAACCTTTCTTGAAATATGTTAATTGATTTTCAAGGGAAGTAATTTAAATGAAAACTATTAGTTTTTAAAATTACAATAGATTTATAATAAAGATATGTAATTTATACATTTCAAAAAAACACTTGGTACTAGATTAATGGCCGCCGGATAGCAGGTAGTCTTTTTGCTTGTAATCGATATATGATAGGTGATAAAATGGAATTACTTATATGCAGGGCATTACGGAGCCCTCCAAAAAGGAGCGCGCTCCAGGAACACGCTCCTTTTTGCTAGAGCGAAGGAGAGGAGGGCTCATTTTATATTCAGCAGGAGTGGAGCGGGAGCAACTCCATTTAGGACTAAAGAGCGGTGGTTTTATCACTCCGCGCTCCTCGCTCCAAAATTATTTGATTTTTTTTTCTTTTAAACATTAGTTTTTTATTCAGCAATAAAAAAGAAAAGAAAAGAAAGTCTCAGAGTTTATTCTGAGTTATTTTTAAAAAATTATATCTGGTAAATGTATATGAGATAGGGAGAGGGAGGGAGAGACAGGGAGAAAGAAGGAGAACATTTGAAGTTCTCAGATGTTTACATCTATGTGTTACATTTTTGTTGGGACACTTTTCTTAAGGCAGAAGACAGACAATTTGGCACCAAATGTCTTTAAATGAGCCAGTGAGTCTATAGATGTCTTTGAAGTTATTTTCTTATAGATTTGAACATTTTTTTTTTTTGTATTTATGATCGGATGTTTATTGTGATTGAATAAAGAAGCCAATTTTTCTTTTAATTCGTGTTTTTAAATAAAGAATTTGAGGTTCAATTATACTATAGGGGCCGTTGGATTTTCTCGCCATTTCGCTCGGTATTCACGCAAATGTTTGATAAAATCGATTTTTGGGGTGAAATGATACATTTTGTCCTGACAAAAAATTCTAATTTATTTTTTAGCATATATCAAATTGAACTTTTATGCCACATTTTTACCAGTCGTCTTTCGGCAACATTTTTTGTTATTCTTAAATTCACGACTAGGGGAAGAGGAAAATTTGACACAATATTTTTTCAACTCCCAATGTCTAAGCCAGATATTTTGTATGAAATTTTAAGACATTAAATGAATCTCTGAATTGTTTATTGATATTTTTTGGGAAACTTATGAAAAATATATTTTTTTTCAATCTTTAAAAAATAAACTTCATTGGGGTTTTTTTTGCCCCATATTGTACTATAGAAAAAATGGATAAATCGATTTGTTTGAAAGTACTTGCACGTTTCTCTGTTATAAATAATAATATACATTATACAATATAGTTACGTTCGTAAAACAAACAAATATTAAACAACAACACGACGAGTAATGTTGCCCTGGCTGTCTCTCCTTTTCCAGAGAAATGTTTTCTTTAAAAAGAAAATAATCACTAATAATGTTTAAAAGTAAAACTTTATTTACTTAAAACAAATCTAAATTCCCTTCCAAAATAAATAGAAAAAATATCGGGTCAAATTTTCCGTTTCTGAAAAAATAGGTTGTTAATGTAATGAAAATTAAAATTGTTTTAAAATACTTCAGGGATTTTTCTATTTCTATTTTATACCCCAGGAAACAAAAATTTACGTATAATCCTATACTTCGTCCGACATGTTCTCCTATAACTCACAAAATATTAGCAAGATTTTGTCAAATATTATCTTACGGTCTAACACTTAAAGTGCCATCCCAACCCATATTAATGAGATCCTTTGACGCTCACCCCTATTCTTCGATCATTCATTGGCAGAATAGAACGTTTATGAAAGAAGGTACATTTTCCCTATGGAGTGCTGAAAAAGAGCCACTCCTTTTTTATAGGAGTTGGAGCAGGAGTGGCTCTTTTTTGAAAATAGGGAGCGTGAGAGGAGCCAGCTCCAATTTTGGGCATTGGAGCAGGAGCAGGAACAGCTCCAAAAGTAGTGGAGCGCGTAAAGCCCTGCTTATATGTTACTTCTCGTACTTTCGAGAGAAAACGGCATTAGGACAAACTGCAATACATTTCACTTACAATAGTTCGAAAGTCTTGTTACACATTAGAGGACCAATCAGCTTCTTCATAAAATGTCACATGCAACTGATGAGGCCGCATCATTTTGGGGCAAAAAAATGATGGTGTTCATACAGATCTTCTCGATGTGTGACAGCGTCAATGAAAGTGAATAAACTGAATCCATTGTTTTTTTGTTTTTACTGTTCTACTTGTTTTTCTAGTGTTCTTATTTTGTTTTACTGTGAGTCTACAAGATAGGCTTAGATCTGATGACCTCAGAGGAAGATAAAATCTGGACAGTATAGGGAGATGAGTGCAGAACAAGAGACTTCGATGGTATGGCCACGTTGAAAGAACGAATGAGTTGTTTGGTTAGTAGATGTAGAACAGTTGAGGTAGCAGGTCCAGTTCACAGGGAATGGCTTAGGAAAACATGGGAGGAAGTGATAAAAATGGACTGGAGAGAAAAAGAGATAAATAAAAACCGGGTCAGAGGTAAGTTAGTTTAGAAATCAATTTCTGAAAGCTGTCCAACACATGCCAACATGTAAAACAGACGTTAAACCGATGATGATGATGATGATGATGATGATGATGATGATGATGATGATGATGATGATGATGATGATGATGAACAACAACAACAACAACTAAATCCAGGACATATGTTTGGTGATAAAATGGAATTACTCATATCTTACTTCTCGTACTTTCAAGAGAAAACGGCATTAGGACAATCTGCGATACATTTCACTTACAATAGTTCGAAAGTCTTGTTACCAAGAAGTAACAACATTAGAGGACCAATCAGCTTCTTCATAAAATATCACATACAACTGATGAAGCCGCATCATTTTTGGGCAAAAAAAATGATGGTGTTCATACAGATCTTCTCGATGTGTGAATGTGTCAATGAAAGTGAATAAACTGAATTCAGTACATGTACTTTTCTATTACTGTTCTACTTCTTCTTATTTTGTTTTACTTCAACTGAATCGAGGACATGTGCTTTGTATTGCTGGGTTACTTGTTCCTCTTTCTTTGTTACTTTTTGGGTCGAAGTAGCAAGACTTTCGAGCTTTATGTTTATGTGGCTCGAAAGTCTTGCTACCTTTCTGCATGAATAACCTAACGCAGAGAAGAGACCTTTTGAGACTCCGCCGTTTCGACCCTTACACCTCTACTGCATCTCTGAAGTGACGGGGGCACCTCCATCAAAAGGTCTCTTCTCTGCCTTAGGTTACTCATGCAGAAAGGTCTAAAATTCTGCATACCTAGTCCTTCTTTTGTATCCTATACAGCACCAACAGCATCCGCGTGCTCTAAGATGTTAATTGTTGTCTCGGTCGCTTCTTGCGCTTCCCATTTCTTTCTTCAGGTGGATCATCTTTAATCTCTTGGTTGTTAGAGAAACGGAGAATCATGACTTTCCTTTCTTTTGACACCTTCTACTCCTCCACACTTGATGCAATAAGTAACATCAGCTGACCCGCTTTTCCAAATATTTCTGAATTGTTCAACATTCTTGGTAGTCCCAACCACTTCATTATGTACACTCCGTTGTTCGATCCGTTCTTCTCGCGTCAATCGTACTTCATACATCTGCAATGGCCACATTATCCGCGCTTACAGACAAAACACCAACATTTATAATTTCAGTCTTATCAATTACCTTTAATCCTTCCTTTGTCTACCGCTGTATTTCCGCTGTATTTCCGCTCTTTGACTTCTGTCACTTAATGTGTCTGTACCATCTACCCAAGCTTTTTACTGATCTCACTTTCACTGTTCCGATCATAAACATGATTTCTTTTGTTTACCTTTCTTATACGTTACACTTGTTGATTTCTTAGCCTTAAATCACATGCTTGACCGCTCAATAAGCTGTTCTAGTTGGTCAAATACTTAAATCTCATCTTTGACCGCTCAATAAGCTGTTCTAGTTGGTCAAATACTTAAATCTCATCTTTGACCGCTCAATAAGCTGTTCTGGTTGGTCAAATACTTCTTCCATTCCTTCTGCACTCTTACAACTTTACACCAACATCGTCCATAAATGCTCGTAATGGGGTCTTCTATTTATCTTTCTCCCACGGGAAAGTGGGATTTGAAAAGCCAGCGCCCTCGAGAAGGGAGAGCACTCTGGCCTACAAAAATACCTGGGCAGCCCCGTCGGCATTCCCCGGTAGGGGCGCCTCAGGCGATTAGCAATAAACCAACCCCTTCTCAAAGGGTGAGGACAAACCCACAGACCGGCGGAATCAAGGCCCGAAGGCCAAGACGATACCGGTTTATGGGGTGTAGTATCCATCGGAACAGATACTACACTTTCATCTTAGCCAAAAGGCCAAACGTATTCTTACAATTTGTTGATCTCAAAAACATTTCCATCACAAGTACGAACAAGATCACTGATCCTGCTGCAATCCCAACCTCCAAACTTTTGCCAGTCTGTTGTGTAGTTACATATCGGAAAGCGCATCTTGAATTTATCGTGGTATTTCATGATCATACTATGCACTGTCTCTGGAATCCAAAAGAACTCCATCGCGTTCTGAATTATCTCATATGGTACTGAGCCATATGCGTTAGCAAGATCTAACCATACAATTACGACATCCTCTTTTTCTTTCTTGGCTTGTTGGATACTCTGCCATGTTGCATATGCGTGCTCGATACAACCACGTATTCCCGCCTTTTGAACTGATTCATTGCTGAAACCATTGCTTTGTACATGTTTTATTATTCTGTTGGCAACAACTCTGAACGCAATCTTTTCATCGATGTTTAGTCGCAATATGGGTCTGAATTGTCCTAGCTCCTTGGCCTGTTCTTCTTCTGTTAGACACCACCGTTCAGCAACATCTTCAGCCCGAACGAAACGGGTCAATCTCACGTTTGATTTTTAGTTTCTCCTGTGTTTAATTGTTTTTCCTTTCTCTCTTTTCCTATATATATATATATATATATATATATATATATATATATATATATACGCAGATTTGTTTTTATTGTTTTTTTTTTTGTGGCAGGTCATTCTGGTCAAGGGGTAAAGCGCTAGACTACGAATATTTACATCGAGGGTTCGATCCCTGCCTGGATAAGTCATGCTGATGACGACTCACAGAAACACGTATCCATGTCTCCCTTTTGTGCACGCAAACATTAATTTTTAAATTAATTTAAAAAATCTATACATACAAAAATTAATTTATAAATTAAGAAATATATATATATATATATATATATTTATTTACTCCTCTGCAGGAGTTAGGCACAAGGCCAGTTTTATCTTACTCCCACAAGTAAGATGTGACCACAGCTTGGGTCGAGTAAGTGGGGTTTGAAAAGCCAGCACCCGAGAAAGTGAGCACTCTGACCATTTAAAAATTGCCTGGGCAGCCCCGTCGGCATTCCCCGGTAGGGGCGCCTCAGGCAGTAAGCAATAAACTTACTCCTCCCCAAAGAGGGGAGGCGAAGCCTGGGAGGGTGGACCTCCTAGAACCGCACAGGACAAACCCACAGACAGGTGGAATTAAGTCCCGAAGGACAAGACGACACCCGTCTATAGGGGTGCAGTATCCATCGGAACAGATACTACACTTACTTCCTAGCCTGTGCCAGGTAAAACATTAGTTTAGTTCAGTTACTCTAACGTCTCCTCTACAACGAAATAGTTAAGTTCACACAGGGTAACATGTTACAATAATTAATTACACACACGTAACAAATAAAAAACATTTTGAAAATAAGACAACAAAAATATTAAACAAAATTTTAAAAAACAAACGATTTTTCAATAAAATATGGAAAACAAAATTTTAAAAAACAACGTTTTGTCAATAAAATATGGAAAACAAAATTTAAAAAAAACAATGTTTTGTCAATAAAATATGGAAAACAAAATTTTAAAAAACAACGTTTTGTCAATAAAATATGGAAAACAAAATTTAAAAAAACAACGTTTTGTCAATAAAATATGGAAAACAAAATTAAAAAAAAAACAATGTTTTGTCAATAAAATATGGAAAACAAAATCTAAAAATATAAATTCTAAAAAAATAAAGAACAGTCGAAATAAATTGTTAACAAAATAAATAGCCTAAAATAAAATGTAAAAATACGGTTAAAATTTAAAAAACAATCTTAAAAAAGAAAATGTAAAAAAGAAAATGTAAAAAACAATCTTAAAAAAGAAAATGTAAAAAACAATCTTAAAAAAGAAAATGTAAAAATATTTAAAAAAATAAATATCGAAATAAAACGTTGGAAAAAATGTAACAATAAAAATAAAATGTAAAACAATATTAAAGAATAAACAAAAATAAATGTAAAAATATTTTTAAATGCATAAAAAAGCCAAAAAATAATAAAATTAAACGAATAAAATTTTAAAAATGAAAATAAAATCTTAAATAAAAGAAACCTTAAAATATCAAAATCAAAAATAGATTTTAAATTAGATGAAACAAACTTTATTTGATATAAAAAAAAAATAATAATAATTATCATTATTATTATTATTATTAATAATAATAACAATAAAAGAAACTTTGTATAAAAAAATTAAACAAAGAGTTGAATATTAATGTGGGCTGTGTGGAGATTAAGAATGTCTTTCCCCTTCAAAATGGAAGAAGAATCTCATCAAAATGGCGAAAATGAAGTGGACGTCCATCATAAAAAATATTCACAAATTAAATTTACAATAAAAAAAAAACTTTTTATATTTTGATTACACGTTTTTAAAAGAGCATTTAATATTACGAAAAGGATATTTTTGACAATAGTTTAAAAAAATTTAAAAAAAAAAGAATAATCAAAAGTTAATTTTTTAAAAATAATATTAAAAAGAAATTTTACATTCAGTTAAAATAAAATGAATAATTTTTTTTTTACTCATTTAGTTTCTTATAAAAAATTAAAATATTTTTTTTTTATATTTTGATTACACGTTTCTAAAATAGACTTTAATGTTACAAAAAGTATAATTTTGACAATAATTAAAAAATAAATAATTTTTTCAAAAATAGAAAAATCATTTTTAAAATGAGGATTTAAAATTTTCTAAGTTGAATAAGTTATTTAAAAAAAAATAACATTAAAAAGAAATTTGACATTCAGTTAAAAAATAAAATAAACAATCATTTAATTTTTTTTACTCATTTAATTTTTTCTAAATAATTTAAATAATCATTTTTAAAATGAGGAGGATTTAAAAAATTTTTTACTCATTTGATTTTTTCTAAATAATTAAAATAAATAAATGTTATACTTTTGGCTAAGATCAAAGTGTAGTATCTGTTCTGATACTACATTTCATCTTTTCCATCCTCGATCAGTGAACAGAGATCCTTCTAGACGGAGGCAGTTTTAATTTTTGTCCCAATACAGAGTGCCCTTTTTAGGGAGCTGTATTTTCTCCACATTAAAAAAACGATTTTGTGTCTAACTCTACCTTGTGGGGGAGGCAGGTTAATATTTTGTTAATTTTATTTGCTTTTTATTTAAGCATAAATTTGAAAAAAAAATTTTTATTCATTTAATTTTTAATTAATGTCACTAAATTTAGTTAATTTCTCATTTTTTCTTTAAAAATAAATTCTTTTCATTGACACATCATTTTTTTTCTGAATTTATTGCATATATATCTTATAAAATTCATGTATTTTATTTTATTATTTTTCGTTTTTTTTTTTTACTTTTCTCTGAAATAAAGTTTGATGATAATTTTTTTTTTGCAAAACTAAAAAAAGAAACAAAGAAAAAGAAAAAAGGGGAAAAAATAATTGGAAAAGAAAGTGAAAAAAAAAACAATCAAACAACCATAAAACTTTTTACATTAAAATGAATAAAATTGTTATATAATAATTGGCCATGGGGAGAACATGACACCAAATATTTTTATGAATAGGATAAATATTTAATATAATTTTCTTAACCATAATCAAACCTATAAAAATGTTTATAAAAAAATGTCTTTAAAATAAATTTCATAATTTGAAATAATTTAAGAAGAAAGAAATTTATTTTTAATGTTTTAAATTTTTTTTTAGTTTTAAGAGTAAAGAAAAGAAAATGAAAAAAAAAACAAAAAGAATTTTATGAGATAATAATATGGTTGCCTCAATCTAAATAATTTGTTATTATACAAACAATTGAAAAAATAATTCAATTTAAATCCTTATAAAAATGATGAGTTAGTTTTAAATAGAAAATTAAATAATAAATGTCTTTAGTGACATTAATTAAAAAATAAAATAAAATTGATAAAAGCTTGAATTGAAAAAAAAAAACTGAAAAAAAATGTAAACCAAAAATTAATAAAAACAATTATCCTTGCACAAAAAGTAAACAAAAAAAACTCCAACTCAAATAAAAATGTAATTTTTTATTGATAATTAAAAGTAATTAAATCAAATTATTGTTTAAAAATAAAGACAAACTTAAAAAAAATCAACCAATCAGATTACCAATTCCTTTTATTTTTTCCCATTTTTTTTTTATTTGCGCCCCCCCCCTCCAAGTTCCCAGTTCCTGGAGGGGAGGGACTTCCAGATATCCATTGTTCTTTTTGAATAAAAAATAAAAATAAAAAACCCTTTGTCTGACATCCTATCTCTAAATCTAATATCTCCCCTCCCCTCACCTAGAGAAGCTGCGATCCAATTTCAAAAAAACCTTTGGACACATGTTCAATAATTTCGTTTTTCTCTACTTTTGTTGTTATTCAACTTTCGAAAATGAGACGAACATGGAAGAACTGAAGAAATTTCACTCTCTTTTATTGGAATTTTTTTTAGTATATTTTCTTTTCTTTTTTTAATATCTAAGAAAAAAAAGAAAATTAATATTTTCCAATTTTTAGTTTTGTTTAGACAAATTTTTTAATTTTTTTTTTTTAAATTAAAAGTTGTGAAACAGCACAAAAATAGAGAACAATTTTATAAAAACAAAATATATCAAAGAAAGTGAAAATAATTTTCCAGGAAAAAATCTTGTGGAATTTTTCATTAAAAAAATAATAAGGTAAGTTAATTTAGAGAAATTAATTTAAAAAATCAATATTTTCATGCACATATATGCATCATACGTATGCATATAAATACATATATACACATACAAAAATGTATATACATATATACACATACATAAATGTATATACATATATACACATACATAAATATATATACATACATGAATAAATATATATACATATATACACATACATAAATATACATATATATATATATATACATACATAAATATATATACATATATACACATACATAAATATATATATATATATATATACATATATACACATACATAAATATATATTCATATATATATA
>OY744525.1:7209888-7244888 GCA_963556195.1 Sepiola atlantica | reverse complement strand
TAAATGTCTATCTTAAAAAAAAAAGGGAGCCACCCTCACTCGACTGATTTCCCTTTCCCCCTATTTTCTCCTTTGTCTTTTCAAACCTCCCCCTTTTTTTTATACTTTTATTATTTAGAGAGAAACCCCTAAAAAAATAAAAATATGTAGATTTTTTTAGGGGTGGGTGGGTGAGAGAAAGGTGTGTGGGGTCTGGATGCACTTGTATTTTTTTGGCCCCTTTTTTTTAATTCGCTTTTTCTTCTTCCTTGTGAATTCCCCACTGCTGATGGCCAAGAAAGGTCTGTAAAAAATATCACGGCTTCTTTATATTTTCCATTTTTTTTATTCTTTGCACAAAACATTTTTATTTATTTCATTATTCAGCTGATTTTGAATTTTAAAATCGCAAAAAACGAAACGTTTTATTTTTGTTTTCAATTATGAAGTGTCTGGTGATATAATTGGGATTTTAATTTAATTAAAAATAAAAACAAAACATTATTTTTTTATTGACTTAAATTGACTGTAGGTAAAATCTAATTATTTTACATATTTTTACATGTAAAATAAATAAATTTTACTTATATTTTAATTTTACCGTAATAAGAAATTTATTGTATGTAATTTGTTTCGGGATTTGAATTTAATTATAATCGAATCAGTAAAACAAAACACCCCCCCCCCCTAAAAAAAACACTTGCCGCAAAAAATATTTTTGATTTACTATTAAAAAAAATAAATTAAGATTAATAAAATAAAATCGATGTTTCTTTAAAAAAATAATTTCTAAATTAATTAAAAAAAAATAATTGCTAAATTTTATAAAATTAAAAGATTTAAATTCATCTGATATTTCATTTTCTGATCAGAAAATAAAGATTTTATTTTTGTTGTTATTTATAATTTTAAATTATAAATAACAACAAAAATAAAATCATTGTATAAATAATTTATACAATGATTTTAACTTAGATTGAAATTTTAAAAAAAATACAATTTTTAATGTCTTAAAATCTTAAATATGTTTGTTAATTTTAAATTGTTTATATGTAAACTAAATGAAACTTATCTTTATAATTAAATATATGTGATTAAATTTATATCTATCTTTTTTTTTCGTTTTATTTTGATTTTACGGCCAAAAATGCAAATATTGTTAAATGGAAAAACATAAAAAAGTAAGGCACTTGTGCAGTTTAGTAAACAGCGGCAGATAATCCACAAGAAGTAACGACTAATAGATTAAAACATTTTAATAAATTGATTTATTTAATAAAATGTAGTTTCTGAAAGAAAAACATTGTAATAAAATAAAGTTTATTTTCAATAAAGTAACATTTTGGCCAAAACATTGTAATAAAATATTGTTTCTGAAATTGACAGTGATTTTTTTTTTTATAATTTAAACTTTTATAAAACGAACATAATAATAATAATAATAATAATAATAATAATAATAATAATAATAATAATAATAATAATAATAATAATAATAAAACTATATTTTATTACAATGTTTTGGCCAAAATGTTACTTTATTGAAAATAAACTTTATTTTAATTACAATGTTTTTCTTTCAGAAACTATATTTTATTAAATAAATAAATAAATATATTAAAATGTTTTGATCTATTGGTCGTTACGTCCTGCGCATTATCTGCTACTGCTGCTGTTTACTAAACTGCACAAGTGCCAAAAGTAATTTTTGTTTTATTTAAACAATAACATATTAACGAATTAATTTTATTTGCATCTGCTTTTGACAATTTTAAGCCAGAAAAAAAGAATTTAAAAAATAATTTAAAAAATCGCTCTTTTTTTTTATTTACGGTAAATAAATAAATGAATAAATAAATAAAGAGCATTTACGACAACTAACAGAACGAAAAAGGGGTGAAAAAAAACACAAAACATAAACAAATAGGCAACAAATAAATGTTACCAAAGGCAAGATAAATTACTATTCTACTAACCTGTATAAGTTTATTTGTTTTAACTTATTTTAAAGCGTTTTTTTTAATTCGATTTAAAACTGGTGTCAAGATGTCATGTTAAAATTGAAAACACAAAATGGCCCAATTTGATCACGTGACGTCTCGACATTACTTTTAAATCGAATTAAAAAACGCTTTAAAATAAGTTAAAACACAAACACGGGTTAGTAGAAGAGTAATTTATCTTGCCTTTGGTAACATTTATTTGTTGTCTATTTGTTTTGTTCCCCCCCCCCCACTCCTTTTTCGTTTTGTTTGCTGTCGTTATAAATGCCGAAATAAATACCTTGTTTTTTGCGCAAAAAAATCTTTTTTTATATTCCTCTCACCGAAAGAATACATCATTTTAGCATTTTAATTAATGGGTCAAGCGCACTAGACTTATATAAATTTCTCAAGTTTAATTTCTTTTAAAAAGCAAAAAAAAACTAAATTAAAATGCAAAATCTTCTAAAAAGAAGAAAAGTCTTTTCAACGAAATCTTCCATTGTTGTTTGTTTTCGCGTTTTTTTGTTTGTCCGCTTTTTCCCCCGATTGTCAATAATTTTGTGCCCCCCCCCCTCTGTCTTCCATCACCCGCATAATAATTATTTGTTTATTTATTCTTCGAGCTCTTAAGAAAACAGAAACAGAAAAAACACCGGTTCTTTGATGCGACCGGGGCGCGTGCGAAAATTAATTCAGGATCACAAATAAACCATAATACTTGACTTTTTTTGTTGCCTTTAAACTTTAGTTTAAACCAGAAATTACTTTCGAACAAAAACATTCAAAATTTCGATCAGTCACGAAGTAAAACACACATCGGCCATTATTTTATGTATGGCTTAAAATGGCTGACTTGGTTACTAGTATATCGTAGCAATTTGAAATGAACCGCCACATTTTGGATAAAATTGTTTGTCTATTTTGTAATTAAATCAAATCTGATTAATTCCTATTTCAGTCACGTAAATTATTTAGAGTGAAACATGACTCCCAAACAACTTATTTTTATTTACACAATTAAAAACACTTAATTATTGCAAGTTTCATCGTACACGCAAAACGCCGAAATGAAAACTAGGCCGGAGAAAAATCTATTTCATCTTAAATAATTTACGTGACTCAAATAGGAATTAACCTAAAATTTTACATTTCTTTTTAAAGTCTATAAATTTAAATTTTGATAAAAGTATTTATCCGGGGGGGGGGGTCATTTTTTGACGATTGTCTTTTTTTAATTTTTTCATCATCATCATCATCATCATCATCATCATCATCATCATCATCATCATCATCATCATCATCAAGAACTAGTTATGTTTGTTTTAATTTTCATACAACTTATTTTTTTGTATAAAAAATAAATTTGTTTCGTGTAAAATAAAATGTTTACAATGTAAATAACTACAAATGGCCGTCAGCGACAAAAAAATTTTCAATTGAGATTTTTCCAAAGTTAAAAAACATAAAATAATACAATTTAAGCTCGATAATTAATTTTATCAAAAAAAATGTAATTTCTTGATCGAATTAAAATTTAAACGCAATAGTCAATTTATCTTTCATTTTCACACTGGATTTTCACACGCGCGTCTGTCATATCAAAGAACCGATACAACACCTAAACATTAGAGTTGGAAGAATTAATCTTTAGCAGAAAACCCAAACATTTCTTGGGAGGGCCGAATTGCCGTGATTACGACATCACACACACACACACACACACACACACACACACACACACACACACACACACACACACACACACACACACACACACACACACCCACACTGAATAACCACTAGACACGAGCCGTACGTGTCTTCGGTTTCTCTGTACAGGGGTTCGTCAGGATAGCCAGACATGAGGATACTTCCCCTGAGAAGTAAACTCTGACCAAATATTCAAATAGGTGAACCTCCTGTCAACCCCTCGTTTTGTCAACCCCTATTTTTATCAATTCCTCATTGTGTCAATTCCTCATTGTCAATCCCTCATTGTGTCAATTCCTCGTTGCGTCAAACTCTAATTTTGTCAACCCTTCATCCTGTCAATTCCTCATTTTATCAATATCTTATTCTATCAACTCCTTAATTTGTCAATCCCTCATTTTGTTAAACCCCTCAATCTTTGTCAATCCCTCATTCTGTCAACGCCTCATTCTGTCGACCCCTACTTTTCTCAACTCCACATTTTGTCAACCCCTCATTTTGTCAACCCTTCATTTAGTCAATCCTTCATTTTTTTCTCAACCACTCATATTTTGTCAACCCCTTATTTTTTTCGACCCCCTAATTCTATCAATCCCTCATCTTGTCAACTCCATCATTTTTTGTCAGCCCCTTATTTATTTTTTTACCTCTAATATTGTCCTCTCATTTTTCAACCCCTCATTCTGTCAACGTCTCATTTTGTCAACCCCTCATTCTGCCAAAGTCTCGTTTTGTCAACGTCTTATTTTGTTAACCCCTCGTTTTGTCAACATCTTATTTTGTTAACCCCTCGTTTTGTCAACATCTTATTTTGTTAACCCCTCGTTTTGTCAACGTCTTATTTTGTAAACCCCTCGTTTTGTCAACATCTTATTTTGTTAACCCCTCGTTTTGTCAACGTCTTATTTTGTTAACCCCTCGTTTTGTCAACATCTTATTTTGTTAACCCCTCGTTTTGTCAACGTCTTATTTTGTTAACCCCTCGTTTTGTCAACGTCTTATTTTGTTAACCCCTCGTTTTGTCAACGTCTCATTTTGTCAACCCCTCATTCTGCCAACGTCTCGTTTTGTCAACATCTTATTTTGTTAACCCCTCGTTTTGTCAACGTCTTATTTTGTTAACCCCTCCTCGTTTTGTCAACGTCTTATTTTGTCATTTTTTATTTAAAATTTGATGAATTTGTGAAATGAATTCAAATTATTTTTATGAAGAAATAGTGATTATCTACATTGTCTTTGAACTATTGTCATCATCGATGTCAATTTTTTCAACTATTCATTTTCAACTATTGTCATCATCGATGTCATTTTTTTCAACTATTCATTTTCAACTATTGTCATCATCGATGTCAATTTTTTCAACTATTCATTTTCAACTATTGTCATCATCGATGTCATTTTTTTCAACTATTCATTTTCAACTATTGTCATCATCGATGTCAATTTTTTCAACTATTCATTTTCAACTATTGTCATCATCGATGTCATTTTTTTCAACTATTCATTTTCAACTATTGTCATCATCGATGTCATTTTTTTCAACTATTCATTTTCAACTATTGTCATCATCGATGTCAATTTTTTCAACTATTCATTTTCAACTATTGTCATCATCGATGTCAATTTTTTCAACTATTCATTTTCAACTATTGTCATCATCGATGTCAATTTTTTCAACTATTCATTTTCAACTATTGTCATCATCGATGTCAATTTTTTCAACTATTCATTTTCAACTATTGTCATCATCGATGTCATTTTTTCAACTATTCATTTTCAACTATTGTCATCATCGATGTCATTTTTTCAACTATTCATTTTCAACTATTGTCATCATCGATGTCAATTTTTTCAACTATTCATTTTCAACTATTGTCATCATCGATGTCATTTTTTCAACTATTCATTTTCAACTATTGTCATCATCGATGTCATTTTTTCAACTATTCATTTTCAACTATTGTCATCATCGATGTCAATTTTTTCAACTATTCATTTTCAACTATTGTCATCATCGATGTCATTTTTTTCAACTATTCATTTTCAACTATTGTCATCATCGATGTCAATTTTTTCAACTATTCATTTTCAACTATTGTCATCATCGATGTCATTTTTTTCAACTATTCATTTTCAACTATTGTCATCATCGATGTCAATTTTTTCAACTATTCATTTTCAACTATTGTCATCATCGATGTCAATTTTTTCAACTATTCATTTTCAACTATTGTCATCATCGATGTCAATTTTTTCAACTATTCATTTTCAACTATTGTCATCATCGATGTCATTTTTTCAACTATTCATTTTCAACTATTGTCATCATCGATGTCATTTTTTTCAACTATTCATTTTCAACTATTGTCATCATCGATGTCATTTTTTCAACTATTCATTTTCAACTATTGTCATCATCGATGTCATTTTTTTCAACTATTCATTTTCAACTATTGTCATCATCGATGTCATTTTTTCAACTATTCATTTTCAACTATTGTCATCATCGATATCATTTTTTCAACTATTCATTTTCAACTATTGTCATCATCGATGTCATTTTTTTCAACTATTCATTTTCAACTATTGTCATCATCGATGTCATTTTTTCAACTATTCATTTTCAACTATTGTCATCATCGATGTCATTTTTTTCAACTATTCATTTTCAACTATTGTCATCATCGATGTCATTTTTTCAACTATTCATTTTCAACTATTGTCATCATCGATGTCATTTTTTTCAACTATTCATTTTCAACTATTGTCATCATCGATGTCAATTTTTTCAACTATTCATTTTCAACTATTGTCATCATCGATGTCATTTTTTTCAACTATTCATTTTCAACTATTGTCATCATCGATGTCATTTTTTTCAACTATTCATTTTCAACTATTGTCATCATCGATGTCAATTTTTTCAACTATTCATTTTCAACTATTGTCATCATCGATGTCATTTTTTCAACTATTCATTTTCAACTATTGTCATCATCGATGTCATTTTTTTCAACTATTCATTTTCAACTATTGTCATCATCGATGTCATTTTTTCAACTATTCATTTTCAACTATTGTCATCATCGATGTCAATTTTTTCAACTATTCATTTTCAACTATTGTCATCATCGATGTCATTTTTTTCAACTATTCATTTTCAACTATTGTCATCATCGATGTCATTTTTTTCAACTATTCATTTTCAACTATTGTCATCATCGATGTCAATTTTTTCAACTATTCATTTTCAACTATTGTCATCATCGATGTCATTTTTTCAACTATTCATTTTCAACTATTGTCATCATCGATGTCATTTTTTCAACTATTCATTTTCAACTATTGTCATCATCGATGTCAATTTTTTCAACTATTCATTTTCAACTATTGTCATCATCGATGTCATTTTTTTCAACTATTCATTTTCAACTATTGTCATCATCGATGTCAATTTTTTCAACTATTTATTTTCAACTATTGTCATCATCGATGTCAATTTTTTCAACTATTCATTTTCAACTATTGTCATCATCGATGTCAATTTT
The DNA here is from genome assembly GCA_963556195.1 of Sepiola atlantica. Taxonomy (NCBI): domain Eukaryota; kingdom Metazoa; phylum Mollusca; class Cephalopoda; order Sepiida; family Sepiolidae; genus Sepiola; species Sepiola atlantica. The sequence continues at coordinate 7,237,666 of OY744525.1, read as the reverse complement.
TTCAACTATTCATTTTCAACTATTGTCATCATCGATGTCATTTTTTTCAACTATTCATTTTCAACTATTGTCATCATCGATGTCATTTTTTCAACTATTCATTTTCAACTATTGTCATCATCGATGTCATTTTTTTCAACTATTCATTTTCAACTATTGTCATCATCGATGTCATTTTTTCAACTATTCATTTTCAACTATTGTCATCATCGATGTCATTTTTTTCAACTATTCATTTTCAACTATTGTCATCATCGATGTCAATTTTTTCAACTATTCATTTTCAACTATTGTCATCATCGATGTCATTTTTTTCAACTATTCATTTTCAACTATTGTCATCATCGATGTCATTTTTTTCAACTATTCATTTTCAACTATTGTCATCATCGATGTCAATTTTTTCAACTATTCATTTTCAACTATTGTCATCATCGATGTCATTTTTTTCAACTATTCATTTTCAACTATTGTCATCATCGATGTCATTTTTTTCAACTATTCATTTTCAACTATTGTCATCATCGATGTCAATTTTTTCAACTATTCATTTTCAACTATTGTCATCATCGATGTCATTTTTTCAACTATTCATTTTCAACTATTGTCATCATCGATGTCATTTTTTCAACTATTCATTTTCAACTATTGTCATCATCGATGTCAATTTTTTCAACTATTCATTTTCAACTATTGTCATCATCGATGTCATTTTTTTCAACTATTCATTTTCAACTATTGTCATCATCGATGTCAATTTTTTCAACTATTCATTTTCAACTATTGTCATCATCGATGTCAATTTTTTCAACTATTCATTTTCAACTATTGTCATCATCGATGTCATTTTTTCAACTATTCATTTTCAACTATTGTCATCATCGATGTCATTTTTTTCAACTATTCATTTTCAACTATTGTCATCATCGATGTCATTTTTTCAACTATTCATTTTCAACTATTGTCATCATCGATGTCATTTTTTTCAACTATTCATTTTCAACTATTGTCATCATCGATGTCATTTTTTCAACTATTCATTTTCAACTATTGTCATCATCGATGTCATTTTTTTCAACTATTCATTTTCAACTATTGTCATCATCGATGTCAATTTTTTCAACTATTCATTTTCAACTATTGTCATCATCGATGTCATTTTTTTCAACTATTCATTTTCAACTATTGTCATCATCGATGTCATTTTTTTCAACTATTCATTTTCAACTATTGTCATCATCGATGTCAATTTTTTCAACTATTCATTTTCAACTATTGTCATCATCGATGTCATTTTTTCAACTATTCATTTTCAACTATTGTCATCATCGATGTCATTTTTTTCAACTATTCATTTTCAACTATTGTCATCATCGATGTCATTTTTTCAACTATTCATTTTCAACTATTGTCATCATCGATGTCAATTTTTTCAACTATTCATTTTCAACTATTGTCATCATCGATGTCATTTTTTTCAACTATTCATTTTCAACTATTGTCATCATCGATGTCATTTTTTTCAACTATTCATTTTCAACTATTGTCATCATCGATGTCAATTTTTTCAACTATTCATTTTCAACTATTGTCATCATCGATGTCATTTTTTCAACTATTCATTTTCAACTATTGTCATCATCGATGTCATTTTTTCAACTATTCATTTTCAACTATTGTCATCATCGATGTCAATTTTTTCAACTATTCATTTTCAACTATTGTCATCATCGATGTCATTTTTTTCAACTATTCATTTTCAACTATTGTCATCATCGATGTCAATTTTTTCAACTATTCATTTTCAACTATTGTCATCATCGATGTCAATTTTTTCAACTATTCATTTTCAACTATTGTCATCATCGATGTCAATTTTTTCAACTATTCATTTTCAACTATTGTCATCATCGATGTCATTTTTTTCAACTATTCATTTTTAACTATTGTCATCATCGATGTCAATTTTTTCAACTATTCATTTTCAACTATTGTCATCATCGATGTTGGTATTTCTAGTAGATTTATTGAAAAACAAGTTTAGCGTGACAGACCAACATATCGACAAAAGCAAAGAAATCACCATGAAAGAATGACAAAATGAGGAATTCACAAAATGAGGGGTGGACAGGTTAGGGTTAGGGTTGACAGGCATGTCCAATTGCAATATTAATTCTACAATAATTGTTCCTTCTTACTGAACGTAATTATTTGGAAAATAGAAAAGAATTTCTTTAAATTTCTGTCAGAAATTTGTGGCAGCTTTAAGAGATTTCAAAATGCCATTATCGCTTGTCATTGAGACTGTACTCGCGAGCCGAAATGCTGAATACCAAAAATTTAACAAAACATGACAACAATTTAATAATTACAAAGATTTTTTTTTAATTAAACTCTAGATATTTTTTCCTGCTTTGACTCTTAAAACAAATGTTTAACTCCGACTCCACAGTCTTGCTAATCATTAATTGAGAATAGTTTTTTTATCGAAAGAAAAGCGACAACCGATTTTTTTTTTTTTTGATTAAAATAAAAATAAATAAGCGAAAATAAAAACTAAAATTTTTTAATTAATTTTTGAAGATTTTTCTTTGCATTTTTTTTTTCTGATAAGAAAAAATCCAACTTTTAAAACAATGCTTCTTTGTCCCTATTTACCTGTTTTTAATGTGGGAAAAATACAGCGCCCCTGGATTGGGACAAAAATTTAAATTGCCTCAGTTCAGAAAGATTTCTCCTTCACTGATCGAGGATAGAAAAGACGAAGTGTAGTTTCAGAACAGATACTACACTTTGCTCGAAACCAAAAGGCCAAGACATATTCCTTCTTAATCAATGCAAGTAAATCATTTTAAATAATGCTGCCTCTAGATGTGAGCACTCTGACTCTCGCAAAAATTGTTGAATCTCAGACTCCCACCGTTGCAAATTTTTTTCGATCATTTTTGACTAATGTACAAGTTTTTCCACATGAAATTGCTCTTTCTGCTTCTCGTAAAGTCGGTTCTTTCTATCGCTTCAAACATATTCTCAAACCTGAGGCTATTCTCTATCTCTACAAATCTACTATCAGACCATGTATGGAGTACTGTTGTCATATTTGGGTTGGTGAATCTCTGTCCCATTTGAGGGTTCTTGATAAGGTGCAGAAACGTATCTGTAATTTGATTGGCCCTACCCTTTCTTTGTCTCTGCACCCTCTATACCCTCTCTCTCACAGACATGATGTTGCTAGTCTCAGTCTTTTCTATAAATACTATTATGGCATGTGTTCTTCAGAATTGTATGATCTATTCCCTGCTTCTTTTGTTCCAGCTCGTTTGACTCGTTGGTCTAGTGGTCTCCATAAATTCGCTGTTTTGATACCTCATTGTAATACAGCTTCCTATTCCAGTAGCTTCTTTCCAAGAACCGCAGGCTTGTGGAACTCTCTTCCTGCTGATTGTTTTCCTCCTACCTATAGCCTTGGTCTTTTCAAGACTAAGGTCAATAGGCATCTCCTGTCTTTGTGATAATCATATTTCGTTCTTGTTAGCTCCTTACATCAAGTGGCTTCATGCCTTGTCTGGCGCGATTTCCATAAAATAAATAACTATGTACTTCACTGTACTATAATATGTCTGCACTCATGGATCCTACTTGTATGGTTGACAGCCCTTTTATACGTATTATCATGTATCCATGCCCTTTTATACGTATTATCATGTATCCATGCCCTTTTATACGTATTATCATGTATCCATGCCCTTTTATACGTATTATCATGTATCCATGCCCTTTTATACGTATTATCATGTATCCATGCCATTTTATTTCTTAAATTTGAACAAAACTAGAACCAAGAATTACTAGACAAACATTTGTTTTTCAAATTTTAGGAAAATGTTTGTTATTTTTTGTTATTTTTTATTATTTTTTGTTAGTCAAATAAGATTTGTGTCGATGTGATGTTGAGATGCTTATTCAATCTGCGTGTAGGTTTAGGGTTATTCAATCTGTGTATAGGGTTATTCAATCTGTGTATAGGGTTATTCAATCTGCGTGTAGGGTTAGGGTTATTCAATCTGTGTATAGGGTTATTCAATCTGCGTGTAGGTTTAGGGTTATTCAATCTGCGTGTAGGTTTAGGGTTATTCAATCTGTGTGTAGGGTTAGGGTTATTCAATCTGTGTGTAGGTTTAGGGTTATTCAATCTGTGTATAGGGTTATTCAATCTGCGTGTAGGTTTAGGGTTATTCAATCTGTGTATAGGGTTATTCAATCTGCGTGTAGGTTTAGGGTTATTCAATCTGCGTGTAGTAAATTGGTATTTATTTTCATCCATAACGACGACGATGGCAGGTTAATGTCCAAATGAAGGCCAAGAACAAATAGAGTTTGGAACAAAGACTTTCAAATATCAAGATGATGCAACAATTTAAAAAGTCTTGTCTCCATCTGGAGCTTTATATATTATAAAATAGTAGAGTAGACTGGACTCTTCTTAATCGAGGATAAGTAAATAACACCTTGTTTGCGACAATACATAACTCTAATCAATTTCATCTGTTGAAGTAATCTGATTGGTGGAAAACAACAGGAATGTCCATTTCTTCTAAAAGGACATGTGTTGCGTGGGGAGAAATGGTGTGATGGATTTGTAATGTGTGTCTTAAAGAAAAGCTTAGATCTGATGACCTCAGAGGAAGATTAAATCTGGACAGTATAGGGAGATGTGTGCTGAAGAGGATACTTTGTTGGTATGTCGGTGTTAAAAGAATGGATGAGAGTTTTTGTCTTAATAAATGTAGACTAGTTGAGGTAGCAGGGTCAGTTGGCAAGGGAAGACCAAGGGAAAGATGGGAGGAAGTGTTTAGGATGGATTTGACAGAAAGAGGGATAAATAAAGACCTGGTCAGAGATAGGTAAGTTTGGAAGTCAATTTCTAAAAGCCGTCCAACACATGCCAGCATGTAAAACATATGTTAAACTGAATATGATGATGATGATGATGAAAGAATGGATGAGGGTGCTTGGGTTAGTAGATGTAAAACAGTTCAATACGATGATGATGATGATGATGATGATGATGATGATGATAATTTTTCTTCATTCATGTTTGCATACATTTAACAATCATCATTTTCTTTCTTTCAGGTGTTGAAGCTGTTTCGACTGCGCGCCAGTTTTCATCAGCAACTTTTGAGAAGATGCGAAGACGACTCCCGCTGATCACTGTCGCACAAGCGAAACACCATCTCATAGTATAAAAATGATTTCCTTCTTTTTGTAAATGTCTCGAAATACCAAACAAGAATATCATTTCCTCCAGTTGTGCACACTGAGGGAGCATAACTCCTCGCACATACACTAAACATTCGTCTCATTTTCGGCATTTAGAACTGACATATTAATTCCCTTCAGTAGATTTAGAGAGTCCGTTGGTTCAAAGAGACCAACCCTAATTTCCCCCCCCCCAAATTAAAATAATTAAAAATAAACATTAAAATGTATCCTTTCCAACCAATGTTCCCACCAACAGGGAACCAACCAAACCCGTACGGTCCACCTGTATACCCGGGTGGTTATCTAAAATGTCCGGAGAAGCCACTTCCCATGACGGACAACAAAGGGTACAGTGTGCCGAATGATATGTGCAGGAAAGACATGTCGTCGACCCCTACTGCCATGCCATCTCCAGCGTCCTCTGAGGAGAGAGGCAGTCTCGGCGACCAGCCGCTTTCTCAGGGGCCATTCGATAGTAAACATCTGATAGAAAAGGATTTCCAATGTACGTACTGCAAGAAAGGATTTTCAAACCAATTCTTTCTCAAGAACCACGAACTCACCCACACGGGTCTGAAACCTTTCGAATGCAGCTTTTGCGGTAAAGCTTTCACGCAGAAAATAAACCTCAAGAACCATATGAGGACGCACACAGGCGAAAAACCCTTCCAGTGTAATATTTGCAACAAATCCTTCAGCCAAAGGGGAAACTTGAAACTTCACTTGCGGACACATACTGGAGAAAAACCTTTCACTTGTGACGTCTGCGGCAAAGCCTTTTCCCAGAAGATCAACCTGAATGACCATAAGCGGCTCCACACAGGAGAGCTCTATTACTGCCAATTTTGTAAGAAACCCTTCTGTAATCAGTTCTTTTTAAAAATCCACGAACGCACACACACTGGGGAGCTTTACAAGTGCACCTTCTGTGCGAAAGCCTTTACACTACAAATCAATCTCAAGAACCATTTAAGGACTCACACTGGAGAGAAACCCTTCGAGTGCAACATTTGCAAGAAGGCCTTCAGCCAAAGGGGTAACCTCAAACTACATTTGAGAACCCACACAGGAGAAAAGCCCTACGCATGTGACATTTGCGGTAAAGCATTTTCTCAAAAAATCAACCTGAGTGACCACAAACGTATCCACACAGGGGATTTGTTCTATTGTAGTTATTGCAAGAAATCATTTTGCAATCAATTCTTCTTGAAGATCCACGAACGTACTCACACGGGAGAAGTGTTTAAGTGTAATTATTGCAGCAAGACTTTCTCACAAAATGTCAACTTGAAGAATCATGAACGGACACACACAGGAGATCGACCGTTTCGATGCCACATCTGTTCGAAAGGTTTCAGCCAGAGAGGAAACCTGAAACTACACTTACGGACGCACACAGGAGAAAAACCGTTTGCATGTGACGTTTGTGGGAAAGCTTTCTCCCAAAAGATCAACCTGAATGATCATAAGCGTCTTCACACCGGGGAGCTTTTCTACTGCCAGTTTTGCAAGAAACCATTCTGCAACCAATTTTTCTTGAAGATCCATGAACGGATACATACAGGAGAGCTCTACAAATGTGAGTTCTGCCCTAAAGAGTTCACCTTGCAGATCAACCTGAAGAACCATATGCGTACACACACAGGAGAGAAACCTTTCAAGTGTACATTGTGTGATAAGGCTTTCAGTCAGCGTGGAAACCTTAAGTTGCACATTCGCACACATGCAGGAGAAAAACCATATTGCTGCACCCTCTGCCCCAAGGTCTTCTCTCAGGCAGGTAACTTAAAGACTCACCTGCGCACGCACACGGGCGAAAAGCCATTCAAATGTGACAGCTGTGGGAAAATGTTCTCACAGAGGGCAAATTTGAACAACCACAAACGCACGCGCACCGGCTGTGAGCTGTATAACAAAAACCCCCAGACCGATCAGATGCAGCACACCCCGACCCTGACTTCTCCGGGCGACACTCCCTCACCATCGTCCTCGTCGATGCTTGGTAGTGGACAGGGTGCTAATCACAGCCTGGACAAAGTGTCTTCGTCGGCCTTCAGCTCGTGTGACAGTGAGGCAAACACCAACGCCAGCCACAAACGTCTGCGCCCCACCTGCGAGCTATTCCCAAAGCACCCGCCTCTGCCACAGCCTCCACCTTCTCTGATGAGCCCGGGCAATACTAATAACCCTAGTCACCATCAATCACAGCCACCGCCGCAGCAACATCATCACCACCATCACCACCATCATCATCACAGAAGTATTTCACCGTACAACTCGTGTGAACCAGATAACCAACACGGCCAGAAACACCCGCAACACGTGCCAGAATCTTCACCTCCACTGTCTCCGCATAAACCAAGCATGAAGATGAACCAGGCAAACCCTGCCCATTCGGGACCACCCCTCAGTCAGGCTCATCATCATCGGGATTCACAAATGTTTCCGATGCGACTGCAGACCCCAAATGTATCAAGTGCACATGCAAACCCAACTACTTACCTACATGAGATGCCCCCTCAAGGTTGGGAGAGCAACTACCTATGGTCAAGAGGCTACCCTGTACCTCCCCTTTTAGGTTCCGGCTGGCCCAATATGCCCCCAGGGTCGTATTCCTGCGGCATGAAGCAGGGAAAACAGAATTCATGGAACAGTCTGCAAGGGATGCATGCCCCGTCCAAAGGTGGATCCGACCATTATAGTCAAAAATAAATCTTCAAGGTCGGAAATGCTGTAAGGTTTGTTCGAAAGAAGAAAATGATTAATATCAAATATTTATTCTTGTTTTACGTGCCCTTGGTTACGACCAAAATGTGCAAACCTCGAAAAATTATGATAATCGAAAGAATATATTTAAATATTTATTTCAAAAGTTCAAGGAAAGTTAGCCTGAAAGTGAAACAAAACTTGATTTAGCTGCCATTTCTTAAGGAAGTAAAGAAATTACTTTTGTTTTGTGGCATATCAACCCTTTTTTGCGTTATTTAATGTCGAAACAATTGTATACGAGTAACTGAAGACAAGTTGCTATTTTTACTCATAGCTGGAGAGAATTTGCGAACCATATAAGTTTATAAATGATCGCAATAGATTATTCGGATGACTGTTCTCATCTTGGATGTTATTTTCGCAACGTTTCGGCCGATGTAACCTCTGACCTTCTTCAGCTTCATCTTTTCAAACTCGGGAATCTGTATGGAATTTCAAACCGAAGTCTTTAATATACGAGGGTAGATTGTTCTTGTTCCCTGTGCCATGATCGGGTAAACACCTTAAGTAATTCTTACAGATAGATTCGTGGCACAACGGATAAAGTGCTGAGTAATAATCAGTGCTAAGTGACAGTATTTTGGTGGAAGGTTGGAAGTTACATTTGCCGAAACGTTGTGAAAATAACATCCAAGATGAGAACAGCGGTCCAAATAATCCAAATTATCAATCTTCATCCTCAAAATTCCAAAGCGTCGATCAATTAGGATTTAGATATGGCACAGTTGATTCCAAAGTCTGTAACGGTATCCAATTACGCCCCCCCCCTTTTCCCAGTCGGCTAATCATGACCCCCCCCCTCCCTTCTTTTCTAATCTGTTTGAGTCAATATTTTATTCTCGTGGTACATTTTTGTCATTTCATCTGATTTTGTCCCAAATGCATAAAAACGGATTAAACTATATTTTTGGCTCCATGTTGGATACACGTTTCTTCACCAAGGGGGAGAAAGGAGGGGGGGGGGGCTCTCCTCCTTCAACTCTGCCAATTCGTCCCAGTTTGACGGCTGTTCATTTTGATCTTTAGTAGATGCCGATTGCAAGCGCAACTAAACGCCACAAACAACAAAATTCTTAACCCCAACACCGAAATAATACACAAAGATTATTGCACAAAATGATTAAAAATCCTGGTTATTTCCAAGATTTTTATGTTTTTGTGACTTCCTGTCTAATCTCGAAACAAATACAGCGTCACATGACGTACGGATGACCAGAAATTAAAAATAAAACGTTTTTGTTATCATTTCGGGTTTTTGCAAATTTTTATTATTATTATTGTTCCTTCGAATTATAGTTTAATAATAATAATAATAATACATTTGTTTAATTTTTTTGTTTAGTTTAATGTATTAATAAACAAATAATAATTACATTGAAAAACACATTTTATTATTAATGTAAGTGTTTGAAATAAATAAAATAAAAACATATGCTATACTAATAAGACATTTTATTGAATTAATTTTACCAAACAAATTATCAACCAAAATTTCTTCTTTTTTCTTATTATTAAAGTTACTTTTTATCACACTTCATAACATTTTCTAATCCCATATAAAATGTTTAAAAAAAACAAACTTTGAATAAATCAGAAATGATACTAAAAACATTTTAATTTTTTTTCATTTTTGGTCATCCGTACGTCACGTGACGCAGTATTTGTTTCAAGATTAAACAGGAAGCCACGAAAACATAAAAATCTTGGAAATAACCAAAATCCTCATAGCAAAAACAAAACAAAAAAACATCGACAAGTTCACAAAATTCTGACAACTTTTGTCATCGTTCAGAAATTGTTCTTTCGTTTTATTTTTATTTTTGCGTTTTTTTTAATCTAATTCTGGTAGCATTCACAGAGGCCCCCCACCCCCTCCTCCACATCGACCGAGTATACGTGATTCGTTTAATGATTGCTGTCACTCCAGAACTATTAGAATCAGCGATGCCATGTTCAAATCCTATCGACTCAATTTGTGTTCCGTTAAGTGCTAATACTTATGGAGAAGGTATGAACCCTAACCCAAACCCTCATTGGAGTAACAATACCAACTTGTAATTCACTCAATCATTAATGATGCGGATTGTGTTTCGATATTAAATAATGTAAAAAAAAAAAAAGAAGTTTGTATGCAGTAAAACTCACGAATGCGACCGACATCAACAGATAACACACAATTTATCGGCTTTAGTTTCAAATGTTCGCCTTGGGGGGGGGGGGGGGGTTACATTCACGTTTACAAAGATACTTTAAAACATTTTGCTAAAGCATTTTAAGTATCTTAAACATATTTAAAACACATTTAAAACATATCTTAAAAATATTGAACTATTCTAAACACTTGTAGAATTTGGTATATTTGGACTACTGTTCTCATCTTGGGTGTTTTTATCACAACGTTTCAGCCGATGTAACCTCCGACCTTCTTCAGGTGTACCTTGTCGAACTCGGAAATCTTCCTGTCGAACTCGGGAATCTTGACGGAATTTCGAACAGAACCCTTTATTAAATCCACGGGGGTAGCATGCTCTCGTTCCCTCTGCCATGACTGGGAAAAAGTCTTCAGTAATTCGCAATTCTTCGTATCGCCCGCACTGAGGATTGAACCTTCAACCTTTAGATGACTGTCACTTAGAACTGAATTTTACTTAGTACTATATCCTTGCAGATGGATCGAGAGCATGCTACCCTCGTGGATTTAATAAAGGGTTCCGTTTGAAATTCCGTCCAGATTCCCGAGTTCGACAGAAAGATTCCCGAGTTCAACAAGATACACTCGAAGACGGTCGGAGGTTACATCGGCCGAAACGTTGTGATAAAAACACCCAAGATGAGAACAGTAGTCCAAATTCTACAAATTATCAACCCTCATCTAAAAAAATCCGAAACATAATATGTTAAAAACATTTTTCTGTAGTTTTTAAATCTCGACAACAAATAAGTAAATCGTTTAGGGTTAGGGTTAGGATAAAGAATAAATGCAATTAAAATGTTTTGTTTTTGTATTTTAGTGATTTGAATTCATTGAACGACTTAAAAGAGTTTCATATATGATGATGGTGATGATTATGATGATGATGATGATGATTAAATGAAAGAATTCTTACTGTCTTGTTTAAAAAAAAAAAAAATAACAAGAAACAAAGAATATAAAAAAAAAAATTATTTATGTGAAACATTTGAGACTAAAAGAAAATCATTTCCCCCCCCAAAAATTCAACTGCGGAAATCATTGTTTGAAAAGACGCAAAACAAATAAAAGGATTCACCTGACGGATTGTGATATGCTCAGATTTCTAATAAATAAACATCTAAAAATTAAAAAAAAAAAGAAAAGTCGTGACTTACTGCTGAAGAAAAAAACGCAGACTTAATCTCCGTAGTTCTACATTAAAATAATTTTATTTTCACCTTTTTTGTATATCAAATATGTCGATGTGGAGAAAGTTTGGTATTGGTCGATTGTGAGTTCGAACACGAAATAAAAAAATTTCTAACTTGCACCAATTTTTAAGCAATTCATTTTAAAAATCGTATAAAAATAAAATAGCAAAGCTTTTTTTAGTTAAATAACATTTCTGGTTATTTTTGATACAAATCTGAGGCTCATATCCAGGACTAGAGTATCAATCGCCATATCAATTTTCAGAAGATATTTTCAGAAGATATTATTCAAGTAATAAAGGGGCGGACATGAAATTTCTTTAGCGTATTATTATATAGATAAGTATTACAAAAATATTAATATTTACTGCCAGGGGCATATGTTATGAAGAGTATAATTCGGTTAATGGTAACCAGTTTCAAGCAGTATCTTCAGTTTCGTAAGATTTCACAAATAATTTTATTAATAAAGTAATAAATGATTGCCAATGAATTTGATTTATTTACTAGCTGGCTTCGTCCACTTGCTACTGCTTCGAAAATTAATTCCTATTCACTACTTAAAATCATTGAAACGAAACTACCGGAAAGTGCGCTGGAAACACATACGTTCACTTTTATTGTATAAGCTATCAGTTAAGTTATTAAGCCCCCTCTTCTTTGCTCATAAAAATTAAATTTGCATAGGTGATTACTGAGGCTCATATCCAGGACTAGAGTATCAATCGCCGTATCAATTTCAGAAGCTATTTTCAGAAGCTATTTTCAGAAGCTATTTTCAGAAGCTATTTTCAGAAGCTATTTTCAGAAGCTATTTTCAGAAGATATTTTCAGAAGCTATTTTCAGAAGATATTTTCAGAAGATATTTTCAGAAGATATTTTCAGAAGCTATTTTCAGAAACTATTTTCAGAAGATATTTCTGCAAAATAATAATCACGGTTAAGCGAGACAATAACAGTCGTTTTGTAAATAACTTTACCATTTTGGGGATCTTTTCAAGACAAATTTGAGGCACACATCCAGGACAAGTGCCGTAATCGCCACGCTAATTTTCAGAAACCTTTGTAGTTTCGAACATATTTACATCTTTACAAAAATGTTCAAAAACGAGGATTTTCCAGTGCTTTTTATTATAGAATCTTTAAGTCTAATTACTTAAACATTGTCGGAAGTTAGAAATCAAGTTTTTGGTGTCAGAACTCGCAATTGACTAATACGCAACTTTCTCCGTCTGAACATATTTGATATTCAAAAAAAGATGAAAATCAACCTACCCTATTTTACATGTATGTAGCGAAAGTAAAAAATGCTAAACATTTAGATCTGATATATTTTATTTGTTTTTTTTTTTAATGGTAATTTGTGGATGGTGATGATGATGCTGATATATCAGTGTATTCACCCATCGGCATCATCTGAGATTCGACCTAAGAAAGTTAAACTAGAAACAGTTGAAATCGAAATGCATCCAAACGGACACGAAGAAATCTCCTGCTTTAAAGACGCACCGTTCTTTGTTCATCGTCCACGTTAAGTGAGCTTTATAGGAATGTCTTGTTTTCTGTTGTTTTCAAAAAAAAAAAAAGAAGAAAAAAAAAGATGTTCAAATGTAATTGTTGGCTTTCAAAATGTCCACCCTATTTTTATTTTTTTATTTAATATCTTTAATTTTTTTTATTTGGAAATTTGCTTGGGGATGGCAAAATATTTAATATAATCGAAATGTTCTTCACGCCATTTTTTTTTTTATGAAAAGAAAAAAAAAATGACCTACCAAAAAAATATGTAAACATTTTTATTTTTTTCCCCCAAAAAAATCGGATGAAAAAAAGAAAAACAGTTCTGCTTCATCTCCTATCTTTGGTTCAGCGTAAAAAAAACTGTTTAGACATCTGAATCACATTCACGTGAGAATCCTTTTTTTTTTTCATCAGTTTTTATTATTTTTCTTTTTTGTTATTTTTGTTGTTGCTGATGTTGTCGTCCTTTTCGTTGTTGCTAATCGTCACATTTGCTTCCAATCGGCTTTCTGTGAATAATCCAAATTATTTTTATCATTTTGTGATGAGTCCATTCTAATAACCCTGACCCTAACCCATTCTAATAACTTTTTTAAATTTATTACAAAACAAAAGGGAACAACTGTCTAATATTTTTTACATTTTATTTTTTATTTATTTTATTTATTTATTTTAAAATTATTTTTTAAAATTTTTTTAAAAATTAAAAAAAAATTTTTTTAGATTTTAAAATTTTTTTATTTTTCAAAAATATTTTTATTATTAATTCCGCAATCATCCATAGTCGGGAAACATGAGCAACAAAACACAAACACTTTCTAATAAATACTGTTTCCGTTTAAAAACAAAAATGATGCAGTTCTTCGGGTTTCGAATAAAGTTGTGCATTTCCCCCATGATTGCTCCCAGGCATTCTCTCCGTCAGTTATCACTCAGAAAAACAAAAAAAAAACAGCAAAATCAAATGAAAGTTTCTTTTCATAGAGTTTTTTTTTTATTAAAGTGAACAAAGTTTAAAATCTTTCAGTTTTGCTTGGTCACGTTTCCATTTCAAAGTTTGGGAGGCAATTTATATTTCAAAGTTTGGGAGGCAATTTATGTTTCAAAGTTTGGGAGGCAATTTATATTTCAAAGTTTGGGAGGCAATTTATATTTCAAAGTTTGGGAGGCAATTCATATTTCAAAGTTTGGGAGGCAATTTATATTTCAAAGTTTGGGAGGCAATTCATATTTCAAAGTTTGGGAGGCAATTTATATTTCAAAGTTTGGGAGGCAATTTATATTTCAAAGTTTGGGAGGCAATTCATATTTCAAAGTTTGGGAGGCAATTTATATTTCAAAGTTTGAGAGGCAATTTATATTTCAAAGTTTAGGAGGCAATTCATATTTCAAAGTTTAGGAGGCAATTTATATTTCAAAGTTTAGGAGGCAATTCATATTTCAAAGTTTGGGAGGCAATTTATATTTCAAAGTTTGAGAGGCAATTTATATTTCAAAGTTTAGGAGGCAATTCATATTTCAAAGTTTAGGAGGCAATTTATATTTCAAAGTTTAGGAGGCAATTCATATTTCAAAGTTTGGGAGGCAATTTATATTTCAAAGTTTGAGAGGCAATTTATATTTCAAAGTTTAGGAGGCAATTCATATTTCAAAGTTTAGGAGGCAATTTATATTTCAAAGTTTAGGAGGCAATTCATATTTCAAAGTTTGGGAGGCAATTTATATTTCAAAGTTTGGGAGGCAATTTATGTTTCAAAGTTTAGGAGGCAATTTATATTTCAAAGTTTGGGAGGCAATTCATATTTCAAAGTTTGGGAGGCAATTTATATTTCAAAGTTTAGGAGGCAATTCATATTTCAAAGTTTGGGAGGCAATTCATATTTCAAAGTTTAGGAGGCAATTCATATTTCAAAGTTTAGGAGGCAATTTATATTTCAAAGTTTGGGAGGCAATTCATATTTCAAAGTTTAGGAGGCAATTCATATTTCAAAGTTTAGGAGGCAATTCATATTTCAAAGTTTGAGAGGCAATTCATATTTCAAAGTTTAGGAGGCAATTCATATTTCAAAGTTTGGGAGGCAATTTATATTTCCTGCCAAAAACATTTATTGTATAAATAAACAAAAGGAATTTTGAGATGAGGATTGATAATCTGGATTATTCAAACTATTATTCTCATCTTGGGTGTTATTTTGAAAATATTGCGGCCGATATAATCTCCGACCTTCTTCAGGGGAATCTTTTTGCACTTAGAAATTTATACAAAATTTCGAACTGAACTTTTTATTCACGGGGTGGATTGTTCTTGTTCCATCAGCTATGACTGCGTAGAAGTGTTAATAATTATTCTGTTGTTCTTATTTATTATCAGCCAAAACACTCCTTCATGACAGTGAGTCGTGGCCAATGAG
This sequence comes from Sepiola atlantica, assembly GCA_963556195.1. NCBI lineage: Eukaryota > Metazoa > Mollusca > Cephalopoda > Sepiida > Sepiolidae > Sepiola > Sepiola atlantica. The sequence continues at coordinate 7,222,315 of OY744525.1, read as the reverse complement.
AATAGGCGATTAGAAACTTTCAATCACCACTGCCTGCATCGCATCTTGCGTGTCCGATGGCAGAACTTCCTCTCAAACAATACAGTATGTTTCTGATGCAAAATTAACTCCCTTCGACAAGTCATCCTCACAAGACGTTTATGCTGGCTGGATCATGCTCTTCGCTGTCAACCAGGAGAGTTTATCTACGAAGCAATTGCCCCAGGGTTGGAAAAAGCGATGCGGTCGACAAAGAAAAACCTGGTTGGTGACAGTTAATCTGGAACCCAATCCGATCTTACAAAGTTCGCCATTTGAACAGCGAGTGGCTAAAGATCACCCAATCGTTGACTTCAAATCGTCATGCTTGGTCGGCCATCGTGAGGGACGCAGTTGCAAGGATGGAACCGGCTCAGCCCACTCCGGAGCATGAATGCTGTTTCAAGTAGTCATACAAGTCGTCGTCGTTGTAAAACATTGTGGGAATAACAAAAAAGATGATGATAGTCGTTTGAATAATCAAATTTGTTGTCCTCTGAATCTTTTACGAAACAACGGATTCCGTTGAAAATAAATTGCTGCTGTCATCTTTAATTGCATTGCAGTTCTAACCATACTCCTCTGATGGATGCCCTTTTTTACTTGTCTCCCCACGAGGGCAGAGTTAGACACAAGATCGATTTTTAGTGTGGGGGAAATTTAGCTTCCCAAAAAGGGGGCACTCTAGATTGGGACAAAAATAAAAATTGCCTCAGTCTAGAAGGATTTCCCCTCTGCTGACCGAGGACAGAAAAGATGAAGTGTAGTATCGGCACAGATACCACACTTTTCTCCGAGCTAAAAGGCCATTGTTTATTGAAAGATGATCTTCTTAGGAAACGAATTTACAAACATGAATCCTCAGTTTTTATTAACTTTAAAAAAAAAAAAATTATTTTCAGTAAAATTTAATTCGATTGAAACAAATTCAGTTTTTATTAACTTTAAAAAAAAAAAAAATTATTTTCAGTAAAATTTAACTCGATTGAAACAAATTCGGCATAAAATTCTTGTCCAGTTGAGTTTTAATAAATTCTGCAATCATTTAAAGATAAATTGGTTATTTTAAAGCGTCGCGTGAAAACTTAAAAAAAATATCTTTTGTGTTAAAATTACAAATAGGATCTGTTGTCTAAAAACTTTGTTAACGCTTCTTCGTCAGTTATGTACTCAGAAATATTTCCGTAAATCTTGGAGTCAAAGAAGGCAAAATTTGTGAGTCGGCCGTTTAACATATCCATATCACCGCTTGATATAAATAGCGGGAAAATCTCCAAAAGTGTAAAACCAATGTTCTTGTTCTTGTTTCGGACGTTCGGAACTGGAGCCTAATATCTTTCAACAATCAGCCTTGGCAAAGCTTTTCTTTTCTTTTCTTTTTTCTTTTTTAATGATATTTCATCCCAAACAAGGCAGACCGCCACTGTAGATGTGTAAGGAGCTACTGAGAATTAGGGAGTAGGTTTTGGGTGTCATCTTAAGTTGGGAGCTGTGCAACGAGATGTCTGTTTACATTAGTTTTAAACCTCTGCATGTCGGGGAAACAGGGGGCAGGGAGGAAGTTCCAGAGGCCAGCAGCACGAGGAAAGAAGCTATTGGAGTAGAAGGCTCTCCGGCATCTGGGGACCTCCACAGTGAATGGATGGGACTTAGCTGATTGTCGAGTTGGTCTAGTGAATTTACGTTGAGGGGGCACCAGAGTAGCCAGTTCATCGGAGCATAATCCATTGAAGTATTTGTAAAACAAGCACAAGGATGCTACATTGCGGCGATGGGACAGGGGCTGGAGCTTGGTTGACAGTGAGGGACCTATTAAGTTGGCGACTCTTTTTTGGACCTTGTCAAGTAGGAAGATTTTATCGTATGAAATTGAAATTCTCTGAACGCGGACCAGTAAAGTAGATTCGTATGAATCAGCATCGTACGATTTTTTTTTGACCGACTTGATTTTGTTGTTAGCACTGATTTCCTTGATTCTTTTTAGAATAAGGTACTCACAAGTCGGACCACGTGAAGGTTGCTAGCATCCATAAGTGAAAATGGTGCGAGGTACAAATGGTGAAGACTCCGAGTCTGAAAGTAACGTGAATCTCTGATGACTCGACTATGGTGGTCTGCTTGAATTTTTGATTTAGAAAGAAAAAAGATTTATTGAACGAGAAGTTTTTCCAAAAGTTTTTCAAATTTTTTTTTTCAATCAAAAAAAAATAAAATAAAAAAATCGCTGAAAATTTAATCTCAACATTTGTTTAGTTGTAAATAAATTCCAAAAAAGAACGGGGGAAAAAAGTTAAAACTATTTTTATGACGTTCAATTTTTCCGTTTTTCTTCATATTTTCAAATAACATCTTTTTGTACAAATTAGAAATCTCGAATGGGATTGCGAACTTCATTACGAAACTAGAAAATTGAAAAAAAACAAGTATCGCAGTCCTCTTCTTCCCAGAAGTTGACCGCCCCGCAAAGACTCTTTTCATCCAAAATGTTACGATGCCGTTATCCACAATATAAAAACGATTCGTAAATTGAACTGTGTGTTACAGTAAAATAAAAACAATCATCAAATTAGAAAACAATGAAAACAAATAGTTAATTAATGAGATGTCCTTTTGCAAAGCATGTATGTAAATTAGTTAATATTACGACGCCAATCGTAGACACAGCATCAATATATTAGAAAGCTATTGGTTTTCTATTGCAAATATGAATTTTGCATTTTAATCTCACTGTTGGTACCATGAAAGGCTCAAATTTATAAATAGAAGATATGTCGACGATAAAACACCACATTTTTAGATAAAAAAATAATTTATAAAGAAATACTATTCAATTTTTAGCACGGGGTTCAGTTTATTATGTAAGTTTAACAAAATAATTCCTCTATTTGATGTAAATGTGTTCGTGAACTGTATATTTTGGATAAATACAGGTTGAAAAACCATAGGGAGGTGGTGGCACATTAAACTTGCATAGCAAACAGTAATTAAAAAAACAATCCAAATTTATAATGCAAAAATTTTGTTACTATTTTTGATTGAGAAAAAAACAAACTTAGCGGACGAATGTATTGCATGTGTCTGTGTTGTTCTCGCTTTTGAATTTGACCAAGGATGACCGTCAGATGAAAAATCTCAGACCTGATCTTTGACATAGATATTGACTTGAAATCGTGGCTCCCCCAAAATTATGTTTTTCTTTTTTGTAAAAAGTTTATAGTGGTGCAATTATCAACACTATAAAGTTTTTAGAATATACGAGTTAAATTTACAAAGTATTATATTTAACTATATATATATATGTGTATATATGTATCTATATATATATCTATTCAGTGTACTGCTCCTGATAATATGTATGCGTGAAACAATGTGTTTATATATATAGTCTCGGAAGTTTCTCAACCATTAAAACTATATAAAAAAAAAACCCAAAAAAACCTTATGTCCCAAGTCGTTCAGTGGAAAATCACTCATTTAAGTCAATTTAATTTTTACAGTTATTATATTAGTTTGCTTCTAACATTATTTAAGGGATCATCAGTTGTTTACCATGAAAAACTGTTTCCGGAATTTAAAAACCAGACAGTATTTAATTTCATGGCTTCCCAGCAGAGTTGATCAGACCCCACTTCCCTTAAAAAACATAAACGTTCCGTATACTAAACCTAAGTTTTGTTCCGTATAAATCTTTTGCTAACTTATATTAGTTATTAAATATATATATATATATATATATATATATATATATTAATCCAGGTAAAGTAAACATCCATAGGATAGGAATCCAAAGAAATATATATATATATATATATATATATATATATATATATAAAATTTATTAATTTATATTTTATATATATATAAAATTATTAATTTATATATATATAAAATTTATTAATTTATATATATATATATAAAATTTATTAATTTATATATATATATATAAAATTTATTAATTTATATATATATATATATAAAATTTATTAATTTATAAATATATATATAAAATTTATTAATTTATATATATAAAATTTATTAATTTATATATATATAATTTATTAATTTATATATATATATATAATTTATTAATTTATATATATATAAAATTAATTTATTTATATATATAAAATTTATTAATTTATATATATATATATATAATTTATTAATTCATATATATATAAAATTAATTTATTTATATATATAAAATTTATTAATTTATATATATATATATATATAATTTATTAATTTATATATATATAAAATTAATTTATTTATATATATAAAATTTATTAATTTACATATATATATATATAATTAATTTATATATATATATAATTAATTTATATATATATAATTTATTAATTTATATATATATATATATAATTTATTAATTTATATATATATATATAATTTATTAATTTATATATATATATAAAATTTATTAATTTATATATATATATATATAATATATATATATATATATTGTTGAAAAGAAATAAAGTTATTTTCTTTGAAACTTTAACTAAATCGTCTTCTGTTAATGTTGGATTAACATGAAACAGCAGTTTTTACTTTGATGTAAACAAACATTTTAAAGCGATTTGCATAAAAAGGACACAAATCGAAAAACATTGGATTCAGGTTTTCTTTTTCGACGTAGAAGTTAATATTTGTTACCTATGTTCCAATCTACCAAAATCCACTGGAGTTGGTTTCGAAAAAATCTTTTTAAAGATCTCATTTTTGTGAATCCAACTTTTCGATAATTAGAATTCCTTTTGGTTTTTCTGCAGACTTGGAATTGCCAAACCTTTTAAGTTTAATTTCTAACCTAACATTTCAGGGGATTAATATTTGTTCGTTTTTTAAAACCTTCTTGTTTTTTAAATCGCAACGTTACAACATAAACTATGCTATATATCCGTTGGGGGAAATGAAAAATCGTCAGAGGAAAATGACTTCAATTTCTCTTCCGTAAAATAGAATGACGTCCAAAACAAAACGCCACTTCTCAATCGGAAAGTCTCTTAGCTCTGGTGCTTATCTCCACGCTTATAGCGTTAAGAATGCCTGAACTATTCTCGTGACATGACACTAGTCTGTCACCGGTTAGCAAGGCTGGTACCCATTTATGCACCTGGGTGGAATGTTTACTTACAACACCTGGTATTCTTAAATGGTCACCCATCTAAGTACTGAACCGATTCAATGTTACTTAACTTCGGGAATCTGACAGAAACCGGTATGTGAACATGATTTAACCGTCCACGACAAGCAAAAATATGATTAATAAGTTTAATAAAAAAAACAAAAAAACAACTCATACACTGCTAAAAGAGAAATAATAACCCCCTTTTTTAAGATGGCGTCCATATGAAAATAATTCCGAGACGGTCACAGCATTTTCTGGAAGAAATTAAATCCAATTAAATTTTATTGTTCTTAACAACATGTTGCAACAATTGTTCTTAACAACATGCTGCAACGATTGTTCTTAACAACACGTTGCAACAATTATTCTTAACAACATGCTGCAACGATTGTTCTTAACAACATGTTGCAAAGATTGTTCTTAACAACATACTGCAACGATCCACACAAAAAACTGACAAATCATGATCAGATATTGATTTTGTATAAAAAAAGCTATCGATGACAAAAATCCAGACAGAGCCTGACTTTACTTTCTACATTGAATGTATTTCTGTTAAAGTCAGACTTTTTTGTTACACCAGTTCCCAATAAAGCATATACTTGAACGTTTCTCCAGCTCTCCTAAACAGTAACCCATTCTAATTAAATTCAACCATTTATCGAGAAAGAGACTGACTTTACTTTGTATATTATATATATATATACTGAAATGCTGTTCAAGGGGGTTACTATATGCAATGATTTTCAGAAAGAAACTGAAGCTTCAAGGGGGTTACTATATGCAATGATTTTCAGAACGAAACTGAAGCAATAATCAGTGGAAATAGGGTAGTGTTATCATCATTGACATTGTTGTTTCTTCTTCCTGCTGTTGTTGTATTAATCAACGTTAGTGTTTTATGTTTCGGCTGATACACTCTCTGGCCTTCACCTGGTGTATTATTCGATTTACGATGAAATTTCGTCATATTTATGGATGATTGTTGTTGATTCTCTGTCTTTTTATTTTTTTTAATGAAAATCGCTCCAGACAAGGCATGAAGCCACTTGATGTAAGGAACTAAAAAAAATACTACTTCAAGGTCAAAACGATAAGTGTTTGATGGGTAAATTCCGACCCAGAGTTACGTGGCTGGCGAAAGTAAACGCAAGGTCCACTATCTCCTCTTCTGTCGGTGTTGAAGTTTTTTTTATTTATTTCTTGACTTTACTAATGAGTCGTCACTTATCCAAGCTAAAAGCCACTCAAGGATAAGGGTTAATGAGATGGGTAGATTGTCAGTTGAATGACGAAGAATATTATGAGAGGATTGCTTAAATCTCACAAACTGCTTATTTTGATGTTTATTTTTAAATTCTTAAACAAATTAAAAAAAAAAATTTAATATAAATTTTTCGTTTTTTTTGAATATCGATGCCGTGGACAATAGTCCAAAGAGAAATAAATGTAAATAATTAATTAAAGTTGAAAAACGATGACAGATACGAGTCCAGAAAATTTGATTTATCGGTAAATAAATTCAGCAGTTGACGGAAAAAAACCTTTTTTTTGTTCGATAATCCAATCTTTTGTTGTTCGATGATCCAATCTTTTGTTGTTCGATAATCCAATCTTTTGTTGTTCGATGATCCAATCTTTTGTTGTTCGATGATCCAATCTTTTGTTGTGCCTGCTAAAACATATCAAAAAGTTTTTGAAAGAAAAACTAAAATTTCAATCTCAGGTTTACTCGCTCGCGTTCTTTTTTGTTTCACCAAATTCCTGTGTTTACATGTTTGTCTATTTCAATGTACATATGTTTTGGTTCGTATATTTTTATTTAAAAAAGCAATCTGTATGTAAATGTATTGTTCTTAATTGCCTATAATGCATGTTTCACCTTGTCGTTCATATATATATATATATATATATATGCAATTTGCTTACCTATATAAGTATAAATGCTTAACTTTGACTCCTTCTATAAAAAGTGTAACTTTTTCCTCGTATGGCAGAATGTGTACTAACCAGCTTCATTTCATGTTAGTTTGCCAGCCTACTCTTGCGTCCTGGCCTAGAGAAATTAAACCGAAGTAAAACAGCACTAGCGAACCATTATTGGGAGCTCAAAGAAAGCGAACGCTCACCAATAATTGAATGGAAAATGATACGACAGGCCAGCACATGTAGAAACTTAAACGATCCTCAATTGACCAATTAACTATGTTATAGTATATCTTTACTGTGGTCTCTTTTTGTCTTAACGGATTCCAGGACCAGAATTCATCTATTCTGGTGGAGTATTGATTTACTCCTCTCCAAGAGTTAGGCACAAGGCCAGTTTTTTTATCTTACTCCCACAAGTAAGATGTGACCCAAGGTCAGGTCGGGAAAGTGGGGTTTAAAAATTGCCTGGGCAGCCCCGTCGGCATTCCCCAGTAGGGGCGCCTCAAGCAGTAAGCAATAAACTTACTCCTCCCCAAAGAGGGGAGGCGAAGCCTGGGAGGGTGGACCTCCTAGAACTGCACAGGACAGACCAATAGACCGGCGTAAATCAAGCCCTGAAGGTCAAGACAATACCAGTCTATGGGGTGCAGTATCCATCGGAACAGATACTACACTTTGATCTTAGCCAAAAGGCCAAGAAATTCTGGTGGAGTATCCAACTAAGTGCTGTTACTTGAGGTAACATCACTGGGAGAAGGTGCACCATTCCACGTGTGAGCAAGTGTATAGTCGTGCTGAGAGGATCTTATTTGGGCTTCGAATACTGTTATTTTGAATATTTGGTCAGGGTTTACTTGTAGGGTGAAGTATCCTCATGTCAGGTTGTTCTGACAAACCCTTGTACAGAGAGACCGAAGACACTTGAGGATAGTGTCTAGTAGGTAATTCAAACTACCCCCCCCCCCCATATATATATATGCAAAAAGTGTAACTTTCTCGTCATATCGCAGAATGTGCACTAACCATAGAAGCTCAGCTTCATTTCAGGTTAGTTTTGCCAGCCTACCCTTGCGTGCTGGCTTGGAGAAAATTGGAAGAAGGCGTTATTTTGGAGCTTTCCTATTTCACTCATAGCTGCGAAGAGGAGAAATAGGTTCATACCTTTTCCTAAAGTATTGGTAAAAAGGATACAACAGCCCCAACAGAACTAATACGACGTACTGACCCCGCTGTCTGAATTGGTAACCACTCCCCCATTGTCACATCGTGTACTATTCTTAAAGACAACATTCTGCTGAAGTTGCGGCGCTGGTGAATGTTCGTTACCTGGTTTCACCCAATTACAAATCCAACTAACGTTACGGAAGCGTTGACATATAAACACTGGATGTTTCAATCCCCTTTCACGAGAATCAAAAATGTTTAATTACATTAAATAGGCAGGTTGATGTCGGTGACAAAGAAACAAACGCAACACTTTATAAAAGACGAGCTGTACTTACCCGGCATTACCCGGGATTCATTAATGTCATTTTTGGCTAATTTCTTTTTGTTTGCACTTTTTAGAAGTTAAACACGAAAAGAAATACAATTTTAGTTTTTATTGTTTTTTTTTTATTATTATTTCGCTTTTTAGTTCATTAGTTCAAATTGTCTCCCTTGTAATGATCTTCCTAGCTGGAATAATTATTTTCAGAAAAAAACTCAAGCGAATTACACTTTTTTGTGTAAAAAAAAAAGTTGTAAGAATAAAAAGAAATGGCTAGTTAAAATCAAATATCAATTCGTCAGATGCAATTCTATTTAGGTCTAAAGTTAAGAATTACCAATTTTTCTTATATTTTAGGCAGATAAGTCTTTCTTTATTAGCTGTTTTTTTAAAACTTTATAAATTGCAGTCCTTTATGTTACGTTCAACGATTTTGTAACAGGAGTTGCTTTAAATTATCGTCTTTATAATCAGCTGTTCGTTTCTTGCCTCTAAAATATCTGACATTCGAATCCGCGTTGCGTGGCACTGATCTGTTTAATATTTTATCATCGTATATCAGTAGAAATACGTTGCAGGAGTGCAAGTAAATGTTGTGTTTGAATGCAATGAGTTTAAACAAACATCACCAAATAAGTCCTGTTTATGTTCCAGCACAAATTGCAGTATCGAAGGCTTCGACAAGTCTTTTATAAACCATTCCTTAATGCAGTCAATATTTGTAGTCACTCCGTCATGATTCAAACGTTTAAGAATCAATCAATTAATTAATTAATTGATTGATTGATTTGCTTCTGCTATGATTTTGCTTGATTTTGTAAATTAATTAGTAAAAATACTTATATATAAATGCTTGCTTTCACTCTCACATACATATAGATATATATGTGTGTATATATATGTATGTATGTGTATGTACATATATGTATGTATGTGTATATATATGTGTATATATGTATGTGTGTGTATATTATATATGTATGTGTGTATATATATGTGTGTGTATATATGTATGTGTGTGTATATTATGTATGTGTGTGTATATATATGTATATATATATGTATGTGTGTATATATATGTGTATATATGTATGTAGATATATATGTGTGTATATATATGTATGTGTATGTATGTATGTATGTATATATATGTGTATGTGTATGTATATATATATATATATATATATTATATATATGTGTGTATATATATATGTGTGTGTGTGTATATGTATGTATGTGTATATATATGTATGCATGTATATATGTATGTATATATATATGTATGTATGTGTATATATATGTATGTATGTGTATATATATGTATGTATGTGCATATATATATATATGTATGTATGTGCATATATATATATATGTATGTATGTGCATATATATATATATGTATGTATGTGTATATATATATATGTATGTATGTGTATATATATGTATGTATGTGTATATATATGTATGTATGTATGTGTATATATATGTATGTATGTGTATATATATGTATGTATGTATGTGTATATATGTATGTATGTGTATATATATATGTATGTGTATATATATATGTATGTGTATATATATGTATGTGTATATATATATGTATGTATGTGTATATATATGTATGTGTATGTATATATATATATATATATATATATATATACACACATACATATATTAGTTGAAAATCCATCCTAATTATGTTTTGTTTTTTCTATTATTTCAGTAATCTAAAAATATTTTCAATAAACAAGTTGACAAGATTTGTGTTGGGATAAAAAAAAATTCTTTTTGAAAAAAATATTTCTAATAATTTTACAAAACTACAAAAAAATATTTCTAATAATTTTACAAAAATACAACAAAATATTTCTAATAATTTTACAAAACTACAAAAAATTATTTCGTATAATTTTTCAAAACTACAAAAAAATATTTCTAATAATTTTTCAAAACTACAAAAAATATTTCTAATAATTTTTCAAAACTACAAAAAAAATATTTCTAACAATTTTACAAAACTACAAAAAATTATTTCGTATAATTTTACAAAACTACAAAAAATTATTTCGTATAATTTTACAAAACTACAAAAAAATATTTCGTATAATTTTACAAAAATACAACAAAATATTTTTAATAATTTTACAAAACTACAAAAAATTATTTCTAATAATTTTACAAAACTACAAAAAAAAATATTTCTAATAATTTTTCAAAACTACAAAAATATCATCAGCTTTTATATCTATTTTGTGCTTCAAAAACTATATTGTTTAAAAATAAAATTATTGTTATTGTGTCAGTAAAATATTTTTTCCTACATTAAAAACCGCCATTGTTTCTAACTGGACCCTCGTGGGGAGGCAATAAAATATACAACACTGGGTGGAATCCCCATTTCAGGGCAGATTCATGATAAATTAGACGCGCTTGGAACGTTGACTAATTCTAAAGGATCAGCCCCGAAAATACTGAAAAGCAATCACGAAAACAGATTTGTATCTTCGAATATTGTAGCCATTTTTGACACTGTTTGCATGGCTGATACCCTTAAATTTAGTACACGGGGCTGGGAATAAACAAAAAAAGAGAAAACAGAATTCAAAGCTGTGCCTTCAAAAAAGAGGGACCACCTGATGCAGGTGTCGTCTTAACCACGCTGCCAACAAACCACACGCTTAGAAAAAGCTGAATTTGTACAAATGACTCATCTCTCAGGCTCTGCGATAAATCTTTATATTTTTACGATCGATATAAACCCTCTTTCTCTTTTACCAGCCGCGTTGACTAAATTAACTGTTTACGGTTTTTATCTAAACAAACAATGGCAACAACAACAAAAAAAGCAGTGAGATACATAATATATTGTTTTAAAACTAAGGTTACACAACTGAGGGGTTAGAAAGTTTTAATTTTGTGAAATTAAAACTAACCAATTTGCTTTAAATTATTAGAATCGAATTTTCTGTGTGACTTATGGTTTAATTTTTATTAAAATCGAGTAAAACAAATCAGTCAGGAATTCAAACTCCTTTTAAAAATACTTTAAAATGTTTAATAGGCCACACCCTAACATAAACATACTTGGCGCCAATCAAAATCATACTGTTATGGTAAAAAAAATAATATCTATAATATATAAAAATAGAGTTTACACACCTCAAGTTATGGGTTGAGGTTGTAATTTTGTGGAATTAAACATCCATTTGAGCATCTATTCAATCGTGTCATTTGACTTAGCTTTTATTTTAATCTTATGAAAATCAGAGATAAAAAATTTGAATGTTTGTTTTGGAAACCATTTTTAAAGGAAAAAGGTAAAATAACCCTTTTAGACAATCTTCATAGATAGAGCATCATTTCTTTTGAAGTTCAGAAGTTCAATAATAATAATAACTAAAAAAAACCAGTTAATAGTCTATGTCTATTGGATACCAAAATTTGAACGATTTAAAAAACAAAAAACAAAAACAATTTGTTCTTCATGACGGGGTGATTGTAAAGAATCTGTTTACCATTTCAAAATCTCAAAAAAAAAAAAAAAAATAACATCCCCCCCAAAAAATTAAAAACAAGAGATGAGAAACAAGCAATCATTTCGAAACTGAAAGATTTGTCTGCCATAAAATTCTTCACCGCAGTTATCTCCCCTTTGAATTTTTTTCAGATTTCTCATTTAATTTTCAAATTGCTTTTTTAATAAAAAACAATTTGAAAATTAAATGAGAAATCTGAAAAATTAAAGAAATCATTTTGTTTACCCATAAAAAAGTGATCATGTCGATTGTGAAACAATTTGAACAAGAGATAATTATTTTATGATAAATTTACAAAAA
>OY744525.1:7184888-7204888 GCA_963556195.1 Sepiola atlantica | reverse complement strand
AAAGCATCTGTGGCCCCCGGTTGTATGTAGGCACCAATAATAATAAAGAGAAGATTCTGAATGGATAAAGCTATCAGACAAGATCTTGTGTGGCTGTATTTCTCGCCTATACGTAACTTTGATAAATACATGTTGAATTATTTTTAATCAAATATTTATTGGAATCAAAAAAAAAAGTTTTTTTTTAATAAAAAACTAATTATATTTCAGAATTTTTGAGATGAGGATTGATAATTTATTTCTGCATTATTCGTGCTGCTATTCTCACCGTTGTCGTTTCAGCCGATGTAATCTCTGGTTTTCTTTCAGGTACATCTTTTCGAACCTGAGAACCTAAACAAAATTTCGAACTGAACCCTTTATTTAATCCACGGGAGGGTGGGTGGGGGGGGGGGGCAGATTGTTCTTGTTCTGTCAGCCACGATTGGGTAGAAGTGTTAATCAGCACCTTTAACCGTTACGCCACAATTCTATGTGGATTAAATAAAGCATTCAATTCACCATAAAGATTCACAAGTTTGAACAGACGCACCGAAAGAAGGTCAAAGGTTACATCGGCTGAAATATCGTGAAAATAACAACCAAGACGAGAACAGAAGTTCAAATAGTACAAACATGAGTATATTTGGAATTATGTTCCTCTACGAAGCCCTCCACCCTGACAACGCCGGGTAAATCCAAAACAATATACAATAAATCGAACCAAATTAGTTCCTATTGATTTCTTAACGAAACTTTTTGACTGTTTTCTCGTAAAGATATTTTCAGTGCCAGCAGTTGATGTTCACTCGCAGATAAAAGACTCGATTTTAACTGCTGATTTTAAACGTTGGTCAGATCGATAAACTCTGCCATCTTCTGTTGTAGGATTCACGGCTGTGGAGTCGGCAGCACAAACGCGAGACTTAAACGTGAAAAGGTCCAACTGAAACTAAGAAATCTTCCTCTGCAACTTTATTATTTATAATATTTTATATTTCAAAGAGGATGGCCGTGTTGTTCAAGGATCTGTGAAGTCAGCGTTTTGTATTTTTTATGAAAAAAATCTAAATTCATATTTGAAATCTAAATTTATATTTAAAATCTAAATTTATATTTAAAATCTAAATTTATATTTGAAATCTAAATTCATATTTAAAATCTAAATTTATATTTAAAATCTAAATTCATATTTAAAATCTAAATTCATATTTAAAATCTAAATTCATATTTGAAATCTAAATTTATATTTAAAATCTAAATTCATATTTGAAATGTAAATTTATATTTAAAATCTAAATTCATATTTAAAATCTAAATTCATATTTAAAATAGTGAAAAGAATGATGAAAGATGCCCCGCCCCCTCAATATCACTTAACAATGAAAATGATGCAAAAAAATGTTTTTAATTTATTTTTAACATTTTCCATCATATCTCACTTAAAACAAAATTGTCTGTGTGTGACAATTTTTGCAGACTCCGACTTCTAATTCAAACTCTGACTCCACAGCTTTGGATTCGTTCAACAGTTTTCGTAACCTGCATCTCAATCTCTTATTTGCGTCTTCTGTGGTGGATATTTTCGTCTTTGGTACATTGGATTATTTTGTTGTTTTTTTTAAAAGTTTTTTTTAAGTTTCAAGAAGACAGAACTGACCCCCCCCCCCTCGCCTCCTCTTCCCTCTCCTTCTCTTCCTCCTCCTCCCAAACATCCATTGTCTTTTTTTTTTTTAAATCACCCCCCCCCCCCTATCAGTATGATGGATCTATTTCTTTTGGTTGTGAAGCACTACTGAAAAATCTGAATGGCTAATATTTTCATCCTGAAAAAAAAAAAAATTCTAATAAGCAAAAGAATAAAAAACAAAATGAAAAAAAAAGAGGAAAAAAAGTCATAATTTTAATTCTGATTCAATGGAAACGAAACACAAATTCTAATAAATCTTTGTTCTTCAACTGATTTCGTTCTTTTGTTATATTTATCTTTTTTTGTTGTTATATTTACTTTTTTGTTGTTATATTTACCTTTCTTCTTTTTTTTTTCACTCCAAGATGTCAACAACTGTGAACAGAATGTAACCATTGTTACGCATTCACGTGTGTCTTGGCTGCCTTGTTGAACCACACTCGCATGGCTGAACAAAAGAAAATATATATACATTACTGATATAAATAGTGTAAAAAGATGTTAGAAAAACGATATTTAGTCGACAGGTAAATTTAAAGAGAAAATGACATTTGAATTTTTTTTGTAAAAGTATAAATTTCGCTTGTGTATTTTCAAGGTATTTTCAAATTTATTGAAATAAAGCACACACACTCATACATGCACATATAGTAGAGCGAAACTGGAATCTTAGGAAAATCTCCATCATCCCAGTAATTATAGGAGCAACAGGACTAATGAAAAAGAATTTCAAAAGCTATCTAGCGAGTATACCCGGTGAACCGAGTGCAAGAGAAATACAAACAATTGCACTTAAAGGGACGATTAGAATCTTAAAAAGATCTCTAGTCTGGAGTGTCTGAAATAGCCGGTGAATGTCTGGCATCCGGTAGGATGCCCCATCTCCAGCAAAAATGAAAAGATAAAAAAAAAAAAATAGCGCAAACAAGTGAGAAATTATTTTCAAATCGTGATACAAACTTGAAAGTTGATATAAATACTTTAAATGCAACCATTAAAATCTGCCCGAGTTGCCCTTTTAAAATCCAAGATGGCGGACAATTGTCAAGATGGCCGCCCGACTTATAAACTACAGATGATAAAATCTAAACGAGTGGCTCGATTTTACTCAAATTTGCTCACAAATTTTTTGATGTTTATGCATAGATTTCAAGTCAAACAGCTAAAAGATGCCCCCCCCCTCATGACGACATGGGGGTCCCTGCTTCTGAGGAACTCCCTCCCTGTTCAGAGGCACCCTGGCTCCAGTCAAAAACACTAAATGTCTGAGAACGGGAATTGGGTGATCAAAATTTGCTATGAGTAGATGGGGCTACAAAACTGACCCAACCATCTGTGAATGTGGAGAGGAGGACCATACGATGCAACACTGCCTGGTCTGCCCCCTACTACCTAACTGGTGTAGCTTGAAAGATTTTGTAGAGTACAACACTATTGCAAAAAAGTGGGAAACTGTCGTATGATCACATGACACTTCAAAGACAAGCAAAGAAAAAGATAGACATTGTCACTTTTCCGTTTGACCTGCATGTTCCTACGTATGCTGTTTTAAAGGTCAATCTTATATTGTTTTATTTTTGTTTTGCACCTGCACCAGTTAAGACAAGCAAAGAAGAAGAACATACACTTTATTTCACGTCTTCATTTAACGAGTAAAAAAAAGGCGTCAAACGAAGAAGTTATTAGATGTTCATTATGTCTTGACAGAGAAAGCGTTAATGTTCAAAGAACAAAAGTCAAGACAAGGAAAATGTTTTTACGATTGTCCGTACACACGTCGAAGTGTTATGGGAGTTTCATATGTTTTGTAATATTTGGAAGTCCATTTGCCAAATGGTTATCATTTTTAGAAGTTGAGTCCACGTGCCAATGACGATAATAGCCAGAGGCAATGGCAGGTTTCGTTTGCTCATCAAGGAAGAGTTGGTAGTGTTCAGAGTGACAAAGATTTATTAGACAACTTGGTCTTCTCACTGGCTCTGTGTATGGAAAGCGAGTATGCAATCCTTTATATAGGTTTTAGGAATAGGTGCTTGGCTCCCACGAGAGACCGTTTTTGATTGGCTAAAGTTCGACATAAGCAACCAATCGAAATTGAGTATTTGAATTCAGTCAACTTGACTAAGTCAATCACATAATTTAGAAATCGCTTCTCTGTGTCGGACCCCATCTTCTATACAACGAATCTATGCGAACACTAGAAAAATATTAATAAGAAAAATTAAGGAGTTGCATATTTTGGTGCAAAGTCGGCTCCGAATTCAAATAAAATAAATAGAAGAAAAACATATTTTTTTTCAACCAATGAGAAGAATTATATCTTCACCAAAAGTAACGGAAGAAAGTGTTAAAGATTTGTTGCTAACTCGCTGGGAGCCGGTTCCAACACTATATAAAGAAAGAACACAAATTATCAGCAGTCCAGTACTGTATCAACAAATTGTGACCGCAACAAAATATGACGCATAGCAGTTTGAACAACGTACACACTCTCCACGTCAAATGAGCACTACTTAAAACAACTTGTGGGAGAAAACACACTTAACTTTTCATACTCATACATCACTTGCTGAAAATATTTCAACTGTAATATTTCGATTCACTTCGCCATCGTAGAAACTTTAAAATCCTCTTTACCTTCTGATGTTTGTAAATAAAATTCATATAATTTATTGGTGCTTGTTTACCGTAGAGCTGAAAAAAATGTTAACTTTAATTTTAGAAGAGAGTCAAATAAGGGGAAGATAACTCTAATTGGATGGATTTTACTATTGTAATTAATGTAAAATAAAGTTTTAAAAAATGTATACGTAAAAGGATAATTTCGGAGTAAAACAATCACAACGCATTCGGCACCAATGAAGAATAAAATGATTTATTAAAATAAAATTATTTTGAAAATAAAGTTATTTTGAAAAATAAAGTTATTTTGAAAAATAAAATGATTTTGAAAATAAAATGATTTTGAAAAAAAAAATTATTTTGAAAAATAAAATGATTTTGAAAATAAAATGATTTTGAAAAATAAAATGATTTTGAAAAATAAAATGATTTTGAAAATAAAATTATTTTGAAAATAAAATGATTTTGAAAAATAAAATGATTTTGAAAAATTAATTATCACAGAAGAAAGAAAAAAACATGAAACAAAGGAAATAAAGTTTTTGAAATAAATGACAGTTTTCCACTGGGTAAAATTCAGCAATTTGTTTGAAAATAGTTCCTAGTGTCCTTTCCGAATTTTTGTTTCCACATGAATTCAGCTAGGTACGATTCCACCATTTGCGTGTGGATGCCACATTCAAGTTTGTTTCTTTTCTTCGCCTCATTCCACATTCATTCAATTTGAAACTAGAGTTATCTCCCCCTTATTTGACTCTCCTAAAATTAAAGATCAATTTTTTTTTTTTCGGTCCTACGGTAAACAAGCACCAAATTATTTGTGTGAATTATGTTGTTAATTCATTGAATTTGTATTAATTCCTCAACATATCCACATATATTGTCACGGTGGCGATTTGTCGAAGACAAACGTTAGAGGGATATACCAAACATGAAAGGTGTAAGCATGATCTACAACAGGGGAGAAGACATGAGTACGCGACTAGATAACGGTTACATAAATTTGTTTGTGATTCGCTACAAGAAGCGAAACTAATAATTGTCTTGATGAAACGACATCAAACGGACGACATGAATTATCTTCGATTAAATCACCTCGTTTGTCTCGAGATGTCTGGTTCATCGGCAGACGCCATCATGTCTCGTGGTAGCAATGCTTTTTTTTGCTGAATTTGTGTTTGGATTACCAATCATTTGTAGAAGAGCGGGAAGCCGACCAACAACTCCAGAAGCTTTTAAAGCATGATGCTATCTCTTTGGAATTTTTTAAGAAACACGTCCCTGACATCAATTTATTTAGTCCCGTATCATATGCTGATAATTTTGTAGATTTGTAGAGAAATTAAAGCAAATTAAATAAAGTCTCTATTTGTTGACCCTGGCCACATATGACTTTCTGATTGTATTGTGGACTTCAATGTATTTATCTCTATAGTACTCATGTGTCTTCTTCCCTGTTGTATATCATGCTTACACCTTGAACACTGGGACGGGTATTCTTCGAGTTTTATTTATAAAATTTGGGCCAACAAAATGTCTGTTTATCTTAAATTACCTTTGATTGGCAATGTTAGTCTCAGATTTTCTAATCAAATTACGAATGCAGCGACGCAACATGTTGCTGCTGTAAATGTATGTTTGGTGTTTTATACATAAAAAGGTTCGACAATCTTTTTGTAAAAATAAAATTGATTGTTTTTGCATGTCACAGTGCATCTGGTGACATAAGATGCACGTCTTGCTGATTAATAAAGCTCATCAAGCAGCACGCCTTTTCATTGCATGTGCAAAATCACATGTGCAAAATCACGTGTAAAATCACATGTGCAAAAATTGCATGTGTAAAAATTACATGTGCAAAATCACATTTGCAAAAATTGCATGTGTAAAAATTACATGTGCAAAATCACATTTGCAAAAATTGCATGTGTAAAAATTACATGTGCAAAATCGCATGTGCAAAATCACATGTGCAAAAATGAAGAAAAGACGTCAAAAAATCCACAATTCTATTTCAATATGTAACGGACAAAGCCGATCGAAGTTGATGCCATGCCGCATGCATCTGGTGATATTTTCCTGGCGGACCTGCAGAAGCTTTTTCTTCCAATTCCATGGTATGATGGAGAAAGACCTTGCAGTCGCATTTGTCTACAGGCTGTCGGACGGCTAATGCATGTTTCTTCATGAATGTGGCGGCAGAGTATTTCCTGATGAGTCAGTTTTTTCATGCGCAGTTGCACCGACACTCGTTGTCGAAGAGCCTGATTTTCGTGCAAAGTTCAACGGGCAACAAAATGAATGGACTGCGTCATGGAAGGCACCCAACAAGCTGAAAAACGTTTCACAGAATATTCAATGATAGCAACAGTCACAAGACTGTTCGAGGAAGAATTTTTTTTTGTTATTAACTTAGTTCACCCCAAACAAGGCAGGCCACCACTGTAGACGTAAGGGGCTACTGAGAATTAGGGTGAACGTTTAGGGGGTCATCCTAAATTGGGAGTTGTGCCGCGAGATGTTTGTTCACTTTAGTTTTAAATTTCTGCATGAGGAAAGAAGCTATTGGAGTAGAAGGTTCTTCGGCATCTGGGGACCTCCACAGTGAATGGATGGGATTTAGCTGATTGTCCGGTTGGTCGAGTGTATTTACGTCGAGGGGGGCATGAGAGTAGCAAGTTCATCGGAGCACATTCCATTGAAGTACTTGCAAAACAAGCACAAGGATGCAACATTGCGGCGATGGGACAGGGGCTGGAGCTTAGTGGATAGTTAGGGACCTATTAGATTAGAGACTCTTTTTGGACCTTAGAGTAACAAATAAAAAACAGTTGGCTCGTTCCACTCTCATTGGCCAAATCCAACATACCGATGTTAATATACGTCACAAAGCAAAAAAACACTCTGTGACATGACGAACCACAAATGGGGCACAGCAAGTTCAAATTCAGTTGAATTTTCCATACATTTCTCTTACAGTACAAATAATATTAAGACAGATATGAGACAGATATGAATTCCTGACTTCCCTCCATCGATCAATCAAACGAATTGTGTTCAATGAATTATTTATAATATACAGGGTCAAGATCATAATTATGATGATGATGAGGGTCAAGAAGTAAACACACGGCAGCCATTTTTTTTGTTACTTTCTAAAATAGTAGCTCTCTGAAGAAGTACTGTTTATCATTGGTTTAAAAGCACAAGTGAACCATAATACTTGACTTTTGACCTATAAACTTTAATTCTGTCCAGAAATTATTTTCTATCCGCAAAATCATATTTGAATGTCAAAATCTATGACATAAACAGGTCAGATTTTTTTTCATTATTCTTTCTTCTAATATAAAAAATAAAGTCAGTCTGATTCACGACTTTCGCCATCAACAGGTTTCTGCCTATAGAATCAAGATTTAGTTCATCGCTTTATTTGGCGGATCCTTGCACCATGTTCTTAAAAAGAAAAAAAAATTCGATTTAATTCCTTTTATGAAATATTTAGTCAGAGTCGGAATACTTTTTGAATGAAAAAAATGGCTAACCTAAATAAAATAATATGACGTTTACAGAGAGAGAGAGAGGGATAGAGAGATAGACAGTTGCTGAATAGTTAGAGAGAGAGAGAGAGGGATAGAGAGATAGACAGTTGCTGAATAGTTAGCGAGAGAGAGAGAGAGAGGGGGGGGGTACGTTTTAAAAATAAAACATTCATAACTATGTTGTTTCTCTCTTTGTCCTAACATTACAATAGCTCAGTTGGAAGCACATCAGACTACAGATCTAAAGGTGTCAAGTTCAATCCTTGATGTAATTTTTTTTAGCGCATTTTTTAAATGTTCACGTTGTTTGCCGTAAAGATTAAAATGTTGGCGAAACGACAAATAGGAGTTTGGTTCAATTTATACTTTAATAACCAAACGATATGCCACAAAAGCGGCAGTCACAGTGAAAGGTGAAAATGTCGAGGAAGTTGACAACTACATTTACCTCGGGAAGATGGTGAGAAGTGACGCTGATATCATGGCCGAGATAAAAACGGCGAATCACGCTTGGATGAACAGCGTTTTCCAAAGTAGACAACATGATGAACATTAAGCAGAAAGTGTTCAATGGATACATCATACCTGTTATGACATATGGTAGAGAAACATGGCCACTTAATAATGCAGCGATAGAAAAGCTAAGAGTGGCACAAGGCAAAATGGAATGCATTATGCTTGGCATCAGTTTACGTGATAGAAAAAGAAACACCTGGATCAGACAGCAAACTGGAGTAAATGACATCATCACTATCATACGAATGACAAAACATAGATGGGCAGGTCACCTTTCGAGATTTACAGACAACAGGTGGACATATAGAGCGACAGAATGGACTCTGAGGCAATGAAAAATACCTAGAGGAAGGCCAAAACCCCGGTGGAGAGATGACCTCGATAGTCAACTAGGTCCTACTTGGCCACGCCTAGCCAGGGATAAAACAAGGTGGAAAGAAACCAGGGAGGGGTTCCTCCACCAGGAGTGAAATAAAAAGACCTGATGATGATGATGATGATGATGATGACGACGACACCGTACTAATAAAATTTCAAAATTATATTTAAAAACAAAAAAACTTATTTTTTAGAATAAAGAAACGGTATAGTTTCAAAACAAAACAAAAAAATGCAAGTATAAAAAAACTCCCGGGCACGTCGGGTAGAGATAATGAGTATATATAAAACATGTGTCCGTCACAATCCAGCAAACCACACACACACACGCTGCTCAACGAATGCACACATGTGCAAGTTCATAGATACATACACTCGCTCATGAAATACACTCTGCTAAATGAACACATGTACACATAACACCATACATACACTCACTCACTAACAAAACAGGCACGTTAATGCGCACACATATCATCATGCCTATTGCCATTTACACATACGGAAATGCACACGGTGCTAGTCGCTATGAACATATCTGCTCAATTCCTACTTAAAATACACGGCTAGCTGAAACAAAGATGCATATTTAATTTCTCCTTACAGACAAAAACCCTATCGTTCTCCGAAATGTTCTTAGACGCTTTTAAACGCTTATTCTTTACCTAACTTTATTTTCGTTTCGTTGTGGTGTGGTGCGACTATCTCCCATCCGTAGGGTCCCTAGGTGGCGTATAAGGGAACGGCATTCAGATACGGAGGTTAGCTGCAAATACCCAATAAGCAGTTTTTTTTTTTAACATAGTTCACCCCAGACAAGGCAGGCTGCCACTGTAGACGTAAGGGGCTACTGAGAAGAAAGAAGAGGGAGAAGGTTGGGGGGGGGGGGTTTCAACCTAAATTGGGATCTGCGTAGCAAGATGTTAGTTTTAAATTTCTGCATGTTAGTACCATCGGGGAAACAGGAGGCAGGGAGGGAGTTCCAGAGGCCAGCAGCACAAGGAAAGAAACTATTTGAGTAGAAAGCTCTCTGGCATCTGGGGGCCTCCACAGTGAATGGATTTAGTTGATTGTCGAGTTGGTCTAGTGAATTTACGTCGAGGGGGCACCAGAGTAGCCAATTCATCGGAGCATAATCCATTGAAGTATTTGTAAAACAAGCACAAGGATGCTACATTGCGGCGATGGGACAGGGACTGGAGCTTGGTTGACAGTAAGGGACCTATTAGGTTGGCGACTCTTTTTTGGACCTTGTCAAGGAGGGAGAGATGATGCTCCAGCCCAGATGTGGCAACAATACTCCATGCATGGGTGGATGGTGGCTTTGTAGAGATACAGGATAATGTCAGGTGTGAGAAGTTTATTGGCATGGTAGAGGGAGCCAACCTTCTTTGCGGCAGCCTTGGCAATGTCTTCAATGTATTTGTTCCAATTCATGTTACCTGTGAAGGTTAGGCCAAGGAGTTTGAATGTTGAACTCTCAGGTAGGGTGCTATTTGCCATGACAATCGGTGGTTGAAGATGTTTCTTATAGTTATTGAAGGAAAGGAGCTTTGTCTTTGCGGCATTAAAAGTTACCAACCATTTATGACCCCAATCCACTACAGCCTGGACCAACTGGCAGTCTACTCAGAGGGTGTATGTGAGATATGTTCTAGTCAGGTTTATCTCAATGAATGCCTGATGTAAAGTTTAGACTTGGCGGGTGTCGGCCGTCATAAAAGATGGCTGAATGACTTGGTCAAGTGTGGGAGTGTTGACCTTGGTTCAGACACACTCTGTAAAACTTTTACTTCACACCTTTCCATGTGTGCAGCTAGCCAGCTACCTGGATGGGGGCCCACCAGGGTGGATGATACCCCTCAACTTGCACGTTAATATAAAAAAGAAACAGAAGAAGAAGAAGAAGAAGAAGAAGACAAAAGTTGTATAAAATATATATATTAATATTAATGTTAAGACTAGCGTAAATTATTGGAATAATATAGTGACTGTAAAAAGTAAATTGACTTACAAGAAATGTAGTTTTCCACCGAACGACTTGGGACAAAAGTGTTTTTTTTTGTTTTTTTCATATAGTTTTAATGGTTGAAAAACTTCCAAAACTATATATTCGTATGTATATAAAAAAAGCGTTTGCAAATTTTTGGGATGCAACATTCATATATGATTTTTTGGCGCAGATTATAGATTTACGGCAAAAGTCAACTATTATGTTTCATCTGTGCTCTTAAACGAAAAAAAACCCTAATTTTTTCCTCACGGGTGGTTGTCGTTTCAAAGAATGGTCTATTTGTCGTTTCAAAGAACGGTCTATTTGTTTTTGTTTCTAAGAACGGTCTATTTGTTTTTGTTTCTTTTCTATTTCAGTTTCGTTTGCGGAAGGAATTTCATTTTGAAACTTGATTTACTAAGCATTTTTTTTTTTGTGGCGCGACAAGATTAGACGAGTTAAACGAGTCGAGACTTGTACAATTTGGTGGAGAACTTCAACGACCAAAACTTGTGATGATATGAAATAAAAATTCAATTCAATAAACATTTATGAACCAATAAATACCCCCCCCCCCTGCAAAGCACAAACTTTGATCTGGGAGCCTCTCGAACTCCTTAAATATTTTAACTCACCCAAGCTTGGCAGAAGATCAAAAACTTGTTTCGATGTTTTAACATTGATTCTTCTCAGCATTGTGATGTGAATTTTAAACAAATTTTATTCACATCAAAGTTTCAACTGACACACACACACCCACACACATATATATATATATATATATATATATATATATATATATATATATATATATATATATATATATATATAAGGCCATGGATGGAATTACATTTTTTCGGTCATCTACGGACCGGGAAATCCGAACACGATAGAGGCGGGGACGGGGTGGACACATTTCTATTCTTTCTTTGTTCTCTGATTAAATTCTATTGGGAGAGAGGGTGGACGTAAGTTAAGAGAACCTATGGCCACTGGTGGAATTACATTTTCTCTGTTATCAGGGAGCAGTGAGAAATGGAAGAGGGTCGATTGAGAATATCAATTGCTCAGAAAAGACAGAATGATTACGATATTTCTTTTCTTTGTTCACTGACTGAGTGCTGTTCGAGGAGGATTGGGACAACGCACGGCTAATCTCAATATAAGCCGACACGTGGCAGGTTTCAGTGACTCGTTTTTGCTCGCCAACCGAATCCACGTCACTCTGGGACAGACCCTCCCCCTGACTTATACAAGATCACCAAACTAACTAAAAATCGTCCATTAACTATTAGAGCGTCGGTCCAAAAAAACACAAAGTTCTTGACTTGAAATTATACAAGTTTTATTTTGTCTACTATTCACTTTACCAAATAATTATTCTTCTAAAAAAAACGAACATACGAGTTGTTGAAGACTTTATTTTCTTTCTATTATTTCACTTGTTCTGCTTGAAATGACCCTTTGCTTCGCAGCGGTACTAAGTTGCTGACCCAATCCCAATAATCACCCACTGATCAATCAATCACAACGTGGATGTGTGGTAATTGCTGAACCAGGCTTTTCGACTTCTGCGGCCTTAATCAGAGCTGTAACTTTTTCCGAACAGTACCGGGTGAGCAACCGAACTTATGAACTGCCAAATTGGTGACGTCACCGCCGCTGTGTGAGCGATAGGGTTTCATTCTGGCACCACGACCAGGATAGGGTTTCAATTCCAGTGGAGGTCTGGTTTGTGCTCTCCCTCCTCAGCCTTTCAATCTCTCTTGACCCTTCACGACCATTGTGTTTGATATCAGTCGAGGCTGATGCTGTTAATATTATTATTATTTTATCATTATTATTATTATTATTATTATTATTATTATTATTATTATTATTATTATTATTATTATTATTATTATTATCATTATTATTATTTTATCATTATTATTATTATTATTATTATTATTATTATTATTATTATTATTATTATTATTATCATTATTATTATTTTATCATTATTATTATTATTATTATTATTATTATTATTATTATTATTATTATCATTATTATTATTTTATCATTATTATTATTATTATTATTATTATTATTATTATTATTATTATTATTATTATTATCATTATTATTATTTTATCATTATTATTATTATTATTATTATTATTATTATTATTATTATTATTATTATTATTATTATTTTATCATTATTATTATCATTATTATTATTATTATTATTATTATTATTATTATTATTATTATTATTATCATTATTATTATTTTATCATTATTATTATCATTATTATTATTATTATTATTATCATTATTATTATTATTATTATTATTATTTTATCATTATTATTATTATTATTTGATCATTATTATTATTTTATCATTATTATTATTTTATCATTATTATTATTATTATTTTATCATTATTATTATTTTATCATCATTATTATTATTTTATTATTATTATTATTATTATTTTATCATTATTATTATTTCATCATTATTATTATTTTATTATTATTATTATTTTATAATAATTATTATTTTATTATTATTATTATTATTTTATCATTATTATTATTTTATTATTATTATTATTATTTTATCATTATTATTATTATATTATTATTATTATTATTTTATCATTATTATTATTTTATTATTATTATTATTATTTTATCATTATTATTTCATCATTATTATTATTATTATTATTATTATTTTATTATTATTATTATTATTTTATTATTATTATTATTATTATTATTATTATTATTATTATTTTATCATTATTTTATCATTATTATTATTTTATCATTATTATTATTATTATTATTATTTTATCATTATTATTATCATTATTATTATTTTATCATTATTATTATCATTATTATTATTATCATTATTATTATTTTATCATTATTATTATTATTTTATCATTATTATTATTTTATCATTATTATTATTATTATTTTATAATAATAATAATAATATCATAATTTTATCATTATTATTATCATTATTATTATTATTATTATTATTATTATTTTATCATTATTATCATTATTATTATTATTATTTTATCATTATTATTATTATTATTATTATTATTATTATTATAGAAGTATCATTATTCTTTATTATTCTTATATAGAAATAAAAAGACTTATTATTTTGCCATCTAATTTACATACGTGTTCGTGGTGTGCACATACACATGTATGTAAATTAGATGATGACACTGAAAGAAGAGAGTCACTTTTTCTTTAAATGCTCACAGAGACATTAATACATATTAGAGAGTGGGTGAATCCTCATAGAGTAGGAGCGGGTGAGAGAAATGCAAAGGACAGCGAAGAGAGAGAGAGATGAGTGACTTGTTCAGTTAATTACAAATTACAGCTAATTAGAACAATTAAAGCAATATGTTTCAAGTATATTTTCGGTATATTTTAGCATTTTGTCATCTATGAATTCCAACGTGTGACAAAGTAGCTGGGACCCAGAAGAGATTTACGAGAGATCGGAAAACTCGTACATAGGTATCTCATTGGGTACGCCAAACATCATGTTAAAAAGTTTAAATGCACTTTCGTTTTTCAATTTAAAATAAAAATGGTTGGAAATAGAAAAAAGAAAAAGGTTTCTCATGTTGAATCGAGCCGCCTAGAGAGTGCGGTTAGGGGTTGTGGGTCTCTGAGGTCAGCTGCTGACCTATGGTGGACCGAGAGGAGACTGCAGAGTTTTGTCCTGCCTGATCACTAAGGAAGTCACGGCAAAAAGCTTAAAGAGAGACGGTGGAACAGGATTGACAGCAGAAACAGGTGAGGAGGCGGTGGTCGATCAGGTAAATGGTCCAATGAAAATGGTTCCAAGCAAGGTGCGTGAAATTATCCCAGGCAGTGTCAAGTAACCCTAACCCGACTAATATGATGTGCAATGATTTCAATTTGAGAAAAAAAAAGAAGGAGAAGAAGAGAGATCGACACTGTCTTTGTTGGGGTTGGGGTTGGGGTTAGGGTTGGGGTTGGGGTTGGGGTTATGGTTGGGGTTGGGGTTAGGGTTGGGGTTAGGGTTGGGGTTGGGGTTAAGGTTGGGGTTGGGGTTAGGGTTAGGGGTGTCTGCCCTAAAAGAATGACTTCATTTCACTCAGAGAAGTGTTTTCGCTTTTAGCCTCGGACATAAAAACTTATCTGCAGATAAAGTTAGATTTTAAATCCCAGTCTAGAAACACAAGAGGTATTAACCCCCAATTACCTAAGACTTTTATTCATATAACCACACGTTTTAAGGTTCTTATTTTTAGATGATGATGATGATGATGATGATGATGATGATTATATCGTTGTGTTGTTTGTTCTTTATTGTATTTCTCATCTCTTAGTTTACATTCGTGTTCTTTAATCAACACTGAGACCATGACTTCGGCTCAATCAACACAACATGGGATGGGGTCCTTACTGGTATATGAAGATGCTACGATTACATCAGTCTTCTTCAGGGGAACGGAAATTCTTCATCAACTCCAGCATTGCAAGAACTCGGACCCAATCGGGAAGGTCATCACATCAACCACAAAAACTATAAACATCGAGTGAGAGGGGGTGAGAGTGATAGACAGACACTTAGTAAAGAGATGGGTCACTTGGTGAGTTAATTGCAAATTACAGCTAATTAGAACAATTAAAATACAAGTTCTTTCAAACATAACTCAATCCCAAAACAAAGGAATACTTAAACATTTATTTTTTGTGATTCAATTATATTAAGAATACACACGTTCATTAAATCAGCTTTAACATTATTTTATATATATATATATATATACAATATAAATATATGAATATTATAAATATATATATATATATATACAGGGCTGGCGGGACAGTTATAAAAGTGGGGGGGGGGCTCTCCTAAAAAGTGGAGGGGCCCGGTTAAACACATGCATATACAACTTCATTATTGATGACCGTAAAGTGTGTGTGTGTGGGGGGGGGGGCACGTATATATAAAATAAAATAAAATATGAAACTAAAAGTAAACTTTTAGTAGATCGAACCTATAGTGAAATGGTTTAAGCTCAATATACGAGATAGAGCAATTATAAAGATAGATGGACGAAGAGTGATAAACATGCACGAATATTTTATCTTTATCCCTTCCCCCACTTCTTCATTTGACATCGTTTTCAACTGAAAGCTGTCGCTCTTCTTAGACTTGATCGAAGTCACTACTTAAATGCGTTCAACTTCTGAAAAACTACTCTCATTCTCGGTCCACGGAAATATTTTAAAATGGCCGAATTCTCAAAATTACATCCGAATAAGTGCGTTCCACCTACGATTGAACTAAACATCTTTCTATTGGATTTACTTCATTCTTGAACTTTTTCAATGCTGCCTTCACGAAAACCCTTCTTTTCCATCTGTTCATCTCCTTTCACCAGACACTTCATCTACGGACATTCACCAACTGGACAGACTCCATATCTTTTTACACGCACACTCTTACTCTCCATTACTTAATATTTTTTCAAATTTTGAATTTTGGCTTTTCCACTGCCAACTCATCTATCTATGTAATTCCTCTGATGATAAGATTTTAATCTTTGAAAAGCCTGGCTTCATCATCATCATCATCATCAACCGGTTTATTTGTTGAATCAGGCCACAATTAATCCTCTGATGAGGGTGGGGCCTGATTGTCTAGTCTCGAAATCTAAGTCTTCCTCTCCACTCCTGTCTTTGGCAAGGTTTGATGGAATCCATACCCATGGCCTTCCTATCACGTTTGACTACGTCCTCCCAAGTCAACTTGGGTCTGCCAGTGGTGATGTTCTCTGCTGGCACATTCAACTTTCGGACTTTAGCAATCCAGCCATCGCTATGCTCAATGTGACCCAACCAACGCAGTCTGTTCTTCCGCATGATGTCCGTAAGGCTTTTCAAGTCGACCTGTGAGAGCAGGGATTCAAAAGAAACGTACTGTTCAGGCCTCACCAAACAGATCCATCTGACCATTGCCCTGTCATTACGGTGCAGCTTCTTTAGTATGCCAGCAGAGACAGCCCAAGTTTCTGAGCCATACAACAGCACACTTCTGACACATGAGGAGTATACACGCCCTCTCGTAGTTGTTGGCAGGTGTTTGTTTGTCAGGATTGGTAGCAGCTCTCTAAATTTTTTCCAGGTACACTTGCAACGTGTAGCTGCCGCGAGTTCACAGCCTCCACCTGATGACAGCACATCTCCAAGATAACAAAAGTTTGTCACTACTTCCAGCTTGTTGTCACCAGTATCCATCTCCGTCAGTGGTCTGCCATCTATTGGTCTTGCCGTGCCGGTGCAACGAAAGCACATAAAGTGAGGATCTGCTTTGAGAGAGCCCTTTATGCCACTGCACCTTTTGTGGACCCAACCTGAACAGTGAGTGCAGATGATTGAGTTGCTGCCAGTTCCTTTCAGACATACAGCACACGGGTATTTTCCTGTTTTCTGTAGTAAGCTGAGGTTTGGACCTGCGATCATGACCTTAGTTTTACCCATGTTGACTTTGAGACCTTTCTCCTCCATGCTGATCTTCCATCTATCCAGACGTTCCTTGAGTGACTGAAGTGAAGTATCAATGATCGCTAGGTCATCGGCATATAGCAGCTCCCACGGGCAGCCAGTATGGAATTCCAGTGATAGAGCCTCGAGTACAATGATGAATAGAAGGGGACTTAAGACAGATCCCTGATGGACACCTACTCTAACCTCAAATTCGTCGCTGCAGCTGTTACCAACTCGTACCCGACTACGTACATTGGTGTACATAGACGTTATCACCTGAACCAACCACTCAGTAACACCCAGCTTTCGCAGGGCCCACCAGATGACCCTTCTGGGGACACGGTCAAAAGCTTTCTCCAAATATACAAATGCCATGTACAGTGGTTTGTTTGCTGCTAGATGTTTCTCCATGACTTGGCGTATGATGAAAATTGCATCTGTGGTGCTCCTACCGGGCATGAAGCCAAATTGCATATCAGCAATCTGTATTTGTTGTCTGATCAGCTGTTCAACAATTCTTTCCAGGACTTTCATGACCTGATCAATGAGCTTGAGTCCACGGTAGTTACCTCTGTTTAATGCGTCGCCTTTACCTTTGTACAGACTTACTATAATGCTGTCTTCCCATTCCTTAAGTATGCATTCTTCTCTGATGATGGCTTCAATCAGTTCATGCACCAAACTGGCCCCTAGTTCACCGGTTGGTTTGAGCATCTCAGCAACTATACCAGATGGCCCAGCTGCTTTATCAGCTCCCATTTTACGGATTGCTTCAGTGATCATCTCCTGGGTAATGGGGGTACTAGGACCTTCTATAGGAGGTTCATAAGTCAGCTCATCGGGGTTCCATGGAAATTCAACGTTCAGCAAGCGTTCGTAGTGCTGTTTCCATGACTGTTTTTTCGCTTCATCATCCAATGAGAGTTCACCAGAGTCGTTCCTTATAGGTTTTTCACCCAAGACATCTTGATTGTCACGGCGCATCTGTTTTGCGAGCTTGTAATGTCACTTGACTTGGGATTTATTTTGAGAAAAATCTCTTTATCGGCCTCTGACTTAGCGTGGTGTACAGCAGCTTTAGCAGCACGCTTGGCTCCATTGTATGCTTCCCTACTACCTCCTGTTTTCCATGCTCTGTAGCATCGCCTCTTCTCTCTAACAGCTTGATCAACAATCTCATTTCACCACCAGGTTTGTTTCCTCCAATTGTGCTTGGATGACACTCCACACACCTCCGTCGCTGCATCATTCAATCCATCCTTGAGCCTCTCCCAGTGCTCTTCAACACTCACTACCCGTGTATCCCGATGTGAAGAAACAAATCTCTCAGCAAATTTAGCCTGAATGATTGGATCCTTCAGCTTCCACAGTTTTATGCGTGGTGTAAACTTGTGTTTGCATTTGCGGGAAGCTTCTGCCTTGAGATCACATAATAGCAGATTGTGTTGAGATACACATTCTTCACCCAGGCTGACTCTGACATTTGTGACATGTCTCCTGAAGCTGCGCCGGAATAGTATGTAGTCTATCTGGGTCATGATTCTTCCAGATTGGTATGTAACTAGGTGTTTAGGCCTCTTTTCGAACACCGAGTTGCCAATCACTAGATTATTAGCAACAGCAAACTCTAGTAGTCTTTCTCCTCCAACATTCCTCATACCAATAGCATGTCCACCATGTACTTCTTCATAACCGCAAGGAGTGGAACCAATATGTCCATTCCAGTCACCACACACAAACAGTTCCTCAGTACTAGGTACAGTCGCCACTAGGCTCTGCAGCTGCTCGTAGAAGTTGTCCTTTGCTTCCTCGCTGAGTCCAACTTGTGGAGCGTAGATGCAAACAATGGCAAACACTAACTTTCCAACAACAAGACGAACAAATATTATCCTGTCGGATATTCGCTTCACCTCAAAAACTTTTTCCCACCACTTCTCTGCCACCAATATTCCCACTCCACCTGTCCCTTTATCATTCCCAGACCAGTAAAACTTGCAGTTGGTATCCCTCCCGACTATTTTTCTCACACCTTCATTTCTCCATCTCGTCTCTTGTAAACAACACAAGTCAATCTTCTTTCTGGATATTGTCTCCACCACCTCATTTGCCTTTCCTCGCATGGTTCCAACATTCAGAGATCCAATGCGAAAAAGTTCTGGATGTTTGTATGATTTGCCATAGCCAGGCACTGAAGATCCACGCATCCTGGGATCTACGAAGCCCAAGACACTACCAGCAGCATTAGTGTTACTGGCACTGCCTTTCTTTTTTCCTGCTGTATTTCGACTAGACATTGTATTTAAGGAAAGAATAATAAACATGTTTTTACCGAGTACACCTTGCATTGAATAATCGTAGTTGAAATAAATTTGTCATTCGTACATGTTTATCCCTCTTCTTTCATCCATCTTTATAATATATATAACATATATACATATATTATATATATTATATATGTATATATTATATATATATATACATATATTATATATGTGTAAATTATATATATATACATATTATATATATATATATGTATATTATGTTTGAAAAAAGAGACAAACGGAAAACAGGTTAGAATGCAGGAGAAAAACAAAAACAAGAGATTTGACCGGTTTTTTTCTGAAGACTTTGATAATACGAACGAAACCGGTCAAATCTCTTTTTTTGTTTTTCTCCTGCATTCTAACCGGTTTTCTGTTTGTCTTTTTTTTTCAAACATT
>OY744525.1:7127388-7182388 GCA_963556195.1 Sepiola atlantica | reverse complement strand
GTAACTTTCGCTTCCCTTATTTTGTCCTTTAATCGTCAAATTCCATGAGCGATGTTTCTGACAAAGGGAAAAGAATTGCTGTTTTCTGGGTCGGAATCTATCCATCTAGCACTTATATTTGGCAGTTTTTGACTTTGAAGTAGTATTTGTTTTTTTAGCTCCCTTCATCAAGTGGTTTCATGCCTTGTCTGGGGTGATCTCCATAAAAAGAAAATTAGAAAAACAATTAAATAATAAAAAATATACAAAGTTAATGAGTTTTTTTCTCGAGAGTAAAACTGATATTTTTTACATCTGGCAAAGTCGTAACGTACGGTCGCTTATAATTTGATTCAATTCAATAAAGTGGTCAAAAAATTAGTAGTACACGACTACATTCATGTAAAAGTGAAAAAAAGAAGGGAGCGACGGTTACGTACGGCGGCAATCATCCAAAGATTAATGGCCACAATTAATCCAGCCCTGCTTTAAATTGTTTCGATGTCTGCAGGCTGACCACGGCTTCCGCTAGCTTATTTCCCTGCCCAGCACCTTGAACTGGAGACGAAGCCTTCCGACGATTCAGCCGAAATCATCTCAGGTGCAGCTTCTATGTGTTTCCATAAAGTCCTCTTTGTGGAGCCGTTGTACAGAAAAGGTCACGCGGCACATTATAGTTGCTGTTAAAGATGAGGATGAGGTCGCCACGCTGCCGCCTATGTTCGGTACAGGTACAGGTTGAGGGTCTGTAGTCATTGTTCATAGAACTTTGTGTGGAGCCCGTGGCCCATCTGTGTCGTTAGTCTCTGAACACGCTCTAGGTGTTGGATATCCCAAACGAGATAGGGGATGAAGCCTGGATGCCATATTTCAGAATGAGTTGCACCAGAGACGCGTACAGTGGAAGGAAGATGTTGGCCGTCACAATGACAAAGGAGCTGTAGATGAGAAAGAGAACACCGCGACTCTTATTTGCCACCTGGATTCATCAGGAGGAATCGACTACAACGCCCAAGTCCTTGAATTGCGTCGTGTCATCCAGATTTAATCGGCCAGGTTTGAAATCAAGTGCATGTTACGTGAAGGACTGACTGGAAGGTGGTTAGTGTTTAGGGTTAGGGTTAGGGTTTGGTTAGAGTTGCATTTGTTGACATTTAGATATAAATTCTTTGACCATCTACAGACTTGGTGAAGGCATCGACGAAGTTCTTTGACATTGGAAGCATGTATTTTACAATCGTTAGCAAAATGGAGAACCTTCGGCAGGTCATTGACGTACACCAGGAACAGCCAGAGCCCCAGTACCGAGCTATGGGGGATACCATTAACCATATTAGAAACATGAGACAGGGAGCTGTCGACTTACACTTGAAAGGTTCGGTGAGCAAGGAAGGCTCTGATCCATCTCGCTATATGTGATTGAAAGCCATCAGTCTGGAGCTTGTAGAGCAGAAGTATCTGATTTACTGAGTTTGGCAGTCAAGGACGAGAATTTCGGCAGCATCACAATCATCCATGATGGTGATAATTTAGAGTGGAAAAACAAAACAACTATTTTTCTCTTTAACAAATAACATTATACATTGCGAACAGTAGTTATAGCAAATTTAATCGTCTATCCTCACCAAAAAGTAGGAAAAATGATCGAGTAGAATTTTAATTAAAAATAAAAATCCATTTCATCGTATTTTGGTGACTGCCATTGATTTATTACTTGTTAATATGACAGACTGAGTTATCTCCCCCTGAATTTCGTGTGTTTCGCTCGAATCAATGGCCGAACCCGAAAAAACAATATAACGCATTTTTATTTTAATTACAATTTTATTCGATAGTTTTTGCTAATTTTTGGTGTACAAACCTATTTTTGCTTGATACATAATTATTTCAAAGAGTTTTCCGGTTAATTTAATTGGAACTGCGATTTTCACCGGTGTAACTGCGCTTTTCATATGTACCCTCATCTGTAGAAGCACCAAACAAATTATTTGGGGAAAATGAAACTCTACCGAAACTCATTTCACTGTAAAGAATAAACGGCCGTATATTAGGACATAAGCGTTATTACATGATAAAATTATTACATGATAAATTATTACATGATAAAATGTCTGCAATCTTCGGCTTCGTTCAGTCTTTTATGTAGAATTGTGATTATAATTAATTGAAGTATTTTTTAAAAATTAAGAACATAACAACAAAAAGGAATCCATTTAGATTTGAAAAAAGGTACTTTGTTACATTAGGACCCGCGCTAACTTTGACCTTAACCCTAACCCCACTTTGACCCTAACCCCGGGGTCAAAGTTAGCGTGAGTTCTAATGTAACAAAGCATTAAAAAAAATAATAATATAATAATAATAAAAAATAATAATAGTAATAAAAATAATAATAATAAAAATTATAATAAAATAATAATTAAAATAAAAATAATAATGAAAATAATAATAATAATAAAAAATAATAATAGTAATAAACAAAAATAATAACAAAAATAATAATAATAATAATAATATTAATAAAAATAATAATAAAAAAAAAAATAATAATAATAATAAAAATAATAATAAAAATTTAAAAAATAATAATAGTAATAATTATTATTTAAAAAAAATGATAATAATAAAAATAATAATAATAATAATAATAATAATAATAAAAATATAATAATAAAAATAAAATAATAATAATAATAATAATAATAATAATAATAATAATAATAATAATAATAATAATAATAATAATAATAATAATAATAATAATAATAATAATAAAAAAAAAAAAAATAAAAAAAAGAAGAAAAAGTTAAAAAAACAAACAACAAATGTATTTTCCTTTAGTTTAATTTCTGCGACCTGGTCCTCCTAAGAACCGACCCCACCGTCTAAATTGTGACAAAGAGAAAAGACACATCTTAACGTCCCACGACCTTAAAAACAACAACTAAGCTCTTAAATCTTATATGATCGAAGTTGGAAGAAGAAAAAGAAGAAGAAGAAGAAAAATTCGTTTTTCCAAGATTCGTCGTCGCCAAATTTCTACAATGGAATTCCTCGTCCAAGAAAAACGCCGGTCTTTAAATAAATCCAATAATGTTGTTCCAAGTTGTCTGCAAAAATTTAAGATTTCTATATTAATAAAATTACGATAAAACTTCTCGTGTGTGTGTGTTTCTCGCATCTACGCGACTTACACATTTGTAATTGATTAAATCAAAACTGAAATATCTTAAACTACTAAGACGAACTTAAAAAATCCTGTCAAAATTATTTTAATTACGCAATGAAATCCACCAGAATACATTTCGGTTTCTGATAGTTTTATAAATACAGAGAGTTATTTAAAAATGAAAGTAAAACACACAGCCGGTGTCCAATAGACATTTCTTTTCATAAAATAAAAACATTCGGTGCTTCTGCTGTTTCCCAATGACATGTTAGGCCTCTCTTAAACAAAATAGCTAAAGAAATGTATAAACTTTATTATGTAATTACGTGGTAGCTTTTCAGACTGTATACAAAAAATTACACAAATTCATCCAGTATTTATTAAATTAAAAATGAAAAAAAAAACAGTTTTATCTATATGTCGCCATTTTTCCTATATTTTGACTGTTTCCGAAAAAATCGAGTTATCTCCCTTGCCTACTTAATAAGCTGAAATATCTACCGATACGTAATATCGTTTTTCTTCTTCTTTTTCTTATAATTTAATAAATACTGGATGAATTTGCCTAATTTTTTCTGTACAATCTTATTTTCAGCTAATACGTAAGTAGATAATTCTTTAAATATTTTAATGTCATTGTGAAACAGCAGAAGCACCAAATGAAGAAATCTGTTTAAAGATAATTTTTTTTTCTAATATTTGTTTTTTTTTTGTCCCGATTATTATTGGTATATTATTTCCATTAAAAAATGACCTCCCCATCCGAATGTCTGATTTTTGCGAATTATAATTTCAATTAAAAATAAGTAGGTTAAAATAAAAATAAAATTGTGCGAATAAATTTAAACTGAAATTTTACAAATCTTTATTAAGAATAATAAATCATGAAAAATTATTGTTAATCACTTTCCACTCATCTGACACAAACATCAACTCCCGAGTCGGTTTCCAATGGGTCGATCCGATTTTTTAACACCGTAAGAAACAGTTTTATAAATCATAAAAAAATAAAAAATAATATTAATAATTGTAATTACTTAATTAATACGAACAAAAAAATAAATAAACATTCGAATTATCGATTTTTTGATTGATTTTAAAATTTCAAGTCTGCAACAACAAAGAACTTAAAATAACAAAGGTCTTTTTTGTTGCTTATTTGTTTTACATGACCGGTGACAAGTGGAACCTTTTTGTATTACTTACATGTTTTATCGAACATGTTTTACGACATTTAAAAAAAATAGGTTTATTAAAGATGTTTTTTTAACATTTTTATTAATAGACCAAAAAAAAAACAACAACTAAATTAACTTAAGTAAAAGAAAAAAATGATGCGAAATTTCGCCATATTTTTTAAGTCGTGCGCGATTCTCTCCCTTTGAAACGTGTTTATAAGTTGTTGTTGTTGTTGTCGTTCCGTCGATGGCGACTCGGGAATCCTACGTTTTATAGACATCCATTCTTAAAAAAAACAACAAAAAAACACATTTAGGGGGTGTTTATTTTATTTATTATTTTTTTTAAAATATGTCAGGTAAGTGAAACTAATTCTAATTGGTTTATTTTAACACAATGGTTCCGAGTAGAGCTTGGAAGTCGGCAAACTTTTCGGTCTGTTGAAATGGGGCACTTGCCTCGAACACTTTTTCTCCGTTGAAACGAATTACACTTTTTTGTTTCGTTCTTTCTTACATGTCAGACCTCATTTTTCAAGCGACCATGAGTTTTTTTTTGTCTTTTTGAATAATAAAAGAAAGAAAATAGAGTTTATTAAATATTTTAATTAAGATTTTAAATGTTTTGTTTAATCTCGTTCAAATCTGAAAACATTTTAATCAGTAAAACAATTTAAATATCATTTGTTTAAAGGGGGGGGGGGATAACTTCTCAAAATCTTTAAAAAAAAAAAAAATTTCAAGTTAAAATTTTAGATTTAGATTTTTCTCTATATTAAATCAGAAATCGTTGTAAATTATTTTAGAAAATCTATTTATGGTTAAAATTAAGTAAATTTCATTTATTTATTTTTTAAATAAAAATATTTTTGGTACCAATGCAGATTAGGACCCAAGCTAATAAATAAAAAAAGACATGTTCAAATATAAAATAAATACATTAAATAGAAAAATAATAAAATACCAGCATTTAATTATTTAAACAAAGAAAAAAACTAAAAATATTTCAAATAATGTAAATAAATTTATTTCACATAAAAAATTATCACTTAAAACGATTTTTAATTGACTTTTTAAAAAAAATTCTAAATACTGTTTCTAAAAATGTTTATGCCCTCGCAAGAAAATTACAAATAAAAACACAAAAATAGAAGAATAATCGTTGAGTTTCCCCATTTCTTTCTAAAAAAAAAAATTACAATAAAAATGATTTTAATTTTTATTTATTGTAAAATACGTTGTTGTGAATTTTTATGATTTTTTTTGGTACAGAAAAAAGGGGGTTTCTTTTACCGGCTTTTTTTTTTTACCGTGGTGAAATTTGCAGTGTCCGGTTGTATTTCAAAAGACGTCATTCTTATACGATTATTCGTTTTGTAGTTTTCAATTTAAGAAAATAATATTTAAGATTTATTTAATATCAATTAATTTTTGCTAACTTGGATATTAGAAGAAAAACTTTAATAACGGGGCTCAAAAATTCAAGGAAGGACGATTGATCCAAATTTAAAAACCCAAATTTTCTTTAAAAAAAACCAAAAACCGAATCAATATTAAATTAAGGTAATTTCAAGAACAACCGAGTATCGCGACTTCCGTAAATTTTAAACAATTGTTTTGTATATTTTTTCCTAATTAAAATACAATTTTTATCGGATTTATATAAATCTGACATTTTCAAAAAAAAAAAAAATTAATTTCATAATAAATCCGAGGATTTTTAAATATAAAAACAATTTGTTAAAACTTGCGGAAGTCGCGATTCTCGGTTGTTCTTCCCGATTGAATGTTTATGAATATTTGTACTTTTGTTTCGACATTTTAAATTGTGATGGGATTTGAAAACTACAAATCGAATAAAAAAGAATTTTTGATGCTAAAAACGTTACCATCTCAGTGCCAGGTTTTGAGTTTCGGCATAAAAAAATAGACATTTCTTTAAATGACAATTTCGTAGCTTACGAACAATAACATATGCTTGCATCTATTTAAAAAAATAATAATTTAACCCTAACCGTAACCCTAACGTTAGAAACAACCCGTAAATAAATATTGTATATCTATCTATAATTAGGGTTTCTAACTTCTCGTAGATCTCTCCTTAGACACCACCGTCTCCCGAAGTGGAACCTATTTAATTTGGCTTTTTCCCCACGAGGACAAAGACACACGATCGGGGTTTAAAAGGGGAGGGGGGGGGGGTAGGAGCACTCTAGACTGGAATAAATCTTTAAAAATTTTCTCAGTCGAGAAGGATTTCTTGTTTGACCGACGACAGGACAGATAGTACATTTTGATCCTAGTGCGACGGTCGGGTCTCTTGAAGCACATAAATATACAATTTGAATTATTTATTCCCTAGAAACACTTCGATTGTAACTCGAAGATCTCCAGAAGTGGAATATAGAGAAACAAAAGTTTAGATATACACAAGGTTTAATATTTCAAACGACGATCCCCCCCCCCCTTTGGACATTGCGTGTAGAGGGAGGGAAATAAGAAAATGGTCCCGGGGGTGAGGGGCCTTGTAGAGCTTCTCTTGTTTCTTCGAATAGTTTTTCTTTTTTTTGTCTTTCAAATACCATTGACATCGATTGTTATCGCAGAAGACGAAAGAAAAAGCCGGTGCTTCTGCTGTTTCGCCTCGACATGTTAGGCCTCTCTCTCTCTAAAACAACAAAAAAAAATAGCTAAAGAAATGTATGAACTTTGTTATGTACTTACGTGGTAGCTTAAAAGACTGTACACCAAAAATGACGCAAATTCATCCAGTATTTATTAAAAAAAATTATATAAAACGGTTTTATCATTCGGTAGTCATTTTTGTTAAACCGGTAAACAAAATTTGAGTTATCTCCCTTGTCTATTTCATGAGTGAAAATGGTTAACGAAACTTAAGATCGATTTTTTTCTTCTCTTTCTTATAATTTAATAAATACTTGATGAATTTGCGTAATTTTTTCTGTACAATCTTATTTTCAACTACCACGTAAGTACATAACAAAGTTTATACATTTCTTTAAATATTTTAATGCTGTGCCTAAACAGTAGAAGCACCAAATATATCTTAAATCCCCCAAAATTGAACCTAACCCAACAAATCGCAGAGACCATGTCTTTTAAGCAAAATAAGTTATGAGTTATGGACAGGAAGTGTGTGATCATTTTACGTTGTTATATTTATATAGTTAAGTATTTTAAACCACCACTCTGCCTCGTATCTGTTCCGATGGATGCTACATTCTGTAGATCGGTACCGTCTTGGCCTTCAGGCCTTGATTTCGCGATTGTATTGCCCTGTGCAGTTCTAAGAGGTCCACCCTCCCAGGCTTTGCTTTCTCATCCTTTGAGAAGGGGTTAGTTTATTGCCAAGGCGCCCCTATCGGGGAATGCTGACGAAGCTGCCCAGGCATTTTTCTTTTGTGGATCAGAGTGCTCACTTTCCTCTAGGGCGCTGGCTTTTCAATCCCACTTTCCGACCTTGTCTCACATCTTACCGCTGTGGGAGGGAGGTTATATATATAAAAAAGTAGACCCTCCACTCTTAACATTATTAAAACTCCAGTGTGTTGACATGTAATGGGACGAAAAAAAATAAATAAAAAGAATCCCATTTTTATTTGTTTGTTGACAGCGTGGGGGCAAATTGTAAAATCTTCCCGAATTATTTGATAACATCAAACTTTATTTTGAAAATGATTTTTGAATATTGGACCCCCAGAGATTTACTGAATTGGTTCAATTGTGGAATAGGGGCCCCGTTGAAGTATTGCACTAATTGATTATTGATCTTAAGTTGTATTTTTGGTCCTGAAATAAAATTGTTTTTCTTGACACCCCTTAATTTTAATGTTTTCATAGCTGATGGCCACATTTTTTTTAGCACAAAAAAATATGCATTAAAAAAAATGGCTGCTTGTGTATCGTAGGACCGAAAAACATTTTTTGTTATCTTTAATTTTGAAGAGTTATCTAAAAATAGATTTTAACACTTTGAATTTGCAAGATATTTTATATTTAACCAGAGAGAATGCCGAACTAATAGACTTCTTGCAATCGCACACATTAATTTCAGGTGCGGAAACCTGCATCCGGTGTTAAACTTTCATTTATTTCAAGAACTTGTTTCATGTTTTTTTTCCTTCCATGCACGTATTTTCTATTTTTTTTCTTCGTTTTTTTCTTCGTTTTTGATAATTAATTTATTTTAATAAATCCTTTGGCTCTCCAGAAGGGTTCGCTATCCCGCTGATTTCCGGGTTATCCTGCAGTAAATTTCAAGTACGGATGGGGAATCTTTTACGAGACTCAGCAGAGTAAAAACGCAAAAAAAAACAAATTACAACAAATAAAAGTAACTGTAAGCTGTAAAAGTTAGTTTCAAACTTGCATGTGCTATTTGTTTGTATTTTAAACCCGTTTGAAGTGCTATTTATTAGAAATCAATAGTTTTGACACCATATCTTCGAAAAAAAACATGGCCGATTTGGGGGGGGGGTTACTAACAAATGCACCTGGAGCGGCCATATTGTTTTTGTGAAAACGGTGGGAAAAAAAAAACAGGACATTTTTTTTTTTTACATCTAATGAAAACCCATTTATAATACGTAAAAATAAAAACAAATTACATAGGTAAGTAGAAAAATATCTATTCTCGTCGTAGGTCAACTTCACTTGTTGCAAATTTATGTTTTTAAACCCTTTCTCGTTCTTTTTTTGGACCCCGTTCGCGCCTCTGCTGAGTCTCGTAACATATACCCAAATAAGTTGTGAGCAAAACAAATTATCAAATATTTGTTCGTTTATATTTTTATGAAAATATAACAAATCTTTTATTAAAAAAAAAATCTTTTTTTTAAATTGATCTAAATAAAGTTTTGAAATGTTTAGCGCTGACAACTTCAACAGCTACCTTCAAGAATTTCTCTGGTGGCGCCGAATAAAACAAAATGATTTCGGCAATATTCTTTATTGTATACGCTTTTATTATTCTTTTTAAATACTTTAAATTATGTTTCTGTTTCACAAACTACAAAAGACATTTGCTCTAAAAATTACTATTAAAATACTAAGCTATTTTATTATATTTTCATAAAAAATCAACACATGTTGCTGTTTCAGAAAATACAAGACATTTCAAAACTTTATTTATATCAATAAAAAGAAGACATAACATATTTGATTCATAAAAAATATTTTTTATTAAAGATTTGTGATATTTTCATAAAACAAACAACTT
Organism: Sepiola atlantica; assembly: GCA_963556195.1. Classification (NCBI taxonomy): domain Eukaryota; kingdom Metazoa; phylum Mollusca; class Cephalopoda; order Sepiida; family Sepiolidae; genus Sepiola; species Sepiola atlantica. The sequence continues at coordinate 7,172,823 of OY744525.1, read as the reverse complement.
ATTTTATTATACTAAAAATACAATTCTAAATTTTCTGTTTTAAAGAAAAGTTTGTTTTATCATTTATGATCATCCGTACTTGAAATTTACTGCAGGATAACCCGGAAGTCAGCGGGATCACAAACCCTTCTGGAGAGCCAATCTTTTTAATTTTCATTAATACCGAATACCATTAAGCGTTGTGATTGTTTTATTCCTTAATGATTTTATATATATATTTAAAAAACTTTATTTTACATTAATTACAATAGGAAAATTTTAGATAAATTGTAGGGAAAACTTTGAATTATCTCCCCTTATTTGACTCTTCAAAAATAAAGATTTTTTCGGCCCTACAATACAGAAGCCCCAACAATGTTACGTAATATTAAAAAAAACAAGTAAAACCTTAAAAAGAAAATTGCAATTTTATTTCAAGACAAAAACAAAAACAATTTAAGTGGAGCAATCAGTTTTCTTATCCAAAATGTAATCGAAATAGGTAAGATATTCCACGATCACTATAGTACAATTGAACAATGTTACCTTTTGCTAAAGAATATCTGATTCGGTGCTTGTACAGAGAAGCGTCCGTATTAAATTATCACTACCACACACACACAGAAAAAACAGTATTATATACTTACTCAGCAGATTTAAATAAGTATCCTCACCAAAAAAGTAGAAAAAAATAATCGAGTAGAATTTTAATTGAAAAATAAAAATGAGTTTCATCGTATTTTGGTGACTGCCATTGATTTATTACTTGTTAATGACAGACTGGGTTATCTCTCCCTGATTTTCTTGTTTTTCGCTCGAATCAATGGCCGAACCCGATTAAACGATATAACGGATTTTTATTTTATTTTTATTACAATTCTACTCGATAGTCTTTTGATAATTTTTGGTGTACAAACTTATTTTTGCTTGATACATAAGTATTTCAAAGAGTTTTCCGGTTAATTTAATTGGAACTGCGATTTTCATATGCACGTTTCTCTGTACAAGCACCTATGATTCTACTATACAATGACCCTGGCATAAAAGAAAATAATAATTTGAAATAGTCCAGTTTTTATTGTGATTTTATTTTATTTTATTTTTCAATAATCATACATCCTTTTGTAATAGTTACGATTCGATGCTGAATTTCACTTCCGGTTGCTGACTCGTTTTTAATTGAATTTTTATCGTCTCTTTTATTTATTAAATTGTTAGGTGAAAGTACAGAATAGTTGAAACAACGCCCCCTTCTCTCCATGTTAAGAATGGCTTTCTAAATAGTAACGTTATTGTCTAGAAAAGCCATTCTTAACATGGGTGGTGGTGGTGGGGGGCAACCGGAAGTGAAATTCACCATAACTTTCACCTATTCTTTTGAATCTCGATGCATTTTGGTAATTTTTTTGTTTTAATTTTAATTATGTATCCGATGTATGCTTTCCATCACGGGTAGTCGTACATCATATTACTTCATTTTTTTTTTTATGCCGTCCCAATTGTAAACTTGCACCTTTTTACTCATTACATCACAGTAGCCTGACAAATCTACAGCCATGTTGCTTTTTGATTGTCTTAGACTACAGCGGCACAAAAAGGCTCACTGACTTTCAAGGGTTGCACACATCGTATTAAACTGAACTCTTCGAATAATATTGTTTCACATTAAAAGATGATTTCGTGCTTCTGTATTATAGGGCCGATTTTTTTTTTATCTTTAATTTTGAAGAGCCAAATGACAGGGGGAGATAAATCCTGGGGGAACAATTTGAATTATCTTCAAAGGGATTTTACTGTTAAAGTAAAAAAATATGGTGCTTCTGCTGTTTCACAATGACATTAAAATATTTGTGGAAAAGTATAAACTTTGTTATGTACTTACGTGGTAGCTGAAAATAAGATTGTACAGAAAAAATATGCAAATTCATCCAGTATTTATTAAATTATAAGAAAAAAAAAACGATTTTACGTATCGATAGACATTTTGTAACAGGAAATAAAAATATTTTATTACCAATTTAGCAGAAAACCACAAAATATGAGTTATCTCCCTTGTTCCTTGGCGACCAGGATAAAATCGGGCGATTGAAAGATACAAAATGGTGAAGCCCGATAAAAATCGTTTTTTGTAGAATTTGGTATATTCGGACTATTGTTCTCATCTTGGGTGCTTTTATCACAACGTTTCGGTCGATGTAACCTCCAACCTTCTTCAGGTGTACCTTCTCGAACTCGGGAATCTTTCTGTCAAATTCTGGAATCTGGACAGAATTTTGAATGGAACCCTTTATTAAATCCATGAAGGTATCATGCTCTCGTTCGATCTGCAACTCGCAATTCTTTGAGGATTGAACCTTCAACCTTCCGATGACTGTCACTTAGAACTGAATTTTACTTAGTACTATATCCACTGCGCCACGGGTCCTTGCGGACAATTCTATTCTTGTTTTTGATCTAACTACTTATCACTATAGATCACTACTTATCTATTATTTATAATTATAGGTTCCCATATTGTATTGAATTCTATACTAGGTCTGCTTAGTACGTCATTGTCGCCTAACATATGTGCTGATTCTTTGAGTCGTCTTACTCTCCACCGTTCTTCTCTATCTTTAATTTTTACTTCATCCCATAAGGGTAGATGGTTTCCCTTTTCCTTCCATATTTTGTCAGCCATACCTGACTTTTCGCTTTCTCCACGTATTACGGCTTTCCGGTGTTCTTCTAGCGTTACCTTTAGTGGATGACATGTCTCGCCTTTGTATACATGTATACACTTACATGGAATCGCATACACACAGTTCTTTGTCATGACTTTTTTCGTTGGGGGTTTGACTCTCACAAATTGCTTTCAGAAAGTTGAGTCGCTCCTGAATACTATCCTGATGTCATATGTGTTACATATTCTTTGGATTTTTTTCCGACAAACCCCTCATATATGGTATACAAACTGTGGTGAGTTATCGGCTGGTGTCTGCGTCTAGATTTGTTGGAGCTGATGACATGCTCTCAGGATAATTGTTTCGGTGGAGGGTTTCTCTTAAACTATCCATTTCCTCTTGATATGTATCGTTGTTACTACATATTGTCTTTGCTCGATGTTGTAGGCACCGGACAATTCCTTTCTTTACATTATATGGATGGTGGGAGTTAAAATTTAAATATTGTCCAGTGAAAGTTGGCTTTCTATACACAGATAACCTAAACCCCTGATCAGTGCGAGTTATCAGCACATCTAGGAAGGATAATTTGTTGCTATGTTCTTTTTCCATCGTGAACTGTATAGATGGGCGGAGAGAGTTCACATGGTCCAGTAATATTTGAACGTCCTTCTGGTGAGGCCAGAGTATGAATGTGTCATTTACATATCGCAGCCACATTGTTGGCTGTAGTGGTGTTGATTGTAACGCCATTTCCTCGAAGTATTCCATGTATACATTGATAAAAATAAATTTTTATTAATAACTGTTAACTAACTGTGCCAGAAAAATAAAAGAATTAAGAAATTTAAAAAAGTTTTGACTGTAATTCAATTTCCAACCAAATTTCGATCAACCCACTTTCTCTCTCCAATCCAAAATCGCTTCTACTCCTTCCCAGCTGTCCTCTTCATTTATATCACCTGATATCCACATATGCAAATCAGACCACCATAAACACCTGCACCTATGAAGAGAAGCCCTTTTTAAATCTGCATACGACATGCAAAGCACCTCATTCTTTTTCCTGATGGTGAGTGTTCCTCTTTATTGTCACAAGAACCAATAACAATTCTGATTTGATAATGACCGATAGCATTCTTCCTAAGAGTTCATAGGTTAAACTCCTCTACCTGATATTCTCGGACAGCATGAAGTGGAATAAGTACATAGAAGATGCTGACAAATCTGCTGCAAAGCAGGTAGCCTCTCTTTATCAGGCTAGAAAACTTCTCACACTTGCCAGTATCCTATATCAATATAAAGCCACCATTCGCCCATGCATGAAGTACTGTTGCCACATCTGAGCTGGTGCACCAACCACCGATTGCCTCTCGCCCTTGGAAAGGATGCAAAAAAGAATTTTTAACCTAATAGATCCTGCATTGTCTGCCAAGCTCCACACTGATGAGTTGTAAAACAATGAAACACATGTCTATGGATAATTATGTTTTAAAAATATTTACGTTTCTCGTATGGGGACATCACGTCGGTGAAGGGAAAAATTATTCCCACTTAGCATTTAGGTAAAATGTTTTCCCATATAATAATTGAATTCGTTCAAGTATCGAAAATAAACAAATGAAATGGCATCCATAAAAACGAATACATTCCTTCCACGAGCGGGGTAGAACGTCTGGCTTCAGTCAATGCGGTTCCTGTTTCGAATCCTGTTCGGTTCAGCCAGGCTGATGAGTCATAAGACGACGAAACTCTGATGACATTAAGTCTGAGGTAGGTATATTTGCTGACGACACCACGCTCAACTCTCGTCATGTGGGAAAAAACAGACGCGCACATATCTGAGGCAATGGCTGATCCTTAGAAAACGATCCCCAGTCTGTTGTGGAATGGGGTCATAAATGGATGGTAACTTTCCTTCAACAAGAAACCTCTTCAACCACCAATTGCCATGGCAAATAACACCCTACCTGAGAGTCCAACATTCAAACTCCTCGGTCTAACATTCACAGGTAACATGAAGTGAAACAAATACATTGAAGACAAACATTGCCAAGGCTTCTGCAAAGAAGGTGGGCTCCCTCTACCGTGCTAGTAAACTTCTCACACCTGACATTATCCTATATCACTACAAAGCCACCATCCGCCCATGCATGGAGTGTTGTTGCTACATCTGGGCTAGGGCATCATCCACTAGTCTGTCCCTCTTAGACAAGGTCTAAAAAAGAGTTGCCAACTTAATAGATCCGTCACTATCAACCAAGCTCCAGCCCCTGTCCCATCGCTGCAATGTAGCATCCTTGTGCTTGTTTTACAAGTACTTCAATGGAATGTGCTCCGATGAACTTGCTGCTCTGGTGCCCCCTCGACGTAAATACACTAGACCAACCTGACAATCAGTTAAATATTGATTCACTGTGGAGGTCCCCAGATGCCAGCAGCTTCTTTCCTAGTGCTGCCAGCCTCTGGAACTCCCTCCCTGCTCCCTGTTTCCCCGACAGTACCGGCATGCAAAGGTTTAAAACTAATGTAAACCGACATCTCGCTGCACAGCTTCCAACTTAGGATGACCCCCCTAAAACTTCCACCCTAATCCTCAGTAGCTTCTTACGTCTACAGTGGTGGCCTGCCTTGTTTCGGGTGAACTATGATTTAAAAAAAAAAAAAAAAAAAGCATGTATCCATGGATAATTATATATATATATATATATATATATATAAGACATTTAATAAATCAAAGCATTATTCTTACTGTTCCCAGAATTAGAACATCAAGTCCATTATGGTGTACGATCGTTTCCAAAACAGTTTGGAAATACTTCATTTTATTTTATAAAGTTGGTCCCAAACGTATCTTCATCAGCGCCTATAGCAACACGTCTTACAGAATATCAAAAAAACTTAGTTTTAGAGAAACATCCGCTGACAGAAAGAATCACAGGTGGATTTGTTGGTAGCATAGGAGAGGAAAAAACGCAATGATACTTATAAACAAATGGCAGGTACATATAACAAAATATAACACAAAATTTTCCAAAGATTTTTTCCTTTTCAAAATTCCGCAACAAAATTAAAATTAAAAAAATTTCTTATCAGAGGGCGAAGAATCAATGATATATATTAAAAAAAATTTTTTTTTTAATTACACAAATCTTATCGAGGGTATTTCCTTTTCAAAATTTCCTATAAAAATCAGAAATTAAAAACACTTTAAAAGGAGACTAAAGTAAAAAGAATAAAAATATAATTATAAATAATGGAAGATTTTAATTAAAAAAAATTCAGCATTTCAGTTATGAATTCCATGGTTTTGTTTAAAATTATCCATCAATTTGTTTGTAAATAGTTTCCTAAGTTTTGTTTGTTTTCACCATTTTCTTCGTTGTGAGGTTAGGGTACAACAAACTGTTATTCAAATAAACCGAAAATCGAGGTGGAGGGTTAGGGGGCGGTACTAAAATTCTCATCCTCTGTTTAAATTAGTTTTATGAATTTCTTGTTTATTCATGTGTCGGATATTTTTGAAAGTCCAACGAAATTAGTGGCGGCTATTTTCTATCGAAACACCGGTTCTTATCAAATCAGTAAAGGTAAGCAACATGGAATTTGGTCAGTGCTTCGATGGTGACAACTTGGGGATGGCAGGTGCTGCTAGTTTGGAAGCGGTAGATTAAACTGAATCCTTGGTAGGGCAACTAATCGAGGAGAAGGAAAACTCCGAAACAACATCAGTCCTTCTCCCAGCTTTGTTTCCGGTCATCTTGGATTTCTCCTTGCTACTGGACTTGAGCATGCAATCAGAAGAAGTGTGGTTGGGAATTGTGCAACCCTTGCTTAACTCTTTCTTTCAAAGAGTATCCATCGTCTCCAGAGACAGGAGGAGATCAGTCGGTCAACAAAATTAAAACCGTTTTTGTTCCAGACACATCCTTCGACTCGTTGGATTTGTTCCAGACACATCCTTCGACTCGTTGGATTTGTTCCAGACACATCCTTCGACTCGTTGGATTTGTTCCAGACACATCCTTCGACTCGTTGGATTTGTTCCAGACACATCCTTCGACTCGTTGGATTTGTTCCAGACACATCCTTCGACTCGTTGGATTTGTTCCAGACACATCCTTCGACTCGTTGGATTTGTTCCAGACACATCCTTCGACTCGTTGGATTTGTTCCAGACACATCCTTCGACTCGTTGGATTTGTTCCAGACACATCCTTCGACTCGTTGGATTTGTTCCAGACACATCCTTCGACTCGTTGGATTTGTTCCAGACACATCCTTCGACTCGTTGGATTTGTTCCAGACACATCCTTCGACTCGTTGGATTTGTTCCAGACACATCCTTCGACTCGCCAATATAACCTGAAGCAATCTTAGAATCCATTGTTCTAGCAGCCGAGTTGAACTTGTCTGATTGTCAAATTTCTTGGAGTGTCGGGTTCCAATACTTTGATTAATTGTGCATTTATCTTTCACGTAACAAATGTTTGTGATTCGGTCGTGTTATTACGCCATTCGAACCTGTAAAGTTTCTAGTTCCTAAATTAAACTTGTTGCACATTCGTTTGTGTGGTTTGCAAATCATACACGGGGGGGGGGGGGATACCACCAACCACAACGGGTGCACCTTCCACAACGGGTGCACCAACCACAACGGGTGCACCTTCCACAACGGGTGCACCTTCCACAACTTAAATTGCTTCAGTCACTTGATACACGTGTCGCAAACGAACGGATGCAAGTATTGCAAAACATTTAACGTACCAGTCTATTTGTATAAATAAGTTGACATTTTTACATTTATTTATGATAAGCTTTGTTATAGCATTACAGGGTCCAATTCGTTGATCCTAGAAGATTATCCTGACTAAGGCTCATCATGTAAACAGCTGGAGTCACGTTGTGTAGATAACACATAGCAGCAGTTTGTTTTGTAATGATGTGTGTGTGAAAAGCATAAAAGATTGTACATAATGACAGCACAAAATCATTTGGGGTTTAACAATGCATTTAGGGGTTTTCTTTTCTTCCATCTAAATATCGCTACATTATCATTTGTGCTTACTTGAAAATATCTTTCATTTATTGCCTTTTATTTTGTCAAAAGAAAAGTCTCATTAAAAATTTCCTTTTGAAAATTTTTTCCATAAATATGGGGTAAATCTCAGTTTTGGATGAAAAAATGTCCTCAAGTTCTTAACCCATCTTGCGATCGAATGATCTCATCTTAATAAAAGAGGGATTGGTGATAACATACGTACGAACAAGATAGGTCTTAGCGTATTATTATAGAGATCCTGTAGAAAGTGGACCTTGGGTTTACTTTCGGCAGCCCTGTAACTCCTGCTTTCCTTTGTCCTTTAGTCTTCACATTCTATGAGTGATGTTTCTGACAAAGGGGGAAGAATTGCTGTTTTTGGGCTCAAAATCTATCAATCTAAAATTTGGTATATTCGGACTACTGTTCTCATCTTGAGTGTTTTTATCACAACGTTTCGGCCGATGTAACCTCCGATCTTCTTCAGGTGTACCCTGTTGAACTCGAGAATCTTGACGGAATTTCGAACGGAACCCCGAGGAAATTCCGTCCAGATTCCCGAGTTCAACAGGGTACACCTGAAGAAGATCGGAGGTTACATCGGCCGAAACGTTGTGATAAAAACACTCAAGATGAGAACAGTAGTCCGAATATACTAATTTCTACAAATTGTCAATCCTCACCTCAAAAATTCCAATACTAACAATTATCATTGGCTAGTTTGTTTTTCTTTGTTTTTTTTGTTTTTTAGCTCCTTTGTGCCTTGTCTGGAGCGATTTCCATTAAAAAAAAATACTATTGTGGCATGTGTTCTTCGGAATTGTGTGATCTATTCCCCACTTCTTTTGTTCCAGTTCGTTTGACTCGTTGGTTTAGTGGTCTCCATCAATTCTCTGTTTTGATACCTCATTGTAAATACAGCTTCTTATCTCAGTAGCTTCTTTCTGCAGGCTTGTGGAACTTTATTCCTGCTGACTTTTTTCTTCCTACCTATAGCCGTGGTCTTGTCTTTGCGATAATCATATTTGTTCTTGTTAGCTCCTTACGTCAAGTGGCTTCATGCCTTGTCTGGAGCAATGTCCATTATAAAAAAAAAGTCGGATCGACTTGTTTAGATTATTTTAGTTTTTAAAAAAAATTCTCCAATTTTGTGTTAAAATGTATTTCTCGGATACGGTTTAGAATTGCTCTTGATTTTCCCTGAAAAAAAGTTGAATGTTTTATAGAAATTAATCAAACTATCTTCATCCGATTTATTTTGAACAGGCCTTTGATTAGTCCTCAAAGTCTTCCACTCCAGACTTGGCAGTCGCGAGGATCTAAGTTTGTAATCCCCAGGGCTGCACGGTCATGTTTACACAGCTCATCCCAAGAAAGCTTCGGTCTTCCAGCCTGCCGACTTGATGCGATGGACATGTTTCTGACCTGGGAGATCCAGCTAGAACTTCACTCGACATGGCCAAGCCATCTCATCCTGCCCAGCTTAAGGACATCAGTTATTTCCCGTACAATAAGCCTAGAGAGCAAAGTCTCAAAGAGAGTATCATCTTGCGGCCGGACATAACAGATCCATCTAATCATGGCTCTTTTGTTACGTCGCAGTCTCTTGAGAGTGCTCGCCGATGCAGCCCATGTTTCAGAGCCATAAAGCATAACACTCCTCACACAGCTGGTGTACACCTGTCCTCTAGTTGTGATCGTCAGATGCTTATTTGTCAAGATGGGCAGGAGTTCTCTAAATCCCCTCCAGGCAGACTTGTATCGGACAATAGCAGCAATCTCACAACCAACATCGACTGAAAGGGAGTCGCCCAGGTAGCAGAACTCAGCTACAGCTTCCAGTTTGCTATCCCCAACCGCGACCTCTTTCACTGGCCTGCCGTCGATTGGTCTATATATATTCACGTTTTATATATATATATGAGAGAGAGAGAGAGAGAGAGAGAATATGGCTTGAGCTGAACTGCCACAAAATATTATGTCCATCGTCTTTTAATATTAATAATTAATTTGACCCATGAAAAATGATTTCATTATTTGCGTTAAAGATTTGTTTCTCTTTTCCTTTTTGTGTTCACAAAGAGGATAAAAAAAAATTTAAGAGACGGTTTTTAATGAAGGTCAAATTTTCACATGAAGCAACAATAAATTTTTGTGATTGTAATTTCTATTAAAATCTCAACGTTAATCATTAAAACGATTAATGATTCTTCTAACGTGTGCATTAATTACTGACGCCGACGAAAACTTGACTTTTCATCGTACAAAAAATCTGATCACTGTTGAAACACGGAAATTCTCAAACCGTCGTTCATTGATTGATGGTCTCTGCTTCATCAAGAATCAGTTGAAACCTTTCAGTTTTGGATTCGTTGAACAGATTTAAACTTTGTGAACCAACACTCAGCACTTCATGTTGGAGTTTCTGTATTTTTTTTTTAGTCATTAAATTATTAATTAGATTATTAAAATTATTGATTAAACCAAATTTTAATAAAGTTAATTGTTTTAATCTATAAAATGATTGAATGTGAATAGCTTTCATCTATTAAGAAAAGATTAAAATGGATGGCTTGTTTACGAAGAAATCAAAATGCATTCTGATGGATTGGATGTAAATAGCTTCTCAACTTAAATCCATGTTTTAAAATGACTCATTACTTGGGATTTACAGCTTATCAATTACATTATCGTCATGTAGCATTATGGGGGGTCAATTCTTTGACCCCCACTGGTGCTGCCAGATCAGGCTGTCGGAAGAAACATTGATGTTATTGTTTTTTTTCTCCTTCCCCTTTGCAAAACTCAATCATATTCTGCAAAGTCATAAACAAAAACATTTTTCCTCTACAAAACAACCTAACGAAACACCATAAATAAATATTTGAAGATATAAAAAACTTGAAGCATAAAAACTTTCACCAAAATGACCCAATTCGGCATTAAATAACCTGAAAAGGGTTGATATGCCATAAAACAAAACAACCAAACCGTCTTTGACCCCCAACAAATCATCCTAATGGCAGCTCATCATGTCAACAGCTAGAGTCTGTTGTGTAGATAACACATAGCAATAGTTTGTTCTCTCTCCTTTTTCATTTTCGTCTTCTTTTCCTTATTAATAACAATGGTCATAAAAGATGATAGCACAAAATCATTTGGGGTTTACCAATGCTTTCAAGGGTTTTATTTTCCTCCTCCAGGATACATACATAATACCTCCAATCCCTCCCCATTAGGGGAATGGAGCAGCTCCCCAAAGCATGCACATTTTTGCAGTTCAGAGGAAGATCTCATCAGCTTATCTTTTGTGGTTTAACATTTGTTGTTCTTAAACAGTATATATATACATAATACCCTAGGGGAATGAGAACGGCACACCCGTTCTCTCTGTCTCGATTCCGAAAAATAGAAAGATCTTATTCACTACGTGTCACTACTTACTTCCTGTTAGTGACACAATATCCTGACATGTAGCACTTAACTCTACCCTAACCATCACATGTGGGAAACATTAACACGGCGTCGAAATATTGCTATAATCATACGTGCAAATCTATAAAAATCCTAACGGAAATATTGGTTGAAGTTTTGATTGACATAACCTGCAATATAATATTTCATGTCTAATAATTGTCGCGATTTTCACCTTCATACGATACTAGACGTACTTGTATCTCTTTACCAATATCGATTCTATTTTGATTTTTATTAATCAATATTGATTTTACTTTGATTTCATCCGAAATTTATAAACTATGCCATCTTTTAAATCATTCTTCTTGCTTGACTAAAAATAGAATAAGTTGTCTAATCTAAGCTAAAATGCGAAGTTCCTGTCTACGTGATCTGTTGAACACTATTAAGATGGCTAACTATGTTGTCCGCTTAGTGACATAAATAGGATTTATTTCTTAGCTTGTCGCATAGCTGTTGGCCGTTTGGTTAGAACGTCGGAAAATGAGTTAAAGGTTACTCGTGTCCGTGGTTTGAATCGTGCGAACAGCTAAACAGTTACCTTCCATACTGATGATTCCATTAGGATGAAACATATACGTGTGTGGATAATAATTAAATATTTGTCATATAAAATATAAATATATATATATATATATATATTGGCCGCATTGATATAGGAGTTCAGATTGGAAAATTTAAAAGGTAACTTGGGTCTGAGGTTCGAATTGTGCAACAGGCTAAGCAGTCATCCTCCACACTGCTGATTCCTGGAAAAGGATGAAACACATGCCTTTACTTCTATATGGATAATATAAAAAGTAAAGAGTTATTATTTTGTCATCTAATTTCCATACGTGCTTGTGGTGTGTACAGACACACATGTAAATTAGATGGCAACGCTGAAAAAGTGTCACTCTTTCTCTAATGCTCACAGAGACATTAAGAAATAGAAAACATAGTATGAGTTATCGCCATCGTTTTTGGTTTGGCATCTATTTTACATGCTGGCATGTGCTGGACGGCTTTTAGAAATCTATTTCCAAACTAAATCTCTGGTCAGGTCTTTATTTATCACTCTTTCTCTCAAGTTTTTCTTGCCTTTTTCCTGCCAACTGATCCTGCTACCTCAACTGTTCTGCACCTACTGACCCAAGAACTCTCATCCATTTTCTTCGAACGTGGCCATACCATTAAAATCTCCTGTTCTACACACATCTCCCGTTCTACACACATCTCCCTATACCGTCCAGATTTAATCTTCCTCTGAGGTCCTCAGATCTAAGCCTGTCTTTAAGACTCGCATTACACATCCATCGTATAATTCTCATATAATTTCTCTTCATGCAACGCATGTCCACAATCCTCACTGACCAGATTTCACCTCCATACATCATCACACTGAATACAGATGCTTGATAGACTCTTCCCTTGGTCGACAGTGGTAACGCTCTGCTGGTTAGTAATGGCAGAAGTTCCCTTAACTTAATCCATCCACTCCTAACTCTTACAATCACACAAGCACCTGCTCCACCCTGTGCTCCAATAATATCACCAAGGTAACAAAACTTCTGAACAACCTTAATAGCCTCGCCATCCGAATAAATTTTCTCCACATCTGAGTTTTCAGCCATCTCCATTGTCTTCCACTTCTTGCACACAAACAGGTTAGCGTCACTTATTGGGTCCTTTATGTTGATGCTATAGATATGTTTTGTATACATTTGGTTTGTAAATGAATTTGGTTTGTTGGTATATATTTTGTAAACAATATTTAATGCTCTTTAACCCACAGATGAGCCCTGACAGGTACTACCACTGCTCCGAGTGAGGGTAGAAACAAAATGGCTGAATTGCTATGCAGACGTAGAGAATACAAACATTGTCGGAGCGCTTCGATTTGTCTGTTTAATAAACAAGACTTGCATAAATTTCCGCCCAAATTATTCTCTGTATTCAAAAAATACAGATGTGAGAATATCTATATTCTACGAGCGATAACCCGTATCCAACTCCATTCTTTAAAATGAAACCGGCGTTCCCGTGGTTCTCGATCAACAAGCAAAGAAACTGGAGCCAACGGGGCGAGCACTGACGAAACCTGGGTTACAACAAAGATGCACGGGTGTATGATGTTATACACCCGCAACGGTAAGCAGTATTTAACAGCACTACTCCCAGGTCCACTCTCACCCGGAGGAGTGATAGTACCGTTGTGGGTGTAAAACATGCTACGTGCATCTTCGGTTGTAACCCAGGTTTTGCCAATGCTTGCGCTGTTAGATCCTGTTCCTCGCTTGTTGATCGAGAACCATGGAGACGTCGGTTTCATTTTAAAGAGTTTTATTTTAAACAGAAGAAAGACATGTCTACGAGAGAGAATGAATGAATTGGAGGGAGAGATACAATTAACAGATACAGACAGGTCGACTTTTGGGTACATGTGTCCATCATCTCCGCTCTGTAGTCGGGACCGCCACGTTTCTCTGTTCGTTCAGGTCTGTATCGGCAGGCGAAGAGATAGAACCGTTCTCCGATGGAAGTGACGTGATTTCTTGACTTCTGCTTTCAGCCCCAACCCCTCCTTTTAGGGAGCCCACCCTCTGGGCACCCCCATCACTATCTAACAGTGATAGCTGAACGGTGATTCCGCACTCCTCAAAGCTACAAAATTAGGATTTCACGAATGAATGCTGTTTCGTGTCCTACCCAGTTGTGGAGGGGGGGGGCTTTAGTTGATAGGGTAGGCATGGAAAAAGTTAGAAAGGTCTAAGGAAAAATAGATTATGAGGCGATGATGTAGAGGCAAGCACCTTGCCCAAGGGTGTTTGAGATAGTTTAGGGGGTAAATTTTTTTTTAACCCCTTTAGTTGGGACCCTGACAGGTATTACCACTCCACCAGGTCAGAGTTCACCTGGGAGCAATGATAACTAAGGCGGTAACTTTGTGTTCCCAAATTGGGGTCTCACCATCGGATGCTTAGCGATGAAAATGCTATTTTGAACTAAAGCCTGACAGCCCAACTGGTGGACTGACAGACAGACAGACAGACCCTCTTATGGAAATGCTTGGACGCATCTAAAATCTGATGCGTTCAATCTGCGCGTTTGACAGTGAAAATGCGATTTCAAGCGTGACCAACAGACGGCGTCTTTCATAAGATGCACAAGCACATCTCAAAATAACAAGCGGAAGTTTTGGGTATTGTTGCCCCCCCCCCCCCCTTTCAATATTAACAAACCTGCTTTATCTCGTTTTGAAAAACCTAATTCAAAATTGAGTTTAAAATCTAGTGCGTAATGATATTTTCTCTTCCCTGCTCAATCTTTCTCTAACCCTGAACCCTTAACCTTTCTTAAAGAAAAGATGTTGGTGTCCTTCGTTTCCAATCTCGGGTTGTTTCCTGTAATACTTTCACATCCAGAACGCATCAATCTACTACGACTGCAAAGGAAGTTTTTTTTTTTTTTCTTCCTTTTTGCACCTAACCCCAAAACATAATTCTCATGCAAAACAATTGTTTCCTGTGGAACACGTTATCATGTGACTGCTTCCCTGCAGACTACAACACGCTCGTCTTCAAGACCAATGGCAACGAATACTTGCCGAGCCGTCTTTTTAAATAATCAACGTACAAAAAAACCTAAACGTCTCGGCCAAATTTCATATTTTCATATTTTATAGAAACCCGGGGTGGGAGTTCTCTCGTAGATGTGTCCGCATTTTTCTTTTTTGAAGATGATTCCAGTTGTGTTTTGGCACTTATCAGATTCTCTTCTCCTTTCAGGGGTTAAGGCCAGGAAATAGGGTCAGGGGTACCCCACGGTGGGGGTGTTGTTGTTCTCTGGCCTGAGACACCCTCATTCATGAATATGCGCAACAGGATTATACAGCTGAACACGCGTCCTTCAACTTAAGCGAACTTTGGCTGTTCTGAAGGTATGTTAACAATCGCATTAATCTCGAGCAGTTGGTACAACTGGATATTGTGTGCGTGATTGACCTAAACCTATTTTTAAGACTCCATTACACATCCATCATGTCAGAAATGATATGAAACTGATACGATGGATGAATAATTTGAGTTTTAAAGACAGGATCAGATCTGATGACCTCAGAGGGAGATTAAATCTGGACCATATAGGGAAATATGTGCAGAACAAGAGACTTCGATGGTTGAAAGAATGGATGAAAGTTCTTTGGTTATTAGATATAGAACAGTTGAGGTAGCAGGGGTAGGTCAAGGAAAACATGGGAGGAAGTGATAAGAATGGACTTTGAAGAAAGAGGGAAAAAGATTTAGTCAGATAAGTTAGTTTGAAAGTCAATTTTTAAAAGCCGTCCAACACATGCCAGCATGTAAAACAGACGTTAAACTGACTATAATAATGATGCGTGATAATGTCGACCCTCGATGGGAGAGGGAGAAACAAATGGTTGTTCTTGCGATCCTAACTAGCCGTGATGGTTGTGTCGACGACGTGGTTAGGAGTTGTCAGGTTAAATCTTTTTCTCCTCAGAATCTGATTTTATTTTTCAAGCATCAGCTTAAAGTTAAAATTAGATTTGATAGAAAAAGATTGTTTTTTTAGAACTAGCAAATATATGCTCCCTTGCAATATTGTTGTCACATCTGGACTGGTGCACCATCCACCAGTCTCTCCCTCTTAGACAAGGTCCAGAAAAGGGTATCTAATCTAATAGGTCCCTCGCTATCCACCAAGCTCCAGCCCCTGTCCCATTGCTGCAATGTTGCATCCTTGTGCTTGTTTTACAAGTACTTCAATGGAATGTGCTCCAATGAACTTGCTGCTCTGGTGCCCCCTCGATCTAAATACACTCAACCAACCCAACAATCAGCTAAATCCCATCCATTCACTGTGAAGGTCCCCAGATGCAGGAGAGCCTTTTACTCCAATAGCTTCTTTTCTCGATCTGCCAACCTTTGGAACTCCCTCCTTGCTTCCTGTTTCCCCGACTGTACCGACATGCAGCCATTTAAAACTAATGTGAACAATCATCTCGCTGCACAGCTTCCAATTTTTAGGATGACCCCCTAAACTTTCACCCTAATTCTTAGTAGCCCCTTACGTCTATAGTTGCAACTTTCCTTTTTTGGGGTGAACTAAGTTAAAGAAAAATATATATATATATATATTTTAGTCGGTGTAAAAGAAATAAAACAAAAGTAAAGTACCTTATTTATGGATGTTGAGCGCGAACGCAGACCCCACAATATTTTTATAAATAAAATGTACTTCCTTTTTATAGAAGTCAAGTGCGAAAGAAAATAATAATAGGAAATTACAGCATGGCCGCCAGCGATAAAGGCATTGCGTTAAAGTTCGATTTTCAAGTCTTTAAAAAATGAATTAGAATTGTTTCGGGATAAAAATTACAATTGTAGATGTGTGCGAAAATCAAACGAAATAATCGAGATATTTAAATAATCCCTATAGTACAATTGAATGCCGAACGGAACATCTCTTTCGTCCGTACAGTTTTTAATTTTAATTATTTAGTAATTTGAAAAGTTTTTGTTTTACAGTTTTAAATATAAAGGAGGATGTAATACATGGAAGGATTCCCCCATGCACCCTTAAAAACGGAGGAGGTAATTCTGGGGAAGGCTGTCTTATGACAACAGAACCGATACTACACTTATAAATTCTGATTAAATCGAGTTTTTTGTTTAAAAATGTCTAAAAGAATTTTTTTTTTATCATTGCTCTTTGGCTTTTTCGCTTAGATAAAAGTGTAGTATCTGTTCTCTTAAAATCAATGCCGGAAGTTTTCATGTAATTATCTCCCCTGAAACTGAAAGTCTCAATGTTTTTAAAAAGCTGTCGTTTTTATAATAAAATCTAATTGTATTAATAATTATAATAGTATTACTATTGAGGAAAATATTATAAATATATAAAATTTGAGAATACCAATCATAAATGTATATTAAAGAATATTAATTTATTAAAACCTTAAGAAAATAAATGTGCAAAAGCGGGTTTTGTTTGACGAAGTTTAGAGATTACTATATATATTGTATCATTATATTTGAGTTAAAATGTTTTGATTTTAATATAGTTAGGAAAGAGTCACATTTATTCATATTTAGATTAGATTGGAATATTAGATTAGTTAAATGCAGTATTCTCCATTGTTTCGCAATGTATTACGTTTTAAAAATTGTGACTGACAGACGGACAAAAGATTCAACGAAATGTGGCTACAAGTATTGAGTTTGTGTGTACGAAAGGGAGTCGACTATGACTACATGTTCCCATCAGAGCATGCAGAAGCGGTTGGACCCCCAGCCCGGTTAAAGTAGCCTTTTCTTAGCTCAGTGAGTGAATAAGTTCTGTCGAAGGCGATCCTTAATACGTATCGCTAGGGTTCTGTCCCGTTTTTATTTTTTTGGTAAGAGATTTTCCAATACGCCCACTCCCCCTGTATTTATCTTGGAGGGGGAAACGCCATTCATTTCCAAACTCCACTCCTATTTCATTTGCTTCCACTAAATTCCCACTCCCATTTAGAGATAGATCCGTTTGTTTTCGGTTGGAAACAAACCAAACTTTTTTTATTAGAAACTGTATGTATGGGGGTCTTATAAACCGACCTTTTTTTTTTTTTTTTTTTTTTTTGTAAATAAAATTAATTTAAAACCATTAGGGATATTTCACGTATTGTAATCCATAGGGTAAATGTGGTATTGTGGTGATTACTAAATTTGAAGTGATAGAAATTTGGTAAAAGAACGAAAGAGACGATGCTTTGCGAATGGATTAAAATGCGTTTTATTAAGATTAGAATAGATGGGGGATGATGATTCTACACCCCCCCCCCCCACACACACACACTTTTAATAAGCCTTATGCCATAAATATAAATTACTGAAAGTGTAGTATCTGTTCTGTCCCCAGGGGGAAAATCCTTCTCGACTGAGGCAACTTTGTCCCAACCAGTGTCCCACATAAAAACCATCCTTGTGCCTAACTTTGACCTCATGAGGATGAAAGTAAACAGACAGCTTTTCAATTCGTTAGAATAATAAGTTGTATATATATATTTTGTTTTTTCACCCAAAAGACTTAAAACCCATTAAACCAACTTTGGGGATGTCCGACATGTGGCCATTCCTCCATGTTGAAAATGTAACTCTAACACGATTAAATTTAAACGAAATATTAAAATGCAATAAAAACGCTTTAAAATACTTTTTAAAAAAATAAAATAATTTGGCAGGTAGGTAGAAAAGTAACTTTTAATGCCTTTGGTAGCAGTTATTTGTTTAGCCCTTTTTTCTGTTGACTATACTGCACAATCGTCAATTTAAAAAAAATCTAAGTTTTAAAAACATAATTTTCTTTTCTTTGTATGTCATTTGCGTTTTTCATATTTATCTGAAACAAAAAAAGTTACAAACACTGAAATAAAATGATACTATTTTCTACCAAATTGACTTAAAAATTGAATCTTGAAAAAGATTAAATTCATTTATAATTAGAATTTTCTTTCAAAACATTATATTGGCGGATTGTCGTATTGGCCTATCAAAAAAATCACTGTAGTATACGATAAAAAATGTATTCATATATTTTAAGGTGTTCAGTAAAAATGGCACAACTGAATAAATAGGAAAAAATGGCACAAGCCAGAACAATTCGGTAACGGAAAATTAAGGCTAGGCTACCTCATGTTTAGTTTTAACCATGGGGTAAGATCTCCCCACTAATATTTGAAAAATCGAGAAACATTTTAATAATAAAAAGTTTTGTTTTTTTTTCGTTTTTAAAATATTCAAAGCAGCAAATAAAAAAACAAAACAACAAATCCTTGATTGTGATTGGTGGCGGGTATATAAAGTGCGGCCCAATTTAATGTAAAATGATCCCCCATTTCCGAGCCATTATAACGTTTTGAGATTGTTAACCATATTTTCTTTTCTACTATGGGAGATAAATTCTGTGTGTTTTAGTTTTTAAGGCGATTTCATGCGGTTTTACGATTTTGCCAGTCGGACAGAGATTGAAAAAAAATTTGTTACTGCCCTAAAAAGTTAGAATGGCTCAATGATGGGGGATCATTTTACGTGTAGTTTATATGCGAAACTAATCACCCACTTATGTTCTCCCTTTATGTATTGTAGTCAAGATTTTAATAAACTCGTGAGATTTTCATCTATATCTTTCCCGTCGCTCAGAAATTTCAGCAACAGAAAATTGGGAAATTTTGGCAAAGTTGGAAAATTCAACAATTCTAGAATAAATATCGATTGAAAATAGATTCTAGAACCGTTCTTCAAGGGAATATAGTTGTTTAGCTGGGAGGGTCAATTTTAGTTTAGGGTTTAAATCGAGAAGAAAATTAGAATGACGACTTGGTAGAGGGCGCACGAATATACGTCTTATCTGTTTGAAGTGGAGATCTTCACTCATCAAGATTCATTGCATATGAATTTCGTGCAGTGAAGAGGCGATGGTTACATAATATCCAAACCGAATCACAACTCCCTGCCGGTCACGAAGACCGATACAAAATAGTTCATAAAAATGCTACATAACCCCCTGCTTAGGCTTTTAGCCGATAAAACAAGAGAAACTTTATTGATAGTAGCAGCACATGAAATTAAAATCGAAATAATATGAAAATGCAAATAATAGATTTTATGATTGATAAACAAGAATTCATTTGTTATGCTGCCAAAGGCGAAATGTCTTTTTTGCCGAAAAAGAAACAAAAAAGTAATAATCTGAAGTGAAAAGAGGAAAATGTTCTGTTATTGCAAAATGTCGATTTGCTGAGAAGTGAAAGATGTCGGTTTGCTGAAAAGTGCAAAATTACAAATGTTTTCAAACTAGAACAGGGTTCTTTCAAAAAGTATATTTCACACCTGCAGGTGCCAAATTATAGAAATGATAGTTAATTACTTTAGGAAATGTAAATGTTCAGATATAAAGTTTTACAAAGCTTTTTCGGCCAATGGACATGTCTACCAGAACGTGCAATGGTAACGTGAGTGGGAAGACATGATTGAGATGTATCTGAAGATACTAATATCAGTTTACTCAGGCAATCTTATGGTGGGTGGAACATGGGGTTCAAGGGTGTCGTTTGCTGAAAATACTTGCTTACGTCTGTCGACCAACACAGTCTGTTTAGTCCCACCAATATCCGGAGTAAACTATTTTTTGTTACGATTGAGCACACAATATGGACCGGAATAAGTTGGTGTTAGTGGTGGTTTAACCGAGTCATTCCGAACAAAAACGTGTGTCCATGATGAAATGTCTTTAGGTAAAGCTGACTCGATGCTTTGATGACGAGCGTTCATGGGTGGTAAACTACTGTAAGTCTGTTAACAGTTCTAAATCCATTTCCGGTGATTGTGAAGGCGTGAACCTATGACCAGGTAATGCCAATCATGTTCGGCTGAGGAATATCCAAAGTCTTCTTTCGTAGCAGAACGGCAGCAAATGAGAACATTGCGAAACGTATTCCATCCAACACTGTGGATCAGGGCTGCACGTAATGAGACTTTAACTGTTGATGAAAGCGCTCAATTATTCCGTTGCAAGTTGGGTGATAACTAGTCGTCGTTGTATGTTGAACACGCAGTATCTTTGATAGCTCTGGAAATAAGGAGGATTCAATCTGTCTGCCACGATCAGTGGTAATTGTTGCTGGGACACCATAACACAAAATCCAACCTGCCATAAGGGCTCGCGCTACAGTTTCAGAAAATATATTGCTTAGTGGGATGGCTTCAGTCCACCGTGAGAAACGAACAATACATGTCAGTCTTGGTTTACTGACCAGCGTCCAACCAAATCAATGTGTATGTGTTTGAATTTTGCATCCGAGGTGCTGAAAGTGCTAAGAGGGGCTCGTACATGTCTGTGTACCTTTTGAGATATAGGCATGAACGGGTCCAAACAGTGATTTTGCGTTTCATATTGGGCCAGAAGAACCGGGCTGAAATGAGTTTCACCGAGGCAAAGACACCGTTGTGAGCCAATCCGTGCAAAGAAGAGCAAACAGTTCTTCGATGATTGTCAGGAACGAGTGGACGAGGTGAATTTGTAGAAGTATCGCATAAGATTTGCTCATCCGCTGTAGGGATGGGCATGTATTGAAATTTGCAATTGATAAACTGGAGATGAAAGATTCAGATCCTCTAAAACTGGCTGATCTGCTGAAGAGATAGCGCTGATGGCTAGACTAGATAATGCATCTGCAGCAGTTTTCTGTGAACCGGATATATGCCGTATGTTTCTGGAGAACTGGCAAATGAAGTCCAAATGTCTTGATTCACGAGGAGAATACTTGTCCGGCTTAGTATAAATGTCAAATTGCCGACCTTCCAACGTGTGGCGAAAATGTTTAATAGCTATGTAAATAACTGAAGGTTCACACCCGAATATGATAATAATGACTTTGCGTAGGAGTCAACATTCGAGAAAAATCTGACATGGTTTGCATCTGCTGCTGTTGCTGTAAAACTGCGCCAACAGCTGAACTGGAAGCATCAACGACAATAGAAAATTCAGCATCAGGTATGGGATGTGATAGCGATGATGTGTCTTTGCCTTGTGAAAGGCTTTAAGCTGGCAGTTATCAAGTGGAATTGGTTCATCCTTCTTTTTTCTATTTTTCAACAGATCCGTCAGAGGAATGATTATGTCAGCATAATGTGGAATGAAACGTCTGTAATAGTTCAATGATCCAAGAAAATGTCGCAATTGATGTAGTGAAGTTGGAGGATATAGATCGAACAGAGCTTTGACTTTTTCATGAAGAGGTGAAATACCTTCCGAGTTTATTACATGTCCCAAGAAAACAAGACTTGTGGCACCAAAAGTACACGTAACAACAGGGTTTATCCTAACATAATAACGCTGCAAACGCTCAAAAAGAATGTGGAGATGTTTGAATTGTTCCTCCGGTGAGATGCTAGCTATAAGAATGTCGTCTATGTAGTTATACACAAAATCTAAGTAACGGACCACCTCATCCATAAAATGCTGAAAAGTGCTAGCTGCATTACGTAAGCCGAATGGCATAGTCAAAAATTCAAAAGAACCGAAAAGAGTAGTAACAGCGGTCTTAGGAATATCAGCAGGAGTAACTGGTATTTCATGGTAACAAGATCGAACTTTGAAAATATCTTACGGCCGTGTAAGGATGAAGCGAAATCCTGAATATGGGAGATAGGGTAATGATCGGAAACACTAGTAGAGTTCAGCCGACGAAAATCTCGTGTAGGACGCCAGTCTTCAGAACCATATGTAAAGGTGATGGCCAAGGACTAGATGAGGGTCAAATAATACCTAGCTAGAGCATGTGATTGAATCCATGCCTGACTGTCTTTAACTTCTCTGGAGACGGGCACCTAGGACGAGCAATTAGAGCCGCGGTTGTTTCAATCGTAGAATTTCATCGTAGAATGAGCAAGTTTGTTTATTTCAAAATTCAAGTTCGTTACGTCAAGAAATGAATTCAACAACAAATCAAAAGCGTTATCAGCAGAAGCCACAAAAAATATGCGGCTATTAAGCTGTTCAAAAGCTTTTCTACCGGATAATGATAGGTCCGAGCTAGAATCTTTCAGTCTGCGTCTACGCATATCGGCCATCAAGTCAAAGTGGTGCAACACCTAAGATGGGGACATCAGCGATGGTAAAAATCCACGTGCACAGTTGCAAGTCCAATGATTGTACAAGTTGACCAAACGTGGGTATTGGAGAATGGTTTACGGCTGGGAGAAAAACCGTTTTAGTAGGGCTTTTCTTTGAAAAAGTTTCGAGGCCATATGCTACATGCTGCTTCAGTGTCGACTAACGAATGATATTGGGAAATGTAATCTTTAACATAGAACGCACGACCGATGGGGAGCTTCTGGGGAGAAAGTGTTGTGCTCACCTCTACCTTCTCTTGTTTCCCTGGTCCCGGGGGGATGTACGCACAGGACTTGTAACGTTGGCGGGCCGAAGCATCTGTGGTACATGCAATAATCCACAAGCATTTCTACAAGACTGCAGGTGAAGGAGAGTGACAACGATGTTGATGCCCAGGCGATATATACCGAGACAACCTTAAAGTCTCAATTTCCATCGTAAGGTTATCGACAGATTTTTGCATAAGCTGGGTCAAACGTTGGTTTTGCGGACACTGGCGAAATGTCTGTTACCGAGTTAGCACTAGCCATTGTAGGGGACCTTCCTGTAAAACCTATGCCTTCGTCAGCTAAGGAAGCAAGTTGTTAATGTTCTACCGTACCGGTCTCTATCACTGTTGCGAGGATAGCCTGTACTGTAAACGAGACACGAACAGCTGCCTCAACACACACTGTCTGCCAGAGCCTCTTCCGATAATTTGTGCATGTGTGTAAGTAACTGTGTTGGCTACCGATCACCCAGCAATTCGGAATTTGAAATCAACGTTCGCCAGAAAAAGTAGTACGCCGAAGTACTTCCTGCTTTACAATCTCGTATCATGCGCCAGGTTGACGATCCGTAATTCAATCGTTCACTGTAGCTGTAAGTGAAGCAAGAATTGCATTGATGAACAAATTAAGTTGTTTTGTTCCCGTGATCAGCGAAATATGCCTCGATTTGAGCAAACCAAACACGAACATCTCCGGAGTAATCAGGAAGCGAATTGGAGCTCATCGTAAAACGGAAATAATTGAGTTCTTAGGAAGCCGTCGTAAAAGGCTGAAACAGGCAAATGGCTGGTGGGGGGGTTTCCTATCTACGCGCTCGATTGTAACTTGACTATAAAGACACTAATATTAAATTCTTCCCACGAAGGAATTATATCGGGAAAGAAATGCGGTACTTCTAATAGGCGGCAAAAAACAACTTGAACAGAAAATATCACGCGTTAAGACAAGGCAAGAAGGAATAAGTGAAGAAAAAAATACTGTATTAATTGCATTACGAAAAAGGTGCACGTAAAATAGCACATGGGCAGTCAAAAATTAAAGATGACATACATATTTGGTCGAAATATGTGAAAAATTGTTATTGTGAAATCATAATTCTAGCAACATAAGTTTACACCATAAACGATGACTTTGAATTATCGTTATTTAAACACGATTAACTCAGATTAAATGTCGTTATTATGAATCATCCACGAAAGGGTAAGATGTCTGCCACGTGGTGAATAATTGAAAATTGGGCGGGAAAGCGTTTGAAAGGGAAAGTACATTTTTTATTACCACCACTTAACAATCGCAACAACTTTTATGTCAATCGTAAATGAATTGCAATGGAAAGCGCATTTTGTTACAAACGAGATTTAATCGCGATTGACATAGTTTATTTTCGGTAGAGACGATACTTTGCAACTTCTTAGCACTTTGGTATGCGTTTGCTGCTCTCACGAATTTATATACTGAAAAAAATCCTACGTCAAATTGAAACGAGCTATTTTCTGTTTATTTTATTAAACAAATTCGCAAATATCTGTTTTCACAAATAGTTTGTTTAGGAAAATATTCCAATTCCTTCAGTACGTTTTTTAAAAAAAATAATTCGAACAAATTGCAACAAAAATAACATATAAGGAAACTGAAAACCCGTGTTAAAATGTACTTAGCGTAATGTTCTCGCATAAATCCTTGATATTGGAATGTTGTGTTTCTCCTGATAGTTTTAAAGTCTTTAACCTGCCGAATATGGAAAAATAACCTCTGTGGACAGATTCATAGCTGCTGTTACGAAGAAGAAAAAAAAGTCTGATTTTCAGATATTATTTTTTTTGAGGAGGCTGCGTGCTTTAGATCATGTCGGTGACGCCAATTTTAGTTTTGGGTTTAAATCTAGAATAAAATCCGAATGACGATGACTTGGAAGAGTAATTCGTCTGGCCGAATCTGGCTGGAATAGAATCAGCAAAACGTGATCACGATTCCTCACGAAATATACAATGGTCTCACAACTGTGCATTTATTTATCGGAACAAAATGAAGATTGTTCTATTTGTTACATAGTCCTTTAATTACTTGTATCTTTTCTTCTTCGTCGTGAAGGGGTGTCGTCTCGATGTCGTCCAGCGGTTGAGTTCTCTCCTCATTTCAGGACTGCTGTGAAACATCGCCACACGCCGCGCGTCCAGTATCATCATCGTTGTATTGGGCTGTAACAAAGATTCTCATACATATTGAAAAACAAGGCATACTCTCTCTTCTAAATGTGATTACCTTTATTTAGGCGTCAAGTTTCTGTCGTTCTTAGAGATGTTTTACTAATGAAGAGAGAGATCGATTCACTACTTTTATCGTAGTTAATTCCTAAGTATCTATGGTCCATTAAGTCCTTAGCCATTTGATGAGCGGGGAGGAAGGAATTTCATCACGCCTGTATTCTTTTAGGGAAATAAATTCCCCTTTTCATTTGCGGACTACATGGAGAAACACGTCTGTTCGACTTGCTTCCAAAACCCAGACTGGCAAAATTCTGTTTCCCCCACAATAGCCCGTGACGTCACAGAACCCCTATGCGCAGGTGCACCTTGACCCTTGACCAGAGGTCTTGTCAATGTGGTGGCCCTGTCAACGCTTGTGAACTCCGACTGTGAGAACAGCCCTATTTTGCACTCGGTTGTACGGGTTCACCCGCACTAAATCGCGCAAGCCAAACCAAACGATCCCCCCCCCCCCCCCCACACACATACGTCCACTTCAACATGCGTCCAGCCTCACAGGGCCATTATCAAACGTTGGTTAATATAGACAAGACGAAATAACATTATCCCGGAATTCCACAACTCGCCTACCGCAGGCCTGGTGGAGACTGCAGGTATATACATCTTGTCTGTTTGAAATACAGGCTGGAACTGGAGATCTCCACTCATCGGGTGGTTTGTGTTTGCACCAAAACAAGATTTATTGCGTATGAATTTTGTGCAGCGAAGAGGCGATGGTTACATAATCGTTATACCGAATCACAACTCACTGCTGGTCACGTAGACCGATGCGAAATAGTTCACTCGTACAACTGCTAGTTGTAAATAATTTTTTTGTTTTTTTAAATATTTTAGAATATTTACAAATAAAAAAAGTAGTAAATTGAAATATTATTACGAGATTAAATCTATGAAGATTGGCAAAGTATTTTAAGGCCAGTTTAAACGACTCTATTGGATAGTTTAAATACTTCCAAATTCTTTTCAAATTTGATTTTTTTTTTTTTTTTTAACTATTAACAAAATATTAAAATGGCTGACTTGTTTACAAAGAAACTGAAGTGCCTTATGATGGATTTAATCTTGTAATAGGATTTTAATTTACAACTTTTTTTTATTCATATAATAATTAGAAAGGATAATACAAAAACCGTGTTCTTACAACGAACACCTAGAAAAATCGATTTTATTTGCTTTAAAACAACAGCAAATATTCTAAAATATTTGCTTTTTAACTATTGTGTGTGTGAGGGGGGACGGTTAACTCCGTATTTACAACTATATCCCCCCCCCCCCAAGAACGGTTCT
The DNA here is from genome assembly GCA_963556195.1 of Sepiola atlantica. Classification (NCBI taxonomy): domain Eukaryota; kingdom Metazoa; phylum Mollusca; class Cephalopoda; order Sepiida; family Sepiolidae; genus Sepiola; species Sepiola atlantica. The sequence goes on along the minus strand of OY744525.1, from coordinate 7,146,182 downwards.
AAAATCTATTTTCAATCGATATTTATTCCATAATTGCCGAATTTTCCTACTTTACTCAAATTGCCGAATTTTCCGTTGACAAATTTTCCTAAATTCATTTTTCCTTCGTGCCATTTTTTCCTATTTATCCACTTTTGCTATTTTTACCTGTGCCATGTTGACCTAAATTCATATTTTAAAATTCAACTGGTATATATATATTTTTTTTTATTTAAAATTTTTTTTTTTTTAACATAAAAAATTATGAAGAATCCATGAGCGATTGCTCTTTTACCACATTACCTCGAGTTGAGTATATTCTATGGCTGACTCTTCAAACTTAAATATTTTCATTTACCTCCTCTTCAGGAGGTTAGACACAAGGTCAGGTGTGGGTTTTTTTGATGAAAATGTTTTTGTGGAACGAACTGGATTCGAACCCGACACACCCAGGTCCTCAATCCGCGTCGTTAACCACTCAGCCACCGTGCCATCCCAAACAAGGCAGGCCACCACTGTAAATGTAAAGGGGTACTGAGAATTAGGGAGTATTGATTTACTCCTCTCCAGGAGTTAGGCACAAGGCCAGTTTTTATCTTACTCCCACAAGTAAGATGTGACCCACGGTCGGGTCGGGAAAGTGGGTTTTGGGTATCATTCTAAGTTGGGAGCTGTGTAGCGAGATGTCTGTTTATATTAGTTTTAAATTTCTGCATGTCGGGGAAATAGGAAGCAGGGAAGGAGTTCCAGAGGCCGGCAGCACGAGGAAAGAAGCTATTGGAGTAGAAGGCTCTCCGGCATCTGGGGACCTCCACAGTGAATGATTGTCGAGTTGGTCTAGTGTATTTACGTCAAGAGGGCACCAGAGCAGCCAGTTAATTGGAGCACAATCCGTTGAAGTAATTGATATTTTGTTGTTGACTCTTATATTTAATTGTGAATTTTTATTGTCCTTTCCTAACAAACGGGTAAACGTAAAGATCAACAGTGTAAACATAATGAAATAAAAAATGTTTTTTTAATTTTTTTAATATTAACTTAATATTAACTTAATATTAACTTAATATTAACTTAATATTAACTTAATATTAACTTAATACTAAATAGATTTCAACTCGAAATGGTTCCTCATTTAATATCATTAAGCATGTACTCAGAAGAAAAGCATGGTTGAAATGTGTAAATATACTACAAGAATCATGATTTTCACAAAATGGAGTCTTACGGGATGCTGCCATGTTGATTTTTGTATTGCTCAAGACGAAAAAAGTATTACCCCCCCCCGCCCATTACTACGTAATAATACATTGATTTTAACTTCAAAACGTACTTAGTGTCATAATCTTTATATTATCGCCTATACACTAATTTTATTTGAATTTTTAAAGAAACTGTTTAGACCGTCGATCTTTACCATTACCCACAAACGTTTGATATTTTTAAAAAAATAGGAATAGTAGTTCGGTGCTTATGTATCGTAGGGCCGAATAAAAAATTATCTTTAATTTTGGAGAGTCAAATAAGGGGCCGATAACTCTAGTTTTAAACCGCGCTGAACTTGCAAGATATTTTATATTTAACCAGAGATAATGCCAAACTAATAGACTTCTTGAAATTGTACAGATTAATTTTCGAACAAATTGATGAATTTTACCCAGTGTAAAACTCATTTATTTCAAAAAACTTTATTTCCCTTGTTTAATGTTTTTTTGTTCTTCAATTTACGTATTTTTCTTTTTTTCCTTTTTTGATAAAATCCATTTTAAGATAAACCGTGGTTGAAAACTAGTTATCTCCCCTTATTTGACTCTTCAAAATTAAAGATACAATTTTTTTTCGGCCCTACGATACATAAGCAGCGTTAGTTTTCATTAATAAAAGTTTATTCATTCATTCATAAAACCTGTGCGTGTGTGTGTTTTACTATTGTCAACATAAAAATCAATTGGCTGCTTTTAATATTAACGAACCTGAATGAATTAATGAAATATTAACCGAGACAAAGAACTTTATTTAACTCGTATAACAACAAATAATTAATAATCGAAAAACTCTGATAATAAAATTAAATCATAAAAAGCAAAATATATTAACGGCCATATTGAATGTCGCCCAGCTTTTTTTTGTGTGTCAAATTAGGTCAAAGTTTTAGCTTCTTCAAATTGTTTCTTCTTCAACAATGGGAGCTAAACAAATATCTCTGAAATTATTATTTTCTTGTGAAAATATATTTGCAAAGATTATTATAATAATATATTATCAATGAATAAGATTTGTTGTAAACAATTTTTTTAATCGGAAGGATTTTTCCTGTATTCGCAGTGAATAGTAAAACGCGTTTTGATTGGTTGAATCATTTTCAAATTCTTTACCCGGTCTGCCATTTTCTTTTACCATTTTTGATATCGAAAAAAACCCAACTTATTCCACCTAATTTCATTTAAATGACAACAAATATTGTTTAATAACAGAAAATTACAATAAAAAAAAAATGAGTTAACAAGTTTTGGTGTCTTATTTATTTATCTTTTTCTGAAGGAAATAGTAATTTTTGATTCTAAGAATGCAGCAGACGGTATTCCGACAAAAAAGCCCCCAAATTTTCTTAGCCTTTTCTTGACCAAAATGTTTAAAAGAACAAAAAGAAATGATGAGTCACGGTTGTCCACCGCTTGATTTTTTCCCTCTCGCGCAAAAAGAACCTTTTTAGATAATTATTTTTTTTTTTACTGTTTTAAAATGACTTATTTTTATGATATTGGTAAATATTACTATCACACCATCGTATCCCTCTTCCCCAAATGAGATTCTACTTTTTAGGCGATTACACGTAAAGTCTGAAAAAAATATCCGCAAAAAAATGAAATATTAGATTTTAGGGTAGGAGATCACTTTTCTTATATAAACTTAATGTAAAAGGAGTACCCACTTGATGGCTTGTTATCGTTAGACGTAACCGATTAAAAAAATCTTTTGGAGGGAAAGCTGAATTGTGTGAGATGAGAGAGGGTGTTGGTTAACAAAGCTTATTGGGGGGGGGGGGATATTTATTTAACGAAAAAGTGTTGATATTTTTTGTGCTTAAGTGTATTTAATTCTGTTTCTTTTTGGATTGTTTTTTTTTTTTTAAATTATTTTACGTCACAAATGTCAATCTGTTCGGAATTCGCACTAACATTGAATATTGTTGGCATACTTTATTTTTATTGAAAAAAAAAGTTCACTAAAACATTTAATATTGATTCCGCACTTTATTTTATTGGGCAGAAAAATGCACCCCATTAAGAGGGGGGGGGCGTCAGGAAAAAAATAGTTTACTTAACCCACATTTTCCTCCCATCTCGAACAAATTCTGGTTTATTTCCAAAAAATTGAAAAGAAACAATTTGTTTACATATCTCCATCTATTTACCGGAAGTGGGTGCTCATTTCAGTTAAATTTATAAAGGCTGCTGATCCCCGTTATCGACAATCTACCTAGTGACAGGTGATTATGGATTTCGTCCTGCAAGATTAACAGCTGATGTGCTGGCTGTAATATCACACAGGATCAGTGAATGGGGGGGGGGTCTAGAGAAATAACGCTTGACATAAATCTCGAATCTTCCCGCCAAAAAGGTGTTGCATCCCATTACTATTAAATGAACAGTTTCTCTGATGATCAGCGATGTCAAAATAAAGACTATATTTTTCTTGACTGAGTTGTGAAACGTGAGTAAGATATGAAAAAAATTGATAGGGTTTCGCATACAAGTTTATTTCATAAGCTGGCAACGTTTTCTCAACCATCAAATCCTTTCTCTCTGATCGGTTTCTAAAAATAGTCGTCGATGGGGAGAAGTTTGAAGCACATAGTATCAATGTTGGTGTGCTTCAAGGATCCACCGTGGCCAACGTAATATCGTAAACTATGGCGTAACCCTCTTCCGGATCTTCAATGATCTCCCAAATCACATTCTAAGATCATTTGTTGACGTTTATGCGAATGACACAACCATCTATGGCAACACTTCGAAGAGCATTAATGATCAAGATCTTTCTGACCTGGTTTCCAATGGGGGTGGGGGGTACTTTTAATCAGGGATGTGAGATCTCCGCTTTTTTGAAAAAAAAAAATCTTTTATGATTTTGCAGAATTCTGAAAAAGCGTTTTCTTTAATAATTATTATACAATAAATATTTATGTATAATAATTTGATAAAAGCTCAAATTTATTCGTTACAAATCAGAAAGTGTAAGATAAAAAGTGTTACGATTTATTTGAAAGAAGAAAAAAAATGTAGTAAAGTTTTTAGTTAAAACTATTTTTAGACAGATTAAAACACTGAATTTATTTCATGAAAAGAAAAACAATTTTGCTTTTTTAATTACATGAAAATTGGCTAAGAATTTTAAAGCCAGTTCAAATGACTTTTTATTCGATAGTTTAAATACTTCCAAATTCCTTTCAAATTTCGAACAGTCACAAAGTAATTGATATTTTTTCAACTATTAATAAAATATTAAAATGGTTGACTTGTTTATGAAGAAACCGAAATGCATTATGATGGATTTAATCTTGTAATAGAATTTTAATTTACAACTTTTTTTATTTTTATTCATATAATAATTGGAAAAAATACCAGAACCGGGTTCTTAGAACGAACACTTAGAAAACTCGATTTTATTTGCTTTAAAGCAGTAAATATTCTAAAATATTTATTTTTAAGTAATTATTCTATATGGTATAATTGGATTTAACTTGAAAATCTTATCTAAAAAATAGCCCGGTCCTTAAACTGCACAAATACTAAAAAGATAATACAAGAAGTATTATTTATTGGTGTGTGGGGGGGGGGGGGTAGCCTCTATCTACAATTATATTCCCTGCAAGAACGGTTCCAAAATCTATTTTCAATCGATATTTATTTCATAATTGCCGAAATTTCTGCTGCCAAATTTTCCAGACATCGTTACCAGATATAACCAAAGACTGATTGATGGGTTTTTATAACAAATATCTTTTCCAAATGCAATAAGATGTACTTTTGTGTCTAACTGAAATGAGAAATGACAAAAAAAAAAAAAGTTATCAGACTTTGGTGATATCTGGAAACTGAAGTTGAATTTTTCCTGTAATTAGAGCGTATTTTAATGAAAATTGAAATAAAAACCGTTTCAAAGACTAAAAAACCCAAAAAATATATGAAGGTAGGTAGAAAAGTAACTTTTATTGCGTTTGGTAACAGTTATTTGTTGAATACTTGTTTTTTTCACCCCTACACAATCACCCTTATTCTAACATTTTCTCTAAAGAAGGCTTAAAAGTACTTAAAAAAACCAAAAAACACAATCATAACATGGTAAAAAAGATTTAAAATTTTTTTTTTTTTTTGAGAAAAAGATAATTAATAATGGTGCCATTTTTAAAATGAAATAATTCGTCCAATTAAAATTTAATTAATCAAGAATAGATGAATCTAAAATACAGATAAAATATTATTTGTTAGCTCAAAATAATAATAAAAATAAAAATACTTTCCTTAAATTTGAGAGAATATTTCATGAATCGCTGTTGAGAGCTACAACCACTGTATACCTAAAACTAAACGGAACTTCCATGGGCAAAGTTTCTTTCCAAGAACTACCCGTCTGTGGAATACAATACCACAGGGCTGCTTTCTAGCTGACTACAGCACGGTTGTTTTCAAGTCAAATGTTAACAAACTCTTGTTGAGTCGTCCTCTAAACTAATCAAATTCTATCCAGTTTCAAGCATCGTCACGTCAACGTGATGGCTCACCATCCAAACTGACAAACTCATTAACTCTAACCCGCAGTGGCGTTTCGACCTTTATAAGCGGTGACTCAAAAAGTCCACTAAAATATACATCGATTTTTAGTTACTTGAATTTTTCTTATGGTGAGGTATAGTGGGCGTTTTTTTGTTTTTTTCTGTACCCGATGCTTGCAAGTACCCTAACCCTTTAAAGAGTTGCATCCGATTCCCTTGTTACATGCTGAGCAGGGGATCTTTCCAACACTACAACCACTGATCATAACTTCGATTTACTCTCGGACCTTTACTTTCCATCGTATTCCTGCACGTCTCCAACCAAACAACTCGACCTTCCACTTATTTCACTGTTCTTCCGCACTTCCTGGAGTGGATCATCATTTGCTTTCTGACACTCGTACATAAAACAAAATGTGTCTTATTAAATAAAATCCAATTTTTAATGAGTAACAGTAGGAGGACTTTCAGTGTGACAGGTTTAGCTCCTTCCATTCCTTCTATATTTTTTTACTAATAAAAGATTGATTAACTATTAAAATTGATTGGAGATAAAATTTGTTTTAAAACACGTCCCAATATTTTCCATAATTGACTTGCAAAACAGAATTAAGTATTTGCCGCGTATGAGGTTCTTGACATTATTAGGTCTTTTCTTTCTGATTGAAGCTTGCGAGCAGCTTGGGACAGTGTCTCTTCATTCCCTTTTCCTATCAATGCTGGTGTTCCTCGGGGTTCTATTCTCGACCCAAAACTGTTTCTTCTCTATATAAATGGTCTTTCAGAGAATATTGTTCAGAAAATTAACATCTATGCTGATGATACCACTCTCTATTCTGGTGTTGCTTCTCGAACATCTCTCTCGGATCAGTCAAAATATATCAGCTGATCTAGAAGTTGATCTGGGTTCAGTTGTGGATTGGAGTACGAAATGGCTTGTTTCATTTAATCCAGTTAAGACTCAGCTTGTATCTTTCAATCGTAGGCGTGCCCCTTTTCTTTCTGGGATTCTCATGGATGGCTCTGCTCTTGAGGAGAAATCAACTCTGAAACTTATTGGTCTTTCTCTCTCATCAAATCTTTCTTGGAGTTCATACATTAGATCCATTGCTCGTTCTGCTTCTCGTAAAGTCGGTTCTCTCTATCGCTCCAAACACTTTCTCACACCTGAGGCTATTCTCTATCTCTACAAATCTACTATCAGACCATGTATGGAGTATTGTTGTCATATTTGGGCTGGTGAATCTCTGTCCCATTTGAGGGGTTTTGATAAGGTGCAGAAACGTATCTGTAATTTGATTGGCCCTGCCCTTTCTTCTTCTCTGCACCCTCTCTCTCACAGACGTGATGTTGCTAGTCTCAGTCTTTTCTATAAATACTATTATGGCATGTGTTATTCAGAATTATGTGATCTATTCTCTGCTTCTTTAGTTCCAGCTCGTTTGACTCATTGGTCTAGTGGTCTTCATCAATTCGTTGTTTTGATACCCCATTGTAATACAGCTTCCTATTCCAATAGCTTCCAGACATCCTAACGGTCATCTCTGAACGCATGTATCATACACTCGACAAGGCAGAAGCTAGGGCAGTAGCGCTTGATATATCCAAGGCCTTTGACAAGGTATGGCATAAAGGGCTTCTCCTGAAAATACGCTCATACTGTATTACTGGGCAAAATTAGATCCTTCCTAACCAAAAGAAAAATCCAGGTTGTCCTCGATGTCTGTTCATCTAAGCAACATGACATAAATGCTTGTGTACCCCAAGGATCTATCCTTGGACCTTTATTGTTCCTGATCTATATAAACGATCTCCCTGATGACATAGTCTGAGATTGATTTCTTTGCTGACGACACCACGCTTTACTCTCGCCATGTTGGCAAAACAGAGGCGCACATATTCAAGGCAATGGCTGAAATCTTAGAAAATGACCTCCAGGCTGTAGTGGATTGGGGTCATAATGCCGCAAAGACAAGCTCCTTTCCTTCAATAACTACAAGAAACCTCTCCAACCACCGATTGTCATGGCAAATAACACTCTACCTGAGAGTTCAACATTCAAACTCCTCGGCTTAACCCTCACAGGTAACATGAATTGGAACAAATACATTGAAGACATTGCCAAGGCTGCCGCAAAGAAGGTTGGCTCCCTCTACCATGCCAGTAAACTTCTCACACCTGACATTATCCTGTATCTCTACAAAGCCACCATCCGTCCATGCATAATGTATTGTTGCCTCATCTGGGCTGATGTATCATCTACTAGTCACTCCCTCCTTGACAAGGTCCAAAAAAGAATCGCCAACCTAATAGGTCCCTCACTATCAACCAAGCTCCAGTCCCTGTCCCATCGCCGCAATGTAGCATCCTTGTGCTTGTTTTACAAATACTTCAATGGATTATGCTCTGATGAATTGGCTACTCTGGTGCCCCCTCGACGTAAATTCCCTAGACTAACTCGACAATCAACTAAATCCCATCCATTCCCTGTGGAGGTCTCCCGATGCTGGAGAGCCATCTACTCCAATAGCTTCTTTCCTCGAGCTGCCAGTCTCTGGAACTCCCTCCTTGCTTCCTGTTTCCCAGACTGTATTTACATGCAGAGGTTTAAAACTAATGTAAACGGACATCTCGCTGCGCAGATCCCAATTTAGGTTAACCCCCCCCCCCACCCCCTCCCCACCGTCTCTTTTTTCTCAGTAGTCCCTTACGTCTACAGTGACGGCCTGCCTTGTTTGGGGTGAACTGTTAAAAAAATTTTTTTAAAAAAGAACCGTATGCTTGTGGAACTCTCTTCCTGCTGACTGTTTTCTTCCTATATATAATCTTGGTCTTTTCAAGACTAAGGCCAATAGACATCTGCTGTCTTTGTGATAATCATATTTGTTCTTGTTAGCTCCTTACATCAAGTGGCTTAATGCCTTGTCTGGAGCGATTTCGATAAAAAAATATTAAAAAGAAACTGGCATTGCTTTATATAAAAGATAAAAAGAAAAATTAAAACTTTTATATAAAGTAAAGCCGGTTTTTTCATTGTTTCTTTTTAATATGCGGCAAATACTTAATTCTGTTTTGCGAGTCAATTATGGAAAATATTGCTGTGTTCTTAAAACGAATTTTATTTCGAATCAATTTTAATATTTAATCAATATTTTATTTTGGATTAGATAAAAAAAAAAAAATCAGAATTTTCTATTTCCTTTTTGCGGGATAAGTCTGAAATATCTGACCATTTCACGTTTGGAAAAAACATTAGAATTAATTTTAATTTTTCACTGCATTACCTTGGATTAAATTAAATTACATAAAAAAAACTGAGGATTAGGGGGGGGGGATTTCTTGTGAGATAAATTTTTTGTTTGCGTTTGAAGTTTATTTACTGTATTTTGTTTTTATTTTTTATCAAAAGTCCAAAATGGTAAAATTCATGAATGTTAGCGACCCAACCGACCCAGAACAATTATTCTTTAAAAAAAAAAAAAAGTACATATTTCAGTAGTCAGAACGTTGAGAATTTCACAAAAGGAAAGTTAAAAAAAAAAAAAAAAAATCGGTGTTCTCACAACGTTTCGGCCGATATAACTTCCGACCTTTTTCAGGTGTATTTTGAAATACACCTGATGGAGGTCGGAGGTTATATCGGCCGAAACGTTGTGAGAACAACACTGAAGATGAGAGCAATAGTCCGAACAATCGAAATACAAAAAAATGTTTTCATCGAAAAAATTGATGGTTAATGTTAGTATTTTGAAAAATTTAAAGCATCGTATACGTCTACCATCATCATCGGCTTATCGTCTGTTTTACATGGTGGCATGTGTTGGACGGCTTTTAGAAATTCACTTCCAAAGTAACCTATCTCTGGCCAAGTCCTTGTCCCTCTTTCCCTCAGGTCTATATTTATCACTTCCTCCAACGTTTTCCTTGGAAAACTGAACTGAACCTGCTACCTCAACTGTTCTACATCTACTAACCCAAGAACTCTCATTCATTCTTTCAATGTTGTCATACCATCGGTTTCCTGTTCTGCACACATCTTCCTATACTCTCCAGAATTAATCTTCCTCTGAGGTCGTCAGATCTAAGCCTGTCATTTAGACTCACATTACACATCCATCGTATCATTCTCACATCATTTCTCTCCATTTCTGGCTTGTGGACAGCCATCTCCACGTATTACGGCTGATGTTCTTCTCGCCTTACTTTTAGTGGTCGGCATATCTCACCTTTGCATAATTTCCCATACGTACAACATGGAATCGCAAACACACTCTTCTTTGTCATGCAATTTTTTGTAAGGGTCTTGACTCGAACAAGATGCCCTTGCAGTGTTTAGTCGCTTCTGAATTCTGTCTCGATGTCATGTGGATTACGTATCCTCTTTCTCTCAATTACTGCATCACTTTATCACATGTTCTTTCTCACACTTGTGCGTAACTTCTTTCCGCTGGTCTGAATGCAATATTATTATTAATATGCAATTTACACCGGATTTTTTTTATCTTAAACAACAATTCACTTTTAAATAATTCAAACGTCTTATTAATTACTGGTTCAACCATGTGGATTCCAAATTCATTTCAATATTTTCTTTTCTCAAAGAATTGCATGCTTCTTTACTTTATTTTTTTTTACCATAGTTCTCCCCAAACAAGGCAGGCCACCACTGTAGACGTATGAGGCTACTGAGAAAGAGGGTATATATTTTGGAGGTCATCCTAAGTTGGGAGTTGTGCAGTGAGATGTCTGTTTACATTAGTTTTAAATTTCTGCATGTCGGTACAGTCGGAGAAACAGGGAGCAGAGAGTGAGTTCCAGAGGTTGGCAGCACAGGGAAAGAAGCTACTGGAGTAGAAGGCTCTTCGGTATCTGGGGACTTCCACAGTGAATGGGTGGGATTTAGCTGATTGTCGGGTTGGTCGAGTGTATTTATGTCGAGGGGGGCACAAATGCGGGGCATTAATGCCAAGTTTTTAGCAAAGAGGCATCAAGTACCATTTTTGAAGTCTTTAGTATGACTCAACCTAGGATTGAACCCTAGTCTCCCATTCTACTAGCGAACACCCTTACCATTGTGCCAAAACAGAATGAAGGGAGATAGATAAGAAAAAGAAGACAAAACTCTATCAGTTTCGTTTCAATGATTTCAAGTAATGAATAGGAATGAAATTGTGAAGCAGTAACGAGCGGGCACAACCGCAGCGTTTGTAATATATTTCACTTTCACTTTTAATAAATACTGTTTGCTTTTATTATTTGTTTCTTACAAAATACACCCTCCTTAACCCCAACACTAAGTCCGGGTGCCCCCCCCCCTCCTCTGAATGAACTGAGAAAGAGTAGTTATCAGAAAACAAATTAATATTTGCAAAAATTTGCATGGTGAACTAATTTGCCCTGTCACTAACATGTGGCAGCCTCTTTGGGGACCCTAACCACTTCAATATACGCACATTCTTTTTCAGTAAATTGATTTTAATGTAATTCAACTACTGAAGCGATCATTGTAAATTATGAAATATATATTCTAGGCAACATGGTGAGTACATTGTTTCTTTTGTAAACTTTACAATTTAGGATTCCGTCTCTTCAAAACTAGCCACAACTTAGCATATGCAGGTTTTGATTCGAAAGCTAAAATGGTCAATGGAATGGGGGAGAATTGGGTTAGTTTATGATAAAGATGACATTTTCCAACGTGTTTTCGGGGATCAGACGGGAATGATGTTAATGTCACAGTCTAAAGCGAATCTGATGATGATGTTGGTGATGATGGTTGCACTACAAATAAATTGGAAAGAAACTCAATTGTTTATCAGTGGTGCCACCCCTGGATCATCAAAAATTTTGGGTCTTACGAGTATCAGGTCTTTTCGTCTGGGCGAGCCATCATACTATGAATGTACGACAAATAGAGCATTGAAGCCTCACCATTATCATATTTGGTTTAACATCCGTTTTACATGGTGGCATGTGTTGGACGGCTTTAAGAAATTGACTTCCAAAGTATTTTTATCTCTCACGTCCATTTCTATCAATTCCTCCCATCTTTTCCTTAGCCATTTCCTGTGAACTGGACCTGCTACCTCAACTGTTCTATATCTAATCCAAGAACTCCATCCATTCTTTCAACGTGGTCATACCATTGGTCTCCTATACTGTCCAGCGATTTTCATTAAGAAAAAACAGGTTCTTATTAAGGTACTTCTCTTGCCTTTGTCTCAGGATAAATATAGCACCAGTGGTTCTATGCGCAGTCATAAAACCAAATTGCATTTCATCTATGCTTATCTGACTTCTTATTTGCTGCTCAATTATTCTCGCAATCACTTTCAGGATCTGATCCATCAACTTAAAGTTGACGGATCTTTAATTTCCTCGATCTATCGTTGTAACAATTCAAAATTGTACTAAGTTCCTCGTCTTCATCTTATCGTATCATTTCTTTCTCAATTCTTATAGCTAGACTAGATATTTCTTCAGCAACTTCTAGATTTTCACGGTTTCATGAAAACTCAATATTCATATTTACAATTTTATGCATCGAGACATTTTCAAACATTTAAATCGTAAATCAATGCCCCTTGTAGAAAGAACATGGTGGCTTTTGTTTTTCATTATTTTCTTTTAATTAAAAGTAAAAAATTACCATGAAAAAATGTTATTTTAATTGATGCCATTCAAACTATCTCATTCGGGGTGGGGGGTGGAGGCATCACTAATCTTAAATTTTTTATTCCAAGATCTTTTTCTAAGCAAATTTTTTTGTTTTCGTTTTTTTTCACTCTGGATTGATTTCAAACGATTACGATATTTAAAGGATTTTTATCCTCACAAACTGTAATTTCCTCTTTTTCCCCCTTTAATTAATTTGGCTTTTATCTGGAATTTTTGGGAGGGAGATCATTTTTAGAGGGTGATTTAAATTGTGCTTAACAAATATTTGTAATAAAATGTTAAAACAGTAAAAATATTTTATTTTACCGGAAAAAAAAAAGAAATAAATAAATTCTCAAGACTAAATTCTACAATTATTTTTAGAATTATTTTTATCGAAAACGTAAGAAAACTAATCGAAACGTCTTGGAGCAAAGTGTAGTATCTGTTCTGGTGTTGCACGCCATCTTTTCTGTCCTCGGTCACTGATCGAGGAATCCTTCTAGACTGAGGCAATTTAAATTTTTGTCCCAATCCAGAGTACCCATTTTTAGGGAGCTGGATTTTCTCTACATTAAAAACTGGCCTCATGTCTAACTCTGCTCGCATGAAGTGGCAAGTAAACAGGGACCAATTGAAATGGGAAGGGGAGATATTCCAACGGTCCCTATAATACCATTGAGCCAGACCGTTAGTCTATAAACTTTAATTCTCGTCAGAAGTTACTTTCGAATGTTGAAGGATGAGCGATTTTCCCATGATATAAAAAAGTAATTATCTGTGACAATGGCAAATTCAAAAATGACCCTGGAGCTTTTCAAAACTGTCATTTTAATTTATTTATTTAAATAGTGAATTTTTTTTTTTTTAATTTTTTTATTTAGAAAAAGTTTTGGTAAATTTATAGAACTGCACCTCTCGTATTCCGCCCCCTAAAAACAAAAGTTTCTACTTTTTGGGGCAAATTACATGTAAACAACCTCAACAAATATCCGGTAAGAAAAAAAATTATGAAAATTTTTATTATTTTAGATTTTAGAAGGAGTGGGGGATCACTTTCCTATATAAGTTATACGCAGGGCTTTACGGAGCCCTCCAAAAAGGAGCGCGCTCCAGGAGCACGCTCCTTTTTGCTGGAGCGAAGGAGATGAGGGCTCATTTTATATGTAGCGGGAGTTGAGCGGGAGCAACTCCATTTGGGACTAAAGAGCGGTGGTTTTATCGCTCCTCGCTCCAAAATATTTTGATTTTTTTTTAAACATTAGTTTTTTATTCAGCAATATAAAAGAAAAGTAAAGAAAGTCTCAGAGTTTACTCTGAATTATTTTTAAAAATTATATCTCTGGTAAAGAGAGGGAGGGGCCTCAGGCGGAAGACGATTTAATTGTAATGTTTTTAACAATCTTTTTTTTTTTATTGTTTTATTCGTTACCCCCCCCCCCCCCCCAACCCCATCGACTTGCTATCAAGCGATGAGACAGATCAAAGGCGTCATTGACTTGAGCGTTCTATTTCTTTGGAAAGATTAAACATTTAAGTTAGGGGTACGAACGATTTTGACACCATCTGAGTGCAGGTCGTTATTTCAAGTCGGTTCGTAATCAAGTTACGAGATTAAATCCATCATAATTCATTTAGATTTCTTCGTAAACAAGTCAGCCATTTTAATTGACAAAACATCAATTACTTCGTGTGTGTGCAAAACTTGAAAGGAATTTATAAACTATCGAGTAGAAAGTCATTTAAACTGGCTTTAAATTCTTAGAAAATTTCCATATTTAAAAAAGCAAAATTGTTTTCTTGTTCTCAGGAAACGAAAATTTACGTATAATCCTATACTTCGTCCGACATGTTCTCTTATAACTCTCAAAATATTAGCGAGATTTTGTCAAATATTATCTGACGGTCTTACACTTAAAGTGACATCTCAACCCATATTGACGAGATCCTTTGACGGCCACCCCTATCCTTCGACCACTCATTGGCAGAATAGAACGTTTATGAAAGAAGGTACGTTTTCATTATGGAGCGCTGAAAAAGAGCCGCTCCTTTTTTATAGGAGTTGGAGCAGGAGCGGCTCCTTTTTGAAAATGGGGAGCGTGAGAGGAGCCAGCTCCAATTTTGGGCGTTGGAGCAGGAGCAGGAGCAGCTCCAAAAGTAGTGGAGCGCGTAAAGCCCTGGTTATACGTAAAGTGAGCACCCATTTCTTGGCCACGGAATCTCACCCCTCACATTTTTCCCTCTAAGTATATAAAAATTCTACTTTTTTTTTTTTTGGCAAATTACATGTAAACATCCATAACAAATATCCGCTATGAAGAAAAGTAATTAAAATTTTTATTATTTTAGATTTTAGGAGGGGTGGGGATCACTTTCCTTTATAAGTTATACGTAAAGTGAGCACCCACTTTTTGGCCACTTAGAATCGCACCCTAGCGAACACGTGTTGAAAGAAATATTCAAAAAACGTTATTTTAGATATTTTATTTGGGGCGGGTGTGCAGTTCTATAAATTTACCAAAGTTTTTTTTTGTTTTTTGACAAAACTGTCGATTTGAACGTAATTTCTCGCTAGGATGAAAGTTTATAGACATTTTGTTTTTTGTGTGCTCCCAACGAAAGCAAAACGGTCCTAATAGTGTGATGTCTGGTCGATTAGTGTTTACAGTGAAATGCGTTTAGGCAGAGTTCCATCCCTTGTGCAAGCAAGATCCACAGAATTTTGATAGTATATAGGGTGATATTGAAGAGGTTAGCTCCCAAAATGGCGGCCAAATTTTATAGATTAGTTTTGTTTGACTTTATGAACAGTGAAAGGGCGAAGTAATCCACCCTATTAATTTGTTATTTTTGCAAATTGGTTCATGAAAAGTATCCGCCGTATAAAAGACAACTTCTTCGGCAAAATTCTATATTGGATATACGATTATTATGTTTAATATTCTATATTGGATACGCCATTATTATATTTAATATTCTATATTGGATATGCCATTATTATGTTTAATATTCTATATTGGATACGCCATTATTATATTTAATATTCTATATTGGATATGCCATTATTATGTTTAATATTCTATATTGGATACGCCATTATTATATTTAATATTCTATATTGGATACGCCATTATTATATTTAATATTCTATATTGGATACGCCATTATTATGTTTAATATTCTATATTGGATACGCCATTATTATATTTAATATTCTATATTGGATACGCCATTATTATGTTTAATATTCTATATTGGATACGCCATTATTATATTTAATTTTCTATATTGGATACGCCATTATTATATTTAATTTTCTATATTGGATACGCCATTATTATATTTAATATTCTATATTGGATACGCCATTATTATATTTAATTTTCTATATTGGATACGCCATTATTATATTTCATATTCTATATTGGATACGCCATTATTATATTTAATATTCTATATTGGATACGCCATTATTATATTTAATTTTCTATATTGGATACGCCATTATTATATTTAATTTTCTATATTGGATATGCCATTATTATATTTAATTTTCTATATTGGATACGCCATTATTATATTTAATATTCTATATTGGATACGCCATTATTATATTTCATATTCTATATTGGATACGCCATTATTATGTTTAATATTCTATATTGGATACGCCATTATTATGTTTAATATTCTATATTGGATACGCCATTATTATATTTAATATTCTATATTGGATACGCCATTATTATGTTTAATATTCTATATTGGATACGCCATTATTATATTTAATTTTCTATATTGGATATGCCATTATTATATTTAATTTTCTATATTGGATATGCCATTATTATATTTAATTTTCTATATTGGATATGCCATTATTATATTTAATTTTCTATATTGGATATGCCATTATTATGTTTAATATTCTATATTGGATACGCCATTATTATGTTTAATATTCTGTATTGGATACGCCATTATTATGTTCAATATTCTATATTGGATACGCCATTATTATATTTAATTTTCTATATTGGATACGCCATTATTATATTTCATATTCTATATTGGATACGCCATTATTATATTTAATATTCTATATTGGATACGCCATTATTATATTTAATATTCTATATTGGATACGCCATTATTATGTTTAATATTCTATATTGGATACGCCATTATTATGTTTAATATTCTATATTGGATACGCCATTATTATATTTAATATTCTATATTGGATACGCCATTATTATGTTTAATATTCTATATTGGATACGCCATTATTATATTTAATTTTCTATATTGGATACGCCATTATTATATTTAATTTTCTATATTGGATACTCCATTATTATATTTCATATTCTATATTGGATACGCCATTATTATATTTAATATTCTATATTGGATACGCCATTATTATGTTTAATATTCTATATTGGATACGCCATTATTATATTTAATATTCTATATTGGATACGCCATTATTATGTTTAATATTCTGTATTGGATACGCCATTATTATATTTAATTTTCTATATTGTATATGCCATTATTATATAGTTTTCATTTCGATGTAACTCACTTTAACTGAGTATTTTAAATGTTATTTCTTACAAAAACATGATTTAATATTATTTTTTACAAAAACATGATTTAATATTATTTTTTACAAAAACATGATTTAATATTATTTTTTACAAAAACATGATTTAAGATTATTTTTTACAAAAACATTTAAGATTATTTTTTACAAAAACATGATTTAAGATTATTTTTTACAAAAACATGATTTAATATTATTTTTTACAAAAACATGATTTAAGATTATTTTTTACAAAAACATGATTTAAGATTATTTTTTACAAAAACATGATTTAAGATTATTTTTTACAAAAACATGATTTAAGATTATTTTTTACAAAAACATGATTTAATATTATTTTTTACAAAAACATGATTTAATATTATTTTTTACAAAAACATGATTTAATATTATTTTTTACAAAAACATGATTTAATATTATTTTTTACAAAAACATGATTTAATATTATTTTTTACAAAAACATGATTTAAGATTATTTTTTACAAAAACATGATTTAATATTATTTTTTACAAAAACATGATTTAATATTATTTTTTACTAAAAAAGTAAAAATAAGTTTGTGCGACTGAAATCAGATTTAACTGAGGACAATTGAAATAAAAATTATTTCTTATTGAAATGCACAAAGATTCTAAGGATTTACTTTGCGGCATTTCAAAATTTAAAAATAAATTTGGAAGCCTTTTAACTGTTGAATCGAAAGTTAAAACCATTGAATAAAAAGATTGAAAATTTTAGAAGATTTTTACACCCAATCATTTACTCGAAATTTCAACAGCAACAACAATTAGTTTTGTAACATTTTTGCGGAATATACCTTGCTCTGAGCAATTGATTTGAATTTTGATTTGGCTTTTGCTTCTCTAATTCCTTTCCATTCTTCTTCATATATATATATATATATATATATATATATATATATATATATATATATATATCTAGCAAAGTTGTCTGTGTGCAGTGGCATCACGGTTGATCTAAGAGCCAAACTAACCACAGATTCGGAACCAGAACCTTTGATTCAATGTCCCTATCGATGTTGGAAGTTATAAAACCTTTTTTTAAAAACTCATTATTCAAAATTAAAAGTATGTCAAAATAACATTAGAAACAAATATTCCGACATTTTAGCCGACTGAACAACTACTTTTCACGTCAAATCATTGTGCGTATTTGACATATTATTCATTTTGAAGAGAAGGCTTTTAATGGATCACTAATATATTTTTTTTTACTTTAATAAGAATTTAAAATTTTATTTATTATAAACAATCTTTTTTAGATCTATGCGGAGGTAAAAAAAAATCCTATGCTGAACTCGTTTAAGTAGGTTAAAAAGACAAAAGAATTTCTTTAGATTGGTGGCCTTGTATGTAGTTAAAGCATGCGACTTCAGTTCCAATATTTTATGCCATCGTCGTTTCGAAACTAGCTCGAAGCTCTAGACAATTATTTTTGTTTCTGTGTGCAAGTTATTTCCTAGCCGATATCCATCATTATAAAGCTTTTGTTTTTTAATTTAAAAAAAAAAAAAAAAAAGGATTCAAAATATTCGTCACTTCTGCAGATTAGGGACGGGTCGAGATTTATTTGTTTTCCTTTTAGAAGAGCTCCAATAGTGTAAGGGGTCGACAACTCTTTTCCCCTGCAGAGTCTTTTTGAGCAAATTTGTGAATTGTATCCCGTTTAAAAAAACAAGCGAAAAATTATTTTTTTAAACTGTAAAAATTTTTTTAAAAATAAATAAATAAATCTGTTAAACCAAACACGA